>CM076584.1:102683317-103178804 GCA_034641835.2 Pinus albicaulis
GCACATGAAGGAGTCACAGGAGGCCACTATGCAGGATGAGCAATGACACAAAATATTTTGAGGGCTAGGTTATGGTGGCGTACCCTACATCAGGATTCTTACACCTATTGTGGATCATGCAACACTTGCCAGCGAACAGGATGGCCCTTGCACCGAGATGAGATTCCATTATGGCCTCAAGTAGCTTTACAAGCTTTTGAAAAATGGGCCATTGATTTTATAGGACCCATCAATCTGCCGGGAAAGAAAACAGGTGCGTGCTACATTATCACCACCACCGACTATGTCACTTGATGGGCTGAGGCACAAGCTGTGAAGGATTGTACTGCAGATACTGCTGCGCACTTCATCTTCGAGCAGATTCTGACCAGGTTTGGCTGTCCAAAGATTCTGATGAGTGACAGAGGTACAACTTTGTTAACCAAACTATTCAAGCCTTGAATGAAGAATTCCGGATCCACCATGCGAAGAGTACACCATACCATCCCCAGGCAAATGGAGCGGTTGAAGCTTTTAACAAAATTTTGGAACAAGCATTAACTAAGGTTTGCAATGCCGATCGTAGTGATTGGGATGTTCGCATTCTCTCTGTTCTGTGGGCCTACCGAACGACCTTCAAGAAGCTAGCAGGCAGGACCCCCTTCCGGATGGTCTATGGCAAAGAGGCCATTATGCCCATAGAACACATTGTTCCTAGCCTACACATCACAACATTTACAAATATGGCGGACCCCGATATCATATAGGAGTGCCTTGCGCAGCTTGTGGCTTTGGAGGAAGATTGATTTATTGCTAATTTCCATCAACAGGTTCAGAAGGCTCGCGATAAATCATGGCATGATTGACATATTCGCCAAAATACATTTTTCGCAGGTGACCTTGTCCTTTTATACGATAGCCAATTTGTGAAACATCCAGGAAAATTTTGACAACACTAGATTGGTTCCTACACAGTTAAGGAAATCACGAATGGCGGAGCAGTCTAGCTAGCTACCCTGCACGGGGAAATCTTACCTGGCTTTGTCAATGGCAGTCGACTCAAGCCATACCGGGTTCAATGACTATATGGCAGCTACGGTGACTCAAGATGAGTCACAAGATTGTGTTGGGGGACTGTTGGAACAGGGTCTCCTACAAGCTGCGAAACTAGTCCATTTAGATACTTTTTGATTAGATTTAATCTAGATGAGGGGTTTTGGGGTGGGTCAAATCCTTGAAAGCATTGTAATGGGTAAAAGAGTAAACCAGGGGTCCAAAAACCACGGTTTGCGGACCTTAGGAAAGTCTAGGATAGATTGCTATAAATAGAGGGAAATTTTGTATTGTAAAGGATAGGAAATGATGAGCTATTGATGCAAATTTTGGTTTAAACTATCTGTTTGGGTTTTGGGGAAAGGACTCCTGTTGGCTGTGTGCGCGGAGATCCAAGTCCAGCTGTGTGCGGACCCTGCTGCTGTGTGCACAGGTTGGGAAGGGAATTGTAAGGAAGGATTGATGAATGAATGAATAAGAAATATTGATAGAGAATTGAATCTGTGAGTACTCTTGTGCGAATTGTTGGTAATTTCTGCACTGTGTATTTTCTGTGTTTAAGCCGCGAAGATCTGTGTAAGTGTGTTTTCAGTATCTGGACTGGTTCTATTATGTTATGTTCTGTTTATGTATTGTTGTGTTACTATCATAAAGGCATATAATTATAGATCTAGCGCACGTGGATGCGAATAGAGACCTAATTAACCCTGCGCAGAGAAAAGTAATCTGGGAATTACAGGGCTTAACGCAGCTTTGCTTGCCTTACCTATCCTTTCTCAGGGTGCGGAAACCTAGTTCCAGCACCCACCCATACTACTTCGGGTGAGACTTTGACCTGCGAAACCAGGTCACTGTTGAAAGGGCCAGTAGTATAGGGGTTTGTTGGCAAACCTTGCGTTCCAAACATGGGTCAGGGCCCCTCAAGCCAACAGAGAGGAATGCAAAGATCAGAAAACAAAATGCAAAGTGTATTAGGATAGTTATGATATGAATGATACCATAACAAAGTAAGGTATCCTTCTTCGGATTTCTATATCACAAAAAATCGAAGGAATCATCCTTAGATTATTGTTTAAGATATATCTATGTCTTGAAGAGATATAACACAGGTCCGAAAGGCCATCATAGTAACACTACATCCGAATAGAAAGAAGGACGAAGGATCATTCCTGGAGTCAGGAAGAAAGAAGGAACCAAGATTTCCTAGAGTTAAGAAGAGAAGAAGGATCATTCAGTTAATAGACTAAGTTATCTAGTTCTGGTGCAGAAAGGTGCAGAACAGTGCAGGAAAGAAGTATCAACTCAAGGATTCAATGAAGAAGTAGTGACAAGGTCTTGGAGGCATACATAGGTCAAGGGTCTGAGTCATGGTCATGGTACTTGTCAACTGAAACTTTATAAGAAGAATTTCTTGTGGGTTTTCCTCTCCAAGAGGGAGGGGTTTTGGCCTTGGCTCGAAGAGCCTAAATTTGTGTCTCTTATATTTTGGTAATTGACTTGATGAAAGACATAATAATCTAAGAAGAGAAGACATAAGTAAAAGAAGTAAGCTCACAAGTAATTATCAAGAAGAGAATTTGAATTAAACCTAGCCCTACCTAATTCTCAATAGGTAGGTTTGCCCAAATATTATTAGGTTTGCATTAATTTTTTTCCTGAGGCACTACCTTGGACTCCGTGCAGGGGTGGATGCCACCTCCCCTGTGACCCCCTTGCTGCGCCTAGTGCAACTCAACAACACTTGGAGCTAGTCATGGAAAGAATATAACACATACCCAAAATTATCCCACTTGTTGTTTTCTTTCCACATAGGGGTCCATAGAAGTGCACACTCGTTAGTCCCGAGCTGCGATTCCCATTTTTTATCTACACTTAGAAAACTTCTCAGTGCTCACAAATTTTTTTAATGCATCTGCAACATTATTCAAAGTGTCCACCTTTACCAGTAACACCTTTTTGTCTTCAACCATATCCCTCACTAAGTGATACTGGAAATCAATGAGATTTGTCTTCGAATCATAAGCAGGTTTCTTTTCCAAGAACATTTCACTTTGTTTGTCACAATATATCATTATAGCTTGGTGTACCAACCCCATACTTGAACAAAATATCTAGAACAAAACTGCTTCCTTTCTTGGATGAGTGGCTGTCGTGTATTCAACCTTTGTAGTTGAAAGTGCCACAATAGATTGTCTCTTGCTCATCCAACTGATTGCTCATCCAAATAGGTTAAACACATACCCACTTGTAGATATTTTTTGATCCATATCTTTAGCTCAGTCTGCATTAACAAAGTCACATATGTCCAGCACTCTCTCCAATCCCAGTCTTCCTTAGTTGTACAAACCATAATCACTAGCGCCATGCAAATACCTGAAAACCCATTTCACTATTGTCTAATTCTCCTTACCTGGTTTTGACATAAACCTATTGAATACTCCCACTGCATGTGAAATGTCTGGTCTAGCATATACCATTGCATATATTAGGCTTCCAACTGCACTCGCATATGGAACACAAGACATGTCCTCTTCCTCTTCTTTTTTCTTGGGACATTTCTCAACAAATAAATTTATACCTATAGGAATATGAACCTTCACCAATTTACTATCTTTCATATTAAACCTCAAAAATATTGTCTCAACATACTTCCTTTGATTTAACCAAAGCTTCCTCTTTTCTCAATCTCGCTTAATTTCCATTCCCAAAATATAGTTTTCAACGCCAAGATCCTTCATGTTGAATTTAAAGGATAATTAGGTCGTCAAATCCTGGATAATTTCTTTGTCATTTCCAATCAACAACATATCATCCACATACAAAACCAAATAAATAACATAGTCACAAATTAATTTAAATACACACATTAGTCTTCTTTGCTCCTTGTGAAGCCAAGTCCTCGTTATATATGTATTAAATTTTTGATACTACATCTTTGATGACCGCTTTAACCCACATATATAATTTTTTAACTTGCATACCAGTTATTTCTTACCCTTCACCGCTAAACCTTCAAGTTGCTTCATGTATATCTCTTCTAACAGATCCTCGTGAATAAATATTTTCTTCACACACATATGTTCTACCTCAAAATCAAAAGCAATAACAAAAAATACAAGTAATATAATAGAAGCTAGTTTGGAAACAAGAGAAATGATATCATCAAAGTCAATTATCGACACCTGGGAATAACCTTTTTATACCAACCGAGCTTTTTATTTCTCCACCTTGCCTTTTGCATTCATCTTATTCTTAAACAACCATTTTTTGTCAATGGGTTTTCTTCCATATAGAAAATATACCAGATTTGAAGCCTCATTTTTGTATAAAGATATCATTTCTTCAACCATGGCTTCATTCCAAAGTTTTCCATCCTTTGAATCCACTACCTCCCTGACAATTCTGGTATCATCGTGAGTCATAGATAAAGAAAAATTTGAACAAAAAATAGATGGACTATACCTCTTTGGTTGCCTTCTCTCTCGACTGATATCCTCAAAATTAGAGTGTGTGGCTCTTCCTCTTCTGATTCTTCCTTCTTTAGATCAAAATGTATCTTCTTTGGTTCCTTTTTCTTTGGTGGGACTTCATGTTTAATAACATCTTTCACTTCTCTAAATGCCACATATCGAGTGTACACAACCTTCCTTATTTTTTGGTTCCGAATCTTATAACCTTTTAAACCATCCTTATACTCAATAAAGATGCACCTTTCATATTTACTATCCAACTTGGTTTTGTTCTCCTTTGGAACATGTACATATGCATCACAACCAAATACCATGAGATGTGAGAGAGAGGGTTTATTACCAGTCTGTACCTCATGTGGAGTCTTATTCTCCAATGTTCATGAAGGTGATCTGTTAAACAAGTAACATGCAATATCCATTGTATCTGCCAAGAATTCCTATCCTAACACGACACCACTGAGCATGCACCTTGCCTTTTCCATTAACGTCTTATTCATTATTTCCGCAACTCCATTATGTTGAGGTATGTATGGATTAGTATTTTTTTGTGCTATACCACACTTCTTACATAAATCTTCAAATTCCTTCTTGCTGAACTCTCCACCATTATCTGTCCTCAGTGCCTTGATCTTCTTCTTTGTCTGATTTTCCATGAGAGCCTTAAATTATTTAAACCTTTCAAAGAATTCAAATTTCATCCTAAGGAAATATATCCATCTATTCCTTTAAAATTCATCTATAAATGAGACACAGTACAGAAACTTACCTAGTGATGGAATCGACACAAGCCCAAACACATCAATGTACACAAGCTCTAATATCCCTTTCACCCTCTTAGCACTAGAAGGGTAACTCACCTGATTTTGCTTTCCATATACACAAATTTCACAAAAATATAAAACCAAAGAGAAATTAGACATACCTTCTACCATACCATTATCATGCAGTATTTGAAGGCCTTTCTCTCCAAAATTTCCAAGTCTTGGATGCCACAACATAGAATTTTTTCCAAAGACCATTATATTTTATTTTCCACTTTCAAGAACCACAAAACTGTTGCACCCATCAATAACATTTCTACCCAAAAGCTTGTGAGAAGTTCCAATCCGAACTCCTTGCATCAATACCAGTGCTCCCCGAACCATCTTGCAGGCATCTTTCTCAAAGACTATTTTTACACTTGCATCATCCATATTTCTTACATAAATTATATTTCTAGCCAATGTAGGAATGTGAAAAACACTAGGAAGTGTTCTAATCCTTCCATCTTGCAACTTCATCTTGACTATTTGACATATTCGATCCAAATATTTTACAATATTTTATGTTATCTGCTCTATATTAACCGAGTGATTGTTAATCTGCGTTTCATGGATTCCCGCAGTTTTATTATGTGTAGACATTCGAAAAATAATAATTATTATGTTTTTTATTCTTTCATCTCTATTATTATAAAATTTTTTGCTTTTGTCACATACACATGCCACACAGTGATAGGATTTCAGTTGGTCTTCTAGAATTTTCCCCTCATTCCTTCAACCTCCATGTGGTTTTGCCTTGACTTGGCTCGCGTGCCCCATTTCGTTCGTGGTCTGACAATTTTTTTTCTAAAGTTGAAAAAGAGATGCAATGTTTAATTGAGACATTAGTCCCTACAATTTTTTCTAAAGTAGAAATATTGATGCAATGTTGAATAAAGAATTCGAGCCCCCAATTTGTCTCCAAAGTACAGGGTACCAAGCTTAGGTATCTCAAGTTATTCGTTAATAAGAAAACATGAGGAAGAGATTCATCAATGCTTTGGAATGTATAGTTGGCATAATTGACAAAGAGGTACGTGTGAGGATGTATATTTGTTCTAGTGAATAAGACATTCAAATGTCCTCGTGTTGAAGGTATCACAGTTGGATGTTGTAAGGAAGACATTCAAATGTTTTGGTGTTAGAGGTATTATTATGGGATGTTGTAAGGACTTGTATCACAGTGGGATGCTGCAAGGACTTCACATTCCTTGTTCTGGTGTTGGAGGTATTATAGTGGAATGTTGTAAGGACTTCAAATGGGGTAAATGTTTTGAAAAAAATAACCTTGAAAGATGTTACACACACACACACACACACTTTGTTGATAAAGTGAAGAAGTCATCCCAATTTTCTTATTAACATTTTATTTACAAAGAGGTGGTTGTTGATGGTGAATAATTTGTTCAAATGAATAGGGTTTGGATTGAAAGGCCATATTAGGCATTTGGATAAATACTTATACTCATTCTTAGCAAGATGGGGGTAAATAATTTATTAAAGTAAGACAAGAATCCAAAGTGGACTTGCATGGCTACAATATGAATTTTATTGATGTTTTGGAATAAGGAATCCATAGTTTGGGACCTACAATAATCACTTTTTCAATTATCCTAAAATATACGCTAACAAATGAAAATTGAAATTCCTCTAGTTCAAGATCCAAAAAGTGGGATTTTGTGATCTCTGCAAGGAAAATTGTTCTCAAGAACTCACTGCATTACATTGGGAAATAAATTTCCAACACTGATTCATTGTCCTCAATTGAATTTTTTATGTGAAAGTTATGCTCTTGACAGGGTGTTTAAAATGCAGCAAGATGATGGAGCTTAGTGAAATGAAGTCACCTTCACTAAGTGGGCCCGTAGGCAAATTCTGGCGCAAAGTCTATTTCTAGACTATGTCTATTTTTAGACATATGGAGCATGGTCCGGGGATTGCAGTATGTTATTCTTGGAGTATTGGTCATGTTGGTAAAAATAGATGGACCTCTATTTTGGACCTATAGGTCGAAGTCTATTTTTAGACTGCCTATCCTAAAAATAGGGAAGTCAAATATTATTTACCCTTAATAATATTTGGACTCTAAACTTCAGTTTACTCTCTTGGAGCACTTCAGTTTGAGCCTTGGAAGTGGCTCATGCATCTGACAGAGGAATTACGCTATTCCTAGGGGTTTGGTGATCTCATGCATGGTTGACTTCAGTGGAAGAATTTTGGTGGAGTTGATGAGACATCTAGTGGAGTTGTGTTCGGTTTAACTTAGTTGAACTAGTTGAGATTAGTTTAACTAGCTAATCAACTAGTAATGAGTGGAGTGAATTAAATATTATTTAATTCATTAATTAGTAACTCATTATTCAACTCAAGAACACATCAGTTCACTACAGTGCATGGACAGTTCAGTGGAGACCAGTGAAAGAGGTAGGTGAAAGGGTTGAGTTAGCTATCAGTGGCGACATCAGTTGTCCATGAGATTTGCACCACACTTGGAGGAATTTCCCATGATGATTGCGCTGTCAAGTCAAGGAGATTCGAACCTTGGATCTCTATTTAGACAGGCTTGGATTGCGCAATAGAGGCAAGGCAATTAGTGGTGAGTTTTGAACCAGTGACTTGTTCAAAACCAAGCTAGTTTGTGTGTAACTTCATGAGAAAGTACTGAGTACTTTTGAGGATTATTGTATTGATTTTGTTACATGTTCTCCATTATAATATACACAATAGCTACGGGGTTTTCAGATATAAGCTTTCCCCATACATACTGTGTTAATGTGTATGATGAATTGATGTGCTATCGCTTGTTTTATTTCCGCATGTGTGATGATCTGAGTGGAAGAGATTATGTGTTGCATATGAATTCGAATTGATATGTGATCAGGATAGTCTCGGTGGATAATTAATCATTATTCAGCAAATTTATACCCAGGGTACGAGTCCAATTATTCTTCACAAGTTAAAGTAGAAACCATGTCAATGCACCATGATTCACTCATATGGAGTTAGTGAGGTATGGTAATCCACCAGAGACTTCTAAAACATTAGAGAACCAAAAAATCAAACCATAATTGATCTAAAATTAATCATTATATTTTTTTCCATCTTTTCGGGTACTTTCTACATGTGAAAATTGGAGTTGTTGGCTTGTAGGGCCCATTTTAAGTGTAGGTTTCACTTTGGTGATTTGTGGTTTTCAAATTATTCAAAGGTTAATACCTGAAGAAATAAACCATCACCTTATCTTAATTTATCCTCCATATATCTTCTTAGAAACCCTTGGCTAATGAAAGGAAGAAGAAACCCCTCCATACATCTAGAGATTCATCTAAACCCACTTTGATAGGCACCTCAAGTTGTAAAGGCTCTTGTTCTATTAAAACATATATATAAAGAGACACATGGACCCGATTAACTTTTAAAGGATAGTTTTATATTAAATCTCTTCTATTTTATAAAGGTGAAGTTTCATTTACAATATAGATTATGACAATGTAATATAATTCACATTCCTTTGATCTCAAATCTATACATTTGGGTTAGCAAGGTCAGATAGGTCAAGTTTATGTGATTGAACTTCTTGATGCAAATTGATTGAAAATTTAAACACTACTTAAACTAATTAAGGTATAGACACATAAAAAAAATTTCCCCAAGGGAAAATCATAATTTTCATTAATATTGAGAAAATTACATATTGTAGATGCTTGGTAGCATATGTAAACAAAGTTGTGACTGAGGTCACATCAAAATAAATGTCAAAAGGAGTTCCCTACTAGGAAGGCTATAAAATGGAGTCCATACATTTACTGTTGATACAAAAATACATACGTGTGCTAGATATATTATCTAATAACTAAAATATGAAATAGTCTAGATATAATCAAAATCAGGGCCGATTGGCCCCTCCCTGCAAGTGACCATTGTATGGCTTGTGATAGTAACTGTATAAGTCTTGTCCCGACTACTCTTCAATCAACCATTTCCCCCTAGGATGGTGCGCAACCTCCTTGGATATAGTATCGAAAATATGATTCCACTCCCTCTAAATGTGATGACAAGAGATAGAGTCAAAGTGAGCCTTGAAGAGCCAGGTTTCCTCCAAGATATTTCGAAGTGTGTGCACATGACAAATTGATGTATGATTAAACCAATTGATGATAATATTAGAATCACCAAAAATATGAATGTGCTCGTAGCCCTTCTCAATGGAAAAATGAAGTAGATGTCTCAGAGTAATGAGATATGCAAAGTTATTGGTGCATTGACCCAAGCCCATTTTAATTTTAAAATTATGATCATTTTTGAGGAATAATATAGCCCCCCCACCACAACCAATGTGATGTGTAGATCCATTGAAATATGCCCAAGGTTGGAGTCTATCAATAACTTTAGGCACTATGGTTCTTTGGGGTTGGGGAGGATCATCATTCAGGAGTCTTTTATGTATAGATATGACTTTTGACGAGGCCAAATGCCAATTTGGGGCAGAGCCATGGAAAATAGATTTGTTCTGGAGAAGAAAATGCCCCAATAGATCAAAAGAGGAAGGTTACGAGCCTTAGGGAGATTAGCAACACTCCACTAGGATTGCTAGGACTCATTGACATTACGACCTTCCCATTGGAGGGGTGAACTTATGAATGAGAGAGTTAGAGTCTGTTGTGGATGATTTTGTCACCCCCCTAGAGACAGCCTAGAGTTGCCATAGACCAGTGCCTAGGACATCTTAATATAGCAAGGAATCCTTTATAGTTTGGGTTGTCAGTCCAAGGGACTCACCTACTATCTCTTGTTCTAAACAAGGAAATGGAATTAGATTGAAAGGGTCCAAATTCTCTCTCAGAGGCTGATACAAGGATAGGAGTAATGTAAAGGCATAATGTAAAACTTCAGCATGAAAGTATCAGACAGTTAAGAGGCCGTTTTACTGTAAAGAGGGCCGATTCATATAATATACCACAGAAATCAAATATCGAGAAGTGCAGGCAGTGAGGAAACATAAGAAGATATTACTGGAAGAAGGGCGCATCAATTTACGAATCCTTAAGCCACTAATATAGCAGAAATTATGAAAAGAGTGGACATGGAACAACATATCACTTCTAGGCCTATTTAAAGCGCTTGACTAATTCCAGAAAAGGGCACCACTTAAGATGAATCCTTACTGCAAATTAGTGAGCCACTCGCATTCTAGAACATGATACAAGAAGGAATTTCGCTTGAAAGAGATGATATATTAACACATAAGAAAAGTTACATACTGTAATATACCAAAGACCAGAATCCTCAATACAGTCATAACCCCTCCTCACTGAGACCCAACGGGCTCTGAAACTTCATACAGAAATGTCACAAGATGAATACAATAGTCTTCTCGCTGCACAACTTGCTTACAGAAATCTGGAACCTCAACAATGTCTTCTTTTCGGTATTTATAGAGAAGACCGAAACTTCTAGAGGAGGGGGGAAAGGAAAAGGAACAATTAATGACTGCATTTCAATCCAATGGTGGAAAACACTCGCGCCTTTTTAATGAATGACAAGTTATAAATAAATACCTAACCACCTGTATACAGAAATTAATGCTGGGAGATAAAAATCTCCTTATGTACAAGATAGAAATAATAAAATATATACATCGGGATGCTTCTGGCTGAAGGCAAATCTGCTACCATGAGAGTTCTGAGAAAATCTTCCATTCAGTACTGTACGCCTAGCTTTTGATTTTGAACTGGAGTCCCGGACCTTAAGTGCGAGGTGAACTTTTCTGGAGGGTTCCGAGAATTTGCGTCTGTATTTTCTGTAATGGCTGTCATTTCATGCATCTGCTCTCAGTCTCTTCCATTAAATTTCGCCCATAGGAAATCACCTTCTGATATATTCTTGATTCTTTGGAATGGAGGCGGTGGATTTTAGACGTCTCCTCTGCCATTTAGAACCTGCAAAACCCCGAAATTGTTAGAAAAATTGACTCAGACGAAGGCAGGGGTGACGGAAGTGTGAATGGAGGAGATGATGGGGACGCAGACTGAAAACGGTGACATACAGGGTGTTGGGAGCGAACAATGGAGGTTTTCGCAACAAGAACGGAATGTCGCACAGTGAGGTCGGGAAGAAAACTAGCGACAAATGTGAATAAAACACACAATATATATATATATATACATTGGCGCGGAGGAATGTACGGGGGCGACACGTAGGCGAGCAGGGGAAAATGGGAGGCAACGTGGCAGGTGAATTAATTGGCGGAGGCGTGAAACAGTGACACGGTGGTGGGCTGTAGGACGTGGCGGGACATATCAATGGACGGACGGTTTAGTTGCACCTCCGCCGTCGGATGAAGATCTGGAGATCCGACGGTCTTTGCGGATCCCGCTGCCCAGCCATCGGTTGAAGTTTAACGCGCGGGGGATGGGCGGTTTCCCGTTCGTACCAGGAACACGTGGCACATCCCGTGTGGAATCGCTGGTGTTTGGTCCGAAACCGCCGGCCGAAAAGAGTGGTGCGGGGGGAAAACTGCCGGTTTTGCTGCGTGCCGAAGTTATATGTGGGGTCCTCACGCTTTAATGATCGCCGCGCCGTTGATTTAATTGAATCGGACGGTTGCAACGACGCCCGGGACTTAAACGATAAGCCCCCCTTTTCTTCGGGCCTATGGTCCTGGACTTGGGTCTTATGGCAACGTCAATAGGAGGGGCTGAAGACTTCAGGGGCTACGGCCCGATATATAAAATATGGATTTCGAACATTCGAACAGAGTATTTTTAAGAGCGGCATGAGGGTTTTTTAGCCATAAAATATAATGGAAACAGGTTTTAAAGGGATCGATGGCTAAATCTGAATGGAGGGGAAAAATGTACAACATCGGCTCCATCTGGGGACGGCATGCTCGACTTCGGGCATGTCGAGAACACGCAGACCATTCAAAACTTCAATTCTGCCACTCAATTTCTCCTGCGCTTCTCCTTCCGGTAACTATCAGCATCCTTTTTCCTTTGCAAAAACTAGAATGAAAGCAATTTATATACAGTATATATAGTTGGGCATTCTTTACCTGGGTCAGAATTGAAAATATGGCTTGAGGAATTGGCCATTCACGGGCGCATCCAGCAAATCACCCTGTAGATTCTCCAACATAAAAGTATTATTCCCCCCTTGACTCACGATTCTGAATGGACCAAACCATAATGGATCAAACTTAGCGTGCTTGCCCTTTTCTGCTCTGCGAACATCCCATCTAAGAACCAGGTCTCCAATTTGAAAATTTCTACCCTTTGCATGCTGATCAAAGACCTTCTTCATTTTCTCCTGGTATTCCATTAATCTCTGGTCTACCTGGTTCCTGGTTTCTTCCAATTCTACCAGCTGATTAATTCTCCTGGTCATCTCATCTGGTTCATCCTGGTTTTCCTGCAAGAATCGTGCCACTGGCAATGCCAATTGCACAGGAAACACTGCAGCCCGCCCATACACCAGCTCATATGGAGACCTGCCTGTTGATCTTTTGTTGGTTATCCTGTTTGCCCACAGAGCAAACTTCAATTGAGAGTCCCAATTTTTCTGATTTTCAGCTATCGTTTTCTTCAGGGCCCTCACCAGGGTTTTATTAGATGATTCTGCTAAACCGTTCCCCTGGGGGTAATATGCCGTGGAATGAGTTAATACAATATTATACCTTTGGCAGAAACTTACAAATCTGGCAGACTTAAAAGCTTGAGCATTATCAGTTACAATCCTCGCAGGACAGCCAAACCTAGATATGATATTGTCTTCTAAAAAATTCATGATTACAACATCTGTAGCCCTTCTTGTAGGTATGGCTTCCACCCATTTCGTGAAGTAGTCTGTGGCTGTGAGTATCCATTTATGTTGGCCACTTTATGGGGGGTGTATTTCTCCTATAAAATCTAATCCCCATTTCTGGAAGGGTTCATTTACATGAATGGGAATCAAGGGCAAAGATGCTAACTTCTGTCTTTCTGCAAACCTTTGGCACTTGTCACATGCTCTGACCCAAGCAAAGGTATCTGAATACAATTTTGGCCAGTAAAAACCAGCCTTCAAGATTTTATTGGTTGTAGCCCTCCATCTGTAGTGTCCTCCACATATCCCCTCATGGAATTCTGTCATTATACTCTGCACTTCATTTTCTGTGAGGCATAACAGCAATATACCCAAAGGGTCTCTCCAATAGAGCTGTCCATTGGCAATGGCATACTTCTGAGACCTCATCCTTACAGCTCTATAATTTGCTTTGTCACAGCCAGGAGGACAACTAAGTGTCAACAGATATTCAACTATTTTCTTGTACCAAGGACTAGTCAGATATTTCACATGTACCTTTTGTGTGGCCATTTCTAGCCCATGTTGCTCCTCTTCTTTTTCTGATTCTTCATTTGCCATCATGGAAAGATTAATGCCCAGAGCCTGATGATTAGATTCAGATAACATCTTGGCAAGTCCCTGTCCCTTGATCAATTTCGTAGGCTTTATGTCTAGATCATACTCCTGGATTTTTGCAATCCATCTTCCCCTTCTGCCCTCACTGTCTCCCTGAACTAGAATGTCTTTTACAGCTGCTGTGGGAACATAAGCAGTAATATGGGATTGCAAAATATAAACTCTAAAAGCTTTAAGGGACTTTACCAGGGCATATGCTTGCTTCTCCAGTATATTATATTTTAGTTCAGCATCATACAACACCTGACTGAAAAATGCTATGGGCTGTTCATATCCTTCTTCGTTTTTCTGTAATAACACTCCAGCAATTGTATGTGGTGAAGCAAATGAAAATACCATAAATGGCTTACTGTAATCTGGTCCTGTTAGCACGGGAGCTTCGGCAAATGCTTTTTTAATTCTTGTAAATGCATCCCTAGACTCCTGGGACCACTTAACTTCACTGTCCTTTTTCAACATATTGGTTATGTGCCTAACTATCTCTGCATAGTTAGGAATGAATCTTCTTAAAAAGTTTATTCGACCCAAAAATACCTGTACTTCTTTCTTATTTCTTGGCATAGAGATGCTATTTATTACTTCAACTCTCTTAGGGTCAATTTTTACACCATCCTTAGTCACAATATGCCCTAAGAGTTTTCCTTCGTCTAATGCAAACAGAGATTTTTGGGGATTAAGAGAAAGGCCATACCTTCTGCATTTTTGGAAAGTTCTTCTTAAATGTTCAATATGCTCATCATCATTCTTTGAGAACACTGTGATATCATCGAGGTACACTACCAGAAACTTATCCTGTTCTCCCACAAAGGCTATGTCCATTGCCCTTTGAAAAGTAGCACCTGCATTAATCAGTCCAAATGGCATCCTTGCATACATAAAGGTTCCCCATGGCGTGGTGAACGCAGTATTCTTCTGATCTTCTGGGAAAACAGCTACCTGATTGTAACCTGAAAATCCATCCATCATCGACATTCTGGATGCTCCCACCACTTTCTGCAGGATGTGATCCATTTTAGGCAGTGGATAGTTGTCCTTGAGAGATGCTCTATTCAAATTTCTGAAGTCTACACACAGCCTGATTTCTCCATTCTTTTTTCTGACAGGAACAAGATTCGCTATCCATTCTGAGTACCTTAAGGGCACAATTATTTTGGCCTTCAACAACCTTCTAATTTCTTTCTCAATTGAGGGAAGAAGCAAGGGATTAATCTGCCTGAGCTTCTGTTTGTATGGCTTTGCATCTTCCCTGAGTGGAATCTTGTGTTGTATAACATTTACATCAAAAGTTTTTAGGTCCTCATAGGACCAGGCAAAAACATCTTTATAAGACTGAAATAAATCCAAATACTTTTCTTTATATTCCTCTGGGATTCTTTTAGATAATTTAACAATTTTGGGATCAGTAGCGGTACCCAGATTCAAATCTCTCATTTGGTCTTCTTCTACCGCTTTGTGTGGCTGCATGAGAACATCATTCTTGTTGAATAATCTTTCTAGAGGCACTAAACCCCTAGGTATGACATTTCCCTTTAACTGCAGTACTTTATTTCCTGCTATATTCTCTTCCCATTTTCCTTCAGCAATATTTTCAGCTTCTGCCTCCTCATCATCATCAATTTCCATACCTGTGAATTATCCCACTGTCTCCATGAATCTCTTCATCTGTTCGTCATCTTCAAAGATCTGCCAATGCTTTATATTGTCTGGGATAGATGGTCTGTAACGTACCTCCACTTCATATCTTAACAATGGGCTCTGAGGAGGCCGGAACGTACTGGCAGCCACAGCAAGAGAGTCTGCTATTCTGTTATGCTTCCGGGGCATGAACTGTATATTAAATGCTAAGAAGAAATTTTCTATCATGTCCCATACTTCGTTTCTGTATGCTTTGAGCCGAGGGTGTTTAGCTTGACATTCATTCTTAATCTGCCTCACTATTAGCTCAGAGTCCCCAAACACTTTCAGACATTGGATGCCCATGTTTCTAGCTGTCTGTAGGCCCAATAACAATGCTTCATACTCAGCTACATTGTTTGTAGCTTCATACTCCAATTTGAAAGACAGTGGTACCCATTTTCCTGTGGGGGAGATTAACAATACCCCAGCCCCATTGCCTTCCCTGGAATTCGCTCCATCAAAATGCAAAGTCCATATTTCTGATTCCTGATCTTCCTTAGATTGTTCGGCTTGGATTTGACCAAAGAGGGGCTCGTGTGCACAATTTTGATTCTCTTCTAACACAAAACATGAGAAATCACCCTCTTTATTATAAACTGGAGAGTTGTCTGAACAATCAGCAGTGGTCACCATTTTAACAAATCTGGTCTCCCTATACAGCCTCCTCTCCTGACCACCAAAGACTGGGACAGTAGCATATGTTAAATCCAATTTAATTGATCCCCCAATCTTAGTACCCCAGTACCTTGACAACAGCATGCCAAAGCGAGCTGGGATATCAGCGACCACAATGTCCATGACCACACTTTTTACTGGGATTTGAGCTAAGTTGACTACTAAATCTTTTATCATTCCCAAGCATTTAACCCTTTTAGAATCAAATGAATATAGATCTTTATATGGCCTTGTAATTTGCAGCCCTAGTTGCTCCATAACAGACAGAGGCATAAGATTATGGGAGGCTCCAGAATCTAGCATACAATTGTGAAGCAGCAGGTCATGAATGACTAGGGACACATAAAAGGGAGGAGTAGAAGGGTTTATCTCCTCAACGTGTGGGCCAAATATTACCATGGGTCTTTCTTCTTGAAGGTTTAGACTATCAGGTGCAATTTGTGGTTCAGGAAGAGGCATGAAAGAGGTGACCTGAGACTGATATACAGGCTGTTTTAACAATTCAGTCAGAGGAACAGGAATCTTAATCTTTTCAAGCTCCCTTTGCAAATTAAAAGCAGACGTGGGCTTTTCTGTCATTACTTCTTTTGACTCTTTATTCTCAACTGGGGGCTTGACTTCTTTTGACACCGACTCAACATTAGAAGGACTGGCTATTTTGGAGGAAGAAGGAAACTGATCGATTGACTGCAAGGGGGAATTCAAGAGGTTCTTACCTTTTTCTACGCACTTCTTTGTTGCTGATTCCTTCTGAGCAGATGTTTCTTTCTGAGGTGGATCTTCTTCTTGCTCCTGAGTTCGGGTCCTCTTCCTCGAGGATCTGAGATCATATTTGACATTGAATTGGGATTCCATGAAATCAGCAAATTGCTTGCAATAATGGTCAATGTCTGCTTCTTCATCTTCTTCTTGCTGGGGACAGTCCATATCAATATTGTTTGAAAAAGCCAGATTGAAATCTTCTAATCCATAGGCTGCCTCTCCAGTGGAGTCATCTGCTGGTCCTTCCAGGTACAAGGGGTGAGGTACCTGATCTTGCTGCTCCCTTGTCTCTCTTGGTAGTATTTGCAATGGAGGCTTTCTATACTGAGGATTATATCCCCTGTTTGGAGCATTGTAATAGTTTTTGGGAGCTGCATTTTTGGCTTCCAGTTCCATCTTGACCATCTTCTTTATCATCTTACTTATTTCGTCCATTTTATCTGAATCCTTTTCTTGATTAGAGGTAGAAACCTCTTCTTTGCCTTTCCTTCTGGCATCTGGTTCAATTTTCCCTTTTAACTTTCCTGTGGAGGCAAAGTTCGCTTCTAGTTCCAGAGCATCTGATTGTGCATCATCTAGATTGGCAGGCTTTCTTTCTCTTAAGGAGAATCCAAAGTCAAAATCAAAGGCTGCTATGAAAACTATCTTGGCAGCCGCTTCATTTGGCTTCATTTCCGGAGGAAAGCTTAGATATAACTTGTTGAATCTTTTGATGAATTCTGATACCCCTTCATTCTGTTTCTTCTTGATAGTATTAAACTCAGTAAGGCACATTCCATAATCCTTCTTTTCTCCCCACTTCCTGAGAAAAACGTTTTCCATCTGATCTCAGGTTGTCACAGAACGATTTCCCAATGTCTTAAACCATTTTCTGGCTTCTCCTTCCAAAGACTGCACAAATAATCTCAAAACCACATCCAGATGTTCAACATTCAAATTTTCTGCAAAAGAGCAGAAGGTCTCGAGATGTTTCTGAGCGTCAATATCATTTTCACCATTGAACCTTGGCAGAATCTTCAGATAATCCTGTGGCATATCATTCAACACTTGGGGTAAGGCCAGAGGAGCATATTTGTTCAGGAGGAAAGCAGGAACATTGGCCATTGGAGGCGGTGGGGGTCGTACAACAGTCTGAGAAACAAAAGAAGGGAGAGGGGTAGGGGGAAGCAGAGTGTGAATAACAATGGGAATATATTGTATTGAGGTCTGAGGTGTGGATGGGAATAGTTCTCGGTTAACAGAAGCTACCTCAGTGACCTCTTTAATTTCTTCAGCCTCGAAAACAGGATAAGATTCTTCACCAATTAAAGCACTCCCCCTACGTGGGGTTTCTAAATAAAACTCAGGGTTTTCTGTTCTAACTTCTTGAGAAGAAGAGGGCGGATAATCTTCAACAGAACACTCAGGATTTTCAGCACGGGCTGACTTCCTCTCCTTCCAAACTCTTTTATGAATAATTTTCTCTGGGTCAGACACGTAGGGTGTTTTCAGTTGAGCTGTATCTGACCTCCAATGCGGCCTACGAGGAGCCAGGACTACAGATAAGTTTTATCAAATAATGACCAGTGGAGTCGCCAAGGTGAGAAATCTGCAACTCTTCACCTCTCTATGCTCACCTGGTTAGAGAGTGAAATAAGATGTCGAAAACCCAGGGAAACTGATATTCTTGAATTCGTGTCCCCGGCAACGGCGCCAGAAAGATGTTGTGGATGATTTTGTCACCCTCCTAGAGACAGCCTAGAGTTGCTATAGACCAGTGCCTAGGACATCTTAATATAGCAAGGAGTCCTTTATAGTTTGGGTTGTCAGTCCAAGGGACTCACCTGCTATCTCTTGTTCTAAACAAGGAAATGGAATTAGATTGAAAGGGTCCAAATTCTCTCTCAGAGGCTGATACAAGGATAGGAGTAATGTAAAGGCATAATGTAAAACTTCAGCATGAAAGTATCAGACAGTTAAGAGACCGTTTTACTGTAAAGAGGGCCGATTCATATAATATACCACAGAAATCAAATATCAAGAAGTGCAGGCAGAGAGGAAACATAAGAAGATATTACTGGCAGAAGGGCGCATCAATTTACGAATCCTTAAGCCACTAATATAGCAGAAATGATGAAAAGAGTGAACATGGAACAGCATATCACTTCTAGGCCTATTTAAAGCGCTTGACTAATTCCAGAAAAGGGCACCACTTAAGATGAATCCTTACTGCAAACTAGTGAGCCACTCGCCTTCTAGAACATGATAAAAGAAGGAATTTCGCTTGAAAGAGATGATATATTAACACATAAGAAAAGTTACATACTGTAATATACCAAAGACCAGAATCCTCAATACAGTCATAACCCCTCCTCACTGAGACCCAACGGGCTCTGAAACTTCATACAGAAATGTCACAAGATGAGTACAATAGTCTTCTCGCTGCACAGCTTGCTTACAGAAATCTGGAACCCCAACAATGTCTTCTTTTTTGGTATTTATAGACAAGACCGAAACTTCTAGAGAGGGGGGGGGGAAGGAAAAGGAACAATTAATTACTACATTTCAATCCAATGGCGAAAACACTCGCGCCTTTTTATGAATGACAAGTTATAAATAAATACCTAACCACCTGTATACATAAATTAATGCTGGGAGATAAAAATCTCCTTATGTACAAGACATAAATAATAAAATATATACGTTGGGATGCTTCTGGATGAAGGCAAATCTTCTACCATGAGAGTTCTGAGAAAATCTTCCATTCAGTATTGTACGCCTAGCTTTTAATTTTGAACTGGAGTCCCAGACCTTAAATGAGCGGTGCACTTCTCTAGAGGGTTCTGAGAATCTCTGTCTGTGTCTTCTTTAATTGTAGTCATTTCAGGCATTTTCTCTTAGTATTTTCCATTAAATTTCGCCTGCAAGAAATCACCTTCTGATATATTCTTGATTCTCTGGAATGGAAGTGGCGGATTTAGACGCCTCTTCTACCATTTAGAACCTGCAAAACCCCGAAACTGTTAGAAAAACTGGCTCAGATGAGGGCAGAGGTGACGGAAGTGTGAATGGAGGGGATGATGGGGAGACAGACCAAAAACGGTGACATACGGGGTGTTGGGAGCGAACAATGGAGGCTTTTTATCGAAAGAACGAAATGTCACACAGTGGGGTCGAGAGGAAAAACTAGCGGCAAATGTGAATAAAACACACACATATATATATATATATATATATATATATATATATATATATATATATATATATATATATATATATATATATTGGCACGGAGGGATGTACGGGGGGGAGACACGTAGGTTAACAGGGGGCGAATGGGAGGCGACGTGACAAGTGGATTGATGGACGGAGGAGTGTAATAGTGACACGGTGGCGGGCTGTGGGACCTGGCGGGTACGCATCAATGGACGGACGATTTTGTTGCATCTCCGCCGTCGGATGGAGATCTGGAGATCCGACGGTCTCTGTGAATCCCGCTGCCCAGCCTTTGTATGAGATTTAACGCGCGAGGGATGGGCGGTTTCTCGCTCGTACCAAGAACACGTGGCATGAGTTTTATGGCATCGCTGCTTCCGCGGGGGATACCACTGCTCTGACGAGGGTGGTGCGGGGCAATACCGCCTGTTTCGGGCGTGTGGTGTATGTATGGGGGCCCTGCCAATAAGTTAGCTGCCGCACCGTTGATCTAATTGAATCGGACGGCTGCGACGACGCCCGGGACTCAAATGATAAGCCCCCCCCTTTTCTTCTGGCCTGTGGTCCTGGACTCGGGTCATATGGAGATCAAGGCGGGAGGGGCTAAAGCCTAAGGGGCTTCGGCCCGGCATATAAAATATGTATTTTGATCATTTGAACAGCGTATTTTTTAGAGCGGCATGGGAGCTTTTAGCCATGAAATATAATGGAAACAGGTTTGAAAAGGGATCGATGACTAAATCCGAATGGAGGGGAACAATGTACAACAGAGTCCATAAAGAGCAGGTGGAGGGAAAAAGGAGGAAAAGGTGATCAATGGATTCAGAGTTTGATTTGCAAAGTGTACACCAAGTGGGTCCATAAAATGATCGCTTGAGAAGATTATCATCGGTAGGAGCCTTTTTATGGAGTACACACCACATAAAAATCTTGGCTCGTGGAGGGGCTTTTGATTTCCATAGGAAACTCCACCACTAGACGAATTCAAGTGGCCTATGATTTGAGAAAATGAATGTTTATCCTTCTTTGGGAAAGTAAATACCATGCCTGGAATGTGACCAGATAAGTTCATCATCTCCAGTCATGATGCTAATGTGGGATTCAGAGAGGGAAATAATGTAATATTTCCAATCTTGTCTCCATAGATTAGGGATATCAAGTTGATCAACAAATTTCCATCCTTGGAAGTATAGAGATGAGGAGTTCGGATCAACTATCTAAGAAATATGAATAATACTGTTATTAGACAAGTGTTGAATGAGCTCATGAGGGAGCTAGTACACATTCCAAATTCTAGTCCATGGATCCATTCGCACACGAGACAAGTTCCCCGATCTGATTCACCAAATCAAACCATCTCTGATATAGGGGAGAGAAGTAAGGAAAAATTTCCATATAGAGGAGATGTGACCTCGTTCTAAGTATGGCTTCTAATCTAATCCAATATTTTCATAGGCCTGATATATTTCTGAGTGACCACCTGAGTCCAGAGATTATGAGAATTCAGTACATGCAAACCCATCTTGGAAGCCAGGGCCTTTGCAAATACATAAATATTCTTCAATTCCCATCCTCCCCACTTTTTAGGTAGGGCAATGCAGTCCCATCCGATCCAAGCAAAGTTGTGATCTTATTGTTTTCATTTCCAAAGGAATCGACAACATATCTATTTTATCCTAGATAAAATTCCCTTTTGAATCCAGGCCAAGGAAATCAAGTACATCGGGGTGGCTTCAAGCACATATTAATCAGAATAAGGCAGTCAACCCTCGATAGCCAACAATGATACCAAGCAGATATTCTTTTTTCAATTTTTGCAATCAATCATGTCCAATCTGCAATATGATAATCACATGATTTTAATCGAAAACCAAGATATTTAAGACCATACTTCAACTCAAGAAGAGTGTTTGGGAAACAAAGAAGAGCAAGTGTAGATTCATGCTGAGAGAATCCAATGGTTGTTAGAGATGATTTGTGGTCATTACATTCCACATGAGTATCTAGTAAAAAATATTTTAAGATATAAAATAAAACATAAGAGTCACCGATGGATCCATTGAGAAAAATAAGGACTACATCTACAAATAGGAGATGTGAAACAAAACATTTTTCTGCAATTTTGATGCCCTGAAGTTTTCCCAGCCTTCGCTCCTCTTAAATAAGTCGACTTAATACTTCCATGATTAAGAGAAATAGAAGGGGGGACAATGAACATCCTTGCCAAAGTACCCTCTCCGAATGGAAGAAGGGAGTGGCAGATCCATTAATTAGAATGCTGAAGGACACATTAGTTATACAACACGTAATCTAGTTGATAAAAATAATGGGGAACCCCAGATGAGTTAAAAAAATATGAATGTATAACCAATTACTGTGATCGAAGGCCTTTGAAAGATCAACATTTAGGATGATGCCTTTAAGTGTTTTGATCTTAATGGAATGTAAAATCTCTTGCGTAGTTCCTATGGCTAAGTTTTTTGATCTTAATGGAATGTAAAATCTCTTGTGCAGTTCCTTTTGCTTCATGTATCTAACGATGATTGAGGAAGGCAAATTGTTCAGGCGAGATCTGCTCATATAAGATGGGCTTGAAACGATTGTCAATAATTTTGGCTATGATTTTGTATATACAATTTCAGAGGGAGATAGGTCTGAAATCATTGAAATTTCATGGGGAGTCTGATTTAGGGATGAGGGCAATGAAAGTGGAGTTTAAAGCATCATACGTATGACTAGATAACCGAAAATCTTCACTACTTGCAGAATATCATTCCCAAGGATATAAAAAAAATCAAGAGAGAATTCAATGGGCCAACCACCCTGTCTTGGGATCTTTTTCTTCTTAAACCATTTTAGAGTCTCCTGGAGTTCACTCATAGATACAGGTTTTATGAGGTCCTCTTCTTCATTCTACTCCATAAACCGGGGAAATAAAGCAACAAACTTGATGATTTCAGCTAGGGAATCATTCTTAGAGGCTTTAAATAACTGACTGAAGTGAGAAATAAATAAGGTGACAAGTTAGTGGAAAGTATGTGCCTTATGACCAACCTCACATTCCAGGTGCCAAATGGTGTTTATGACTTTCCTGCCATTATAAAATTGATGATATAAATTTGTGTTGTCATCTCCAACCTTTAACCAATTATCTCTACTTCTAAGTCTCCAAGTTTCTTCTCTATCCTTCAAGATATGGGTCCTTTCAGATTCCAAATGTGTGAGGTGGGATTCTGATAAGTCAAATACGAAACCCCCACCATCTGCTTCTTGCAAGGAGGAAAATTCCTACTCAATTTCCTGAAGATCTTGGTCATCCCTGCATTTTTTCTCCTTAGCCCAAAAATTTGTTAATTTCTTCACTTCGAGCATCTTAGATGAAAAGGATGCCAACAGGGATTGCCCAGGGTCAGGAGGATGAGAGACTCAATAATTCGAAATTAGATTAATGTAATCCCCGTCCATTAACCAAGTCACATTGAATTTAAAGGGGGATTTTGGTTTTTAGGGTTCCCCAGCGAGTTCCAGATAAATTGGGGAGTGGTTAGATAGGCTTCCCGAACCCACCCACTGACGGAATGTAGGAATACTATCCAGAACCATTTCATGAATTAGAAATCGATCTAATATTCTAGCCTGCAATGCCTCCCTAACCCTACAGTTTCTCCATGTAGGTTGAAGTCGGGCCTAGGGAATGTCTACCAAATTATGATCATCCAATAGGGTCCCTATGGCCTCTGATAAAGGATCAATCTGTGCATAATGTGTAATATTCCAAAATTAGCATGCAACTAATTGGAATATTGATTTTTGTTTTTATCACCTAGCAGCTTAATAAATGGGTAAGGAAGCCCATGCATATTAAAAATATGAATAAAATCCCTCATAATATGAGAGGGGATAGTCATAAGAGCTGATTTCACACCCTCATGTGTGAAAAGGGTCATTTGCATGTGGACAAGGTCAAGTTTGACCAAGTCAACAACGTTGGGATAGGAGGTGGAGAACACTTTGAGAGACAGTGCAGTATGAATGGGAGGAATATTCCTTGGTGGAGGAAACCCTAATGAGTGGGACTCATGGTGGAAGGGCTTTCACTTGTTTAAAAGGAGGGCAAGGAAGCCATTGTTATTCATGATATGGATTATTGATTTCTTGGTATGTTTAGACTTTGTGCATTCTCTCGTTCTTTAGCAGAGTTGTAGTGCTGCTTAGCACAATGCATTCTTGTATAGGAATTCCTTCTCCTTCCAAGAAAGGCCTCTTGAAGGAGCTTGCTCTTCATTTCTCCACATTCAGGCTTCAGGCCAAGCATCCTCCTTGATCTAGGTCGATATTGGTGGCCACCCACCTATTATACTTGGGCCCCCACCATTGTCTCTTTCAGTTTTTCAGTTCAACATAACTTACTATTTTTAGCAGTTTTTCGGGTCCTGAACTTCCGGAGCCGTTCTGAGGCCCTAAACGACGTTTTTTGGGAATCGCGCCTCCAAAAAATATCATTCCATTCTAAAATGATATTCATGGAGAAAGTTGTATTCCTCGGATAGAGCTTTCTAATGATGTATCATGAGCGTCAAACGGAGATAGTATGCCAAAGTTACGTCCCTGGGAAGTTGAAACACCAATTTACCCAAACGGGGCCCATAGTTTTGGCACTTCATCTCCTAGGGTTAGGTTTTTGGATGTTTAGGGTTCTCCATTGTTTCTCAATAATAAATAGGCCCTCGAGCCTCATTGTAACTCAGTTCAGAGGCCTGTAGCCGCCACAGCTCTCCTCAAAGATAACTACCAGCGCCCTAGCTAGTTTTATTTCCATTATGTCTGTAAGCAAATTTCAGTTCTTTGATATTAATGAAATGAAGTGTTATTTCCGCTGAATCTATGTATTTATGGTTATATGTTTATTCTGTTGTGTCCCTGCATAAATCCGGATCACTCCTTCAGCTACAACGCAGTTTCTGTTTAGAGCTGGGTTGTGTTGCAGGGTGTTGCAGTGGAGGTTACTGAACACCACTTCCAGATTTTATTTTTCAGAGGAGGAAGACTTATTTCATTTTGGGGATCAGTGAGGAATCTTCTGGACTGATTTCATAATATTTGGCATCGGGCCAACTATTTTCCATCATCGACAACGCAGTCCCTCTCCTTGACTGCGTTATTTTAAGAGAGCATCTGTAGTGAGGGTTGCAGTGTTTGTTTGGAGGGAGAGATCTTCAGTGTTAGGATCAGCCTTTCACTTGGAATATCCATTGGAGGAGGTTTTTTCAGATTTTGCATCATCTACAACCATCTCCATCCAGTTCTTGAGTTGTAACTGCTACTCATCCCTGCAACTCCGACATTTTTTGCCATTTTGTATATTTCAGGAAATCCTTTCCGGATTGTCTTGAAATTCAGTTTGGGAGTCTATATCTTCACTCCCAACATTTTTTGGGCCCCATGTTTGTATATTTGTGTATTGAAACTTCCCAGAAGCAGTTCCTCTAATAAAACAGCGCTGTAATAGCCTTGGGCATTTTCTGTGTAGCAGTGTTCTTCATTTTTCCATGTACATGTTTCTTGAGGCTTGCATTGCCTAGCTTGAGTGAGTGTTTCCTCAAGATATTGTATACATTTTCTGATATGATCTAATATGATGGCTATTTAGATCTTCTTACATCCTATGTGTTGATTTATCACTACTATTTCATTATTATGTTCATGGATTGTTGTAGCTCCAATCTTGGAATATCTTAAGATATTCCCATTATTGTAGATTTTCCCTATTTTGGGATATTAGAGTGGTATCAAAGCATAATCTTGGCTCAACCTATGGATCTCAGCCATGATGCCATCAAGAAAAGAGAAGATGAAGAATCCATTCTTTGGAGGGAGGAAGGAGGAGAAGCTCTCAAAGCTTCTTCCTAAATCTGTACAGAGCATTCAAAGAGATCTCAAGAAGATCAGAAGGGAGATGTGCATAGAATCTCAAAAAGGGTTTGAATCTGAATCAAACTCTAGAATTTTACATCATGAGTGTGAGCATGCAGCCACACACAGTGATGCACATCGTAGTCACATGCCTAGAATTTCCATGAGAGAGATGGAAGAAGAAGGAATGGCTAGGAGGGAAGCTATTAGTGACTTTTTTCAAGAGTTTGAATCTCAAACGCAGAGGTTTAGAGATCATATTACTTTTCCAGAGTTTTACAAGATCAAGGTGAAGAGAAGCAAGAAGCATGATAGGGGTAGATTCCTTCTATCTACTTTTTATCGTTCACATACATGTTCAGCCGGAGCTTGGGTGGAAGAACTAAACACCTTTTTGCAGCAGCACCAAATCTTTGAAGATGAAGCCATCGGAGTTGCAGTGCTGCATCTTGGAGGTAAGGTCTATGCATGGTGGATATTTGTGTCTTTCTCTTTGAAAAATTCAAATACTTCTTCTTATGCAAGTTTTATTAAGAAATTGGTGGAAAGGTTTGATGGAAAACTTTCTGCAACACATGTGGCGAAGTTAAACAAACATAAACAAATAAAAACCTTGCATGTGATGGAGAAAACTATAAAATCAGATCCACTTCAGGAACCCTTGGAGGAGACTGACATCTTGTAGCATACCTTGTTAGAGGCAAAGCCTCTATCTCATATTCCTAAACAAGAGGGCATGGAGATCTCTTTTTCAAAAGAGGATCCAATTCTTCGGAGGTTTCCCATACATGTTGATGAGGAGGAAGGAAACAACGTTGTCATGTCTAGAGTTTATCTAGCACCTCATGCAGAGGAAGAAGGATTTCTTGCTCCCACTAGAGGGATTCTTGTATCATTGCAAGGAATTCCCCAGGATCTCACATGTGGAGATCAAGGCACATATTATGATCTATATGTGCCATTGATGAAAGGGTGTGAAACTATGGAGATAAAGGGAGGATATACGGAGGATGACCAACATCATGTGATGAGGAGCACACACCCCTATCCATTTCAGGAGTTTTATGCACCTAAGAGGGGGACTAGATTGCGTAGTGAGGGAAAGGACAAGTTTTTCCATTCATATATGTAGTCTACTCTTTTTTGATCACGTGGTTAACATTCACTGCTGTTCCCAGTTTTGAAACTTCTCTGTTTGCAAAGAAGAATGCCAAAAAGGCCTTTTCCTCTTATTTCATCCCCACTTAACCTCTGTTTCTTCACCATTTTCCCCTCTCTTAATTCCTCATTAATCCCTCATTAATCATCCTATTCCCCTTTTAACCTCACAAATACCCTTTTTTTGGCTTAAAATCCCTTCATTCCCCTTATCGTTACCCCTTGTTGGCCTTAAAATGCATTAAAAACGGGCCAAAAACCCACTTTCCACCTTATGACAGGCTAAGCCCCTTTTAGGCCATCCCCTTAACCACTTCCCCATATGCCCAGGCGCCAAGACCAGGTGCTAACCCAGAAGGCGCTTATCGCAATCAGAGAGACAGATGGAAGCGCATTTATTTGTTAACTGAAATATCTCTGATGCGATAGTGTAATGTTCTGTGGAGCGCGGGTGCAATACCCGCCGTCGATCTATACAGATCTGACGGTTCACGCTAGTTCTACATCGCGCCCATCATTTCTCCCCTCCCCCCCGATCACATATCAACCGTCGATCTGTTCTTAGATCTGACGGCCCAGCGCTAATCGCATCGCAACCCCATCGCCAATCAGAGATTTCGTAAAGCACCTTTTTGTGTTACGCTGATTGTCGATCCCTGATTCCATCCCCGTCGTTTGTTCCCTTAGATCTGACGGCCCTCATTTCTCCCGCTTTGCTTCTATACCTCCATCTTGTCTCCCCACCGATTTAATCTCCACCATCGATCTGACCCAGATCGGACGGTTGGTGCTCAATCGCATCATCGCCAATCGCAAGTTCTTAAATGTGTCCCCCGCTGCCTCCCCCGATTGCGATTTTCAGATTTAATCACGACTATCTGTTTGATCCAGATCCAATGGCTCACAGTTAATCGCCCTTCGCCCGCCAGGTCCCACCATCAAATGGCCCCGCTTTCATACATTTTTCTCCATTTTCTTTGTAAATCACCCGAGTGTTAAACTTTGGGTTTTACATTATATCTTATTTCTTCCCCCACTCTTTCATTGTTTCCACTGTTCTCCACTGCCGCACCACCATTCCTCCAGGCCTCCAAAGCATTCTTCCACCATCTCCCCTGGATTTTTATAATAGGTTTATTGCATTTGTGCAGGGATTACAGAGTGGAAAATTCACTCAGCCTTCACAGTCATAGCCATTGTGATTCAATGCACAGAGATAATCTTTCAGCAGCGGAAAAGTGTATCAGTAGCAAAGAGGATTAAAGGGGTTTAAGCCTGGTATTGAATAATTAATGCTTAACCTCGCGTTTAAAGGAAGAAATCACAATTTGAAGACCAAATTCACACGAAACAAACCATATCTGTGTTTAATGTCAGCAGAGCATCGTTTCTCCAAAAAGGACACCTTCCTACAGAAGTCTACATGCCTCCTCGAGCCCCAAAACATTTAATTACACTGACAGAAGCCTCTTAAAGACTATCAGAACCAACAGTTATGGAGTATGGAGACCCGCAGACCTTATATCCATGCCATTAATTCCAGAAGGCAGAATAGAGGGCTTTACAGCCAGAAAGGACTCCAAAGAAACATCAGAGGTTAGATGTCGTACTGACAAAGACCCCTCAGCCATACTATGAAGTAAATACAGAAATTCAGTGCCATTAAGCAATATGGGCGTGGATGCTTCCTCCATGTTGTCTTAATAAATCAATTTAATGTACATCGTCCGCTCCTGTTACTCTTTTTTCTCCTATAAGAACCCCCAAGAACATATTGTACAGGGTTCCAGATTTTCAGAAAAATATGCTGTGAGAGAATTTTGTATGCATTTTGTCGAACTTTTATATGAATGAAAAGAGCCCATCAGGTTTCAGTGATGAGGAGTTCCATATTTAATGAGGATTCTGGTCTTTGTGCTTCACAGTTTGTAACTCTCCCCTATATGTGATAGTTTAATTGTTCATCTCGTTTTCATCCATTTTGCTTGTATCATGTTCTGGAATGCGAGTGGCTCACTAGTTTCTGGTATGAATTTATCTTAACTGGTACTCATGCTAGAACCTATCAAGCGCTTTAAATATGGCTCAGGCGTGATATACTGTTTCATTTTCCACTTCAACATACTTCTGCTATATTAGCTTCTATGGGATGTTATTTTTAAAATGCTATTGTCATGTATGGATTCTTAATTTTGTAAGCCCATTACATGTTGATATTTGTTTCTGGATATCATCCCAATGACAGTTAGTATTATCTCAATATTTCATACGCAGTAAACACCTTCTGATTATTCATCTCTGTGAGGTATTTTAGAATCTTTACAGTAAGCTTCCTTTGAATTGTATGATACATTTGTATTGGAGTTTCACATCTTGCCTCTGCAGTATTGCTTTCCCTGTGTCAATTTTCTGAAAGTTTTGGTCCCATTAAAATTAACCTTCTTGTTTACAAGAGATAGCATGAGAGCCTGTTTCTATTAATTTCCCATATTATATTGTATGCTCCTTGCTGTATAAGATGTCCAAGTCACTGGTCTTTCACAACTCAAGGATGTCTCTAGGTTTGAAAACATCTTTTTGGTGCCGTTGCTGGGGAAGCGAAGTTGAGAAAAGTTAAATCCCCGGGCCTCGAAAAAACCTTATTCACTTTTCAAATAGGTGAGCATGGAGATTTGAGAGTTGTAGATCCCTCACCTTGGAGACTCCACATACATTTATCAGATAAATTTATTTGCAGTCCTGGCTCCTCGTAAGCCACACCTGAGGTCAGATATGTCTCAGCCAAAGACACCTTCTGTGTCTGACCCAGAGAAGATCCTACATAGAAGGAGTTGGAGGGAAAGACAATCAGTCCATACTGGGATTCCTGAATTATCTCTAGAAGAATTTCCGTCCTCCTCCTCTCAAGTTACCCAAGTGCAAGGTCCCAACTCAACTGTGGGAGATACCGACTACTAATCAGATAGTCCACCCCAGGGAGGGGTTCGAATTAAAGGCAAAGCTGAGTCAAGGGATACCACATATTACACATTTCACCCTACTCCTGAAGTCGAAGAGGTCAAAGAAGTCACCGAAGTATCTGCTATTAACAGCCCGTTGTTCCCGTCAACACCTCAAGATGTTGTCCAACACATTCCTATTGTCATTCACACTTCACTTCCACCTCCTCCTTTTACACATCAAACTCTTCTGCTACCTCCACCTCCCCCAATGGCCAATGTTCCTAGTTTCCTGTTGAATAAGTATGCCCCCCTGGCATTACCTCAAGTATTGAATGATATGCCACAGGACTATCTGAAGATCTTACCCCGTTTCAATGGGGAAAATGAGATTGAAGCTCAAAATAATCTTGAGGTTTTCTACACTTTTGCAGAGAAATTTAATGTGGAACATCTAGACGTAGTCTTAAGACTATTTGTTCAATCTCTTGATGGTGAAGCCCGAAAATGGTTTAAGACATTGGGAGCCCGTTCTATCACCACTTGGGAAGGAATGGAGGATACTTTTCTTAGAAAGTGGGGGGAGAAGAAAGATCATGGATATTGTCTTACTGAGTTTAACACACTCAAGAAAAAACATAATGAAGGAGTGTCAGAGTTCATTAAGAGGTTTAATAAATTGTATTTGAGCCTTCCTGCTGATATGAAACCTTATCAAACTGCTGCTAAATTTGTCTTCGTGGCATCTTTTGACTCAGAGTTCGGTTTCTCTCTGAGAGAAAGAAAGCCTGCCACTGTGGATGATGCTCAAACAGATGCACTAGAGTTGGAGGCAAATTTCGCCTCCACTAGTAAATCAAAGGGAAAGCCAGACCAAGATGCTAGAAGGAGAGGCAAAGAGGAGGTGTCTACTTCTAGCCAAGACAGAGACTCAGCGGATAACAAAATTGAAGAAATGAACAAAATGATTAAGAATATTTCAAGTAAGCTGGTCAAACTTGAATTGGAGTCCAATAATTCATCCTCCAAGAATTTCTAGAATGCTCCAAACAGAGGTTACAATCCCTAGTATAGGAAACCACCTCTACAAATACTGCAATGGGAACGGAAAGAGCAACAAGATCAGGTACCACACCCGCTGTATTTGGAAGGCCAAGTAGATGATCCTACTGAAGACACTGCCTATGAACAAGAGGGTGCATATCTTGCTTTTTCGAATAGTGATGGAGTAGAATGCCCCTTGCAAGGAAGTGATGGAACCGAGATCTCATTACAAGAAGAAGAGAAGGCTAGAGGCACATAAGACCTAGAGATTGATGACTATTGTAAGCAATTTGTTGATTTCATGCAAGCATAGTTCAATAGAAGATATGATCTCAGATCTTCTAGGAAAATGACTCGTACTCAAGATCAGGAAGAAGAGCCACCCCAGAAGGAAGAACCTACTTAGAAGGAGTCAAAAATGAAAAATTTCATAGACAAAGGTAAGAAGCCTCTAAACGAACCTGTGCAGTCTAACGATCAAATTCCTTCCTCTTCAAAAGTAGTCATTCCCCCTAATACCAAGTCTGTGTCGAAAGAAGCCAAACCCTTGGCCGAAAATAAAGATTCAAGGGATGTCACAACATAGAAGTCCTCTCCTACCTTTAGTCTGCAAAATGAGCTTGAGAAGGTCAAAATCCTAGTTCCCTTGACTGAATTGTTGAAGCAACCTACATATCAGTCCCAGGTCACCTCTTTCATGCTCCCTCCAGAGGCAACACATATCCCTGATAGTCCCAACCTTCAAGAAGAAATACCCATGGTTGTGTTTGGCCCTCACGTTGAGGAATTAGATGCTTCTACTCCTCCTTTTTATGTGTCTCTAGTGATTCATGACCTGCTATTGCATAACTGTATGTTAGATTCGGGAGCTTCCCATAATCTATTGCCTCTATCAATCATGGAACAACTAGCACTACAAATCACCCGACCATACAAGGATCTCTATTAATTTGATTCCAAAAGAGTTAAGTGCCTAGGTATGATCATGGATTTGGTGGTCAATTTGGCCCAGATTCCTGCAAAAAGTGTGGTGATGGACATTGTGGTCGCTAACATCCCAGCTCGTTTCGGCATGTTGCTGTCAAGGTCCCGAGGGACAAAAATAGGTGGGTCAATCAAGTTGGACTTAACATATGCTACTATCCCGGTTTTTGGTGGCTAGGAGAGGGGGTTGTACAGGGAAACCGGATTTGTCAAGGTGTTTACTAAGGCTGTCAACTCGGTTAATTCACCAGTCTATAGTAAAGAAGGTGATTTTCATGTTTAATGTTGGAGGAAGACCAATATTATGCTCAAGAACCATCATTATGCCAGATGAAGACCGAGCAGCCCTCAGAGAGGCGTGAAGTAGGAATTTGGACACTTCACTTTGATGGAGCAAATTCTAGAGAAGGTAATGGTCTGGAGTGCTACTGATTTCTACTACAAGCCAATGGGTCCCATTGTCTTTCAAGCTAGAATATGAAGCCACTAATAATGTGGCCGAATATGAAGCACTTATGTTAGGGTTACAGACAGCTAGAAGCATGAATATACAAAGTTTAAAAGTTCTGGGAGATTCGGAACTGGTGGTTAGACAAGTGAAGAATCAATGTCAAACCAAACATCCTAGGCTGAGGGCTTATAGGAACGAAGTGTGGGGCCTGGTGGAAAATTTCTTCTTGGCGTTTAACATTCAATTTATGCCTAGAGAGCAGAACAGGATGGCTGATTCCCTTGCAGTGGTTGCTAGTACATTCCGTCCACCTTAGAACCCTCTCTTAAGATATGAAATTGAAGTGTGTTATTGGCCATCAATCCCAGATAACATTAAGCACTGGCAGGTGTTTGAGGATGAATAGAAAGTGAAAATATTTATGGAAACAATCGGAGAATTCTCAAACATGGAGATAGATGTTTGTGAAGAAGAAGAGGTTGAAGATCTTTCAGAAAACAAATGGGAGGAAAAGGTGGCAGGTCATAAAGTGTTGCAATTGAAGGGAAATGTTATACCTAGAGGGTTGGTGCCTCTAGAAATATTGTTTGACAAGAACGATGTCCCACTGTAGCCAAACAAAGTGGTAGAAGAAAATAAGGTAGAAGACCTATATCTTGGTACTAATGACGACCCCAAAATTGTGAGGTTATCCAAGAAAGTCCCAGGAGAATATAAGGAGCTCTACCAGAAATTATTTTAGTCCTACAAAGATGTGTTTGCATGGTCTTATCGGGACCTGAAAACTTTCGATATCAACATCATGCAACACAAAATTCCTCTGAAAGGAGATGCGAAGCCGCATAAGCAGAAGCTCAGACAAATTAATCCCCTACTGCTCCCCTCCATAGAGAAAGAAATTAAGAAACTGTTGAAGGCAAAAATCATTGTGCCATTGAGGTGTTTTGAGTGGGTGGCAAACTTAGTCCCTGTCCAGAAAAAGAATGGAGAAATAAGGTTGTGTGTTGACTTCGGAATCTGAATCGAGCATCCTTAAAGGATAATTACTCACTGCCCAGGATGGATCATATTCTTCAGAAAGTGGTGGGAGCTTCTCGGATGTCAATGATGGATGGATTCTCTGGTTACAATCAGGTGGCTGTACTTCCAGAAGATCAGAAGAAGACTGCTTTCACCACACCATGGGGTACATTTATGTATGCCAGGATGCCTTTCGGGTTGATTAATGCAGGGGCCACTTTCCAAAGGGCCATGGACATTGCCTTTGTTGGGGAGCAAGATAAGTTTGTGGTGGTCTATCTCGATGATATCACTGTGTTTTCAAAGGATGTTACTGAGCACATTGAGCATTTGCTTAGAAATTTTGAGAAATGCAGAAGCTATGGTCTCTCTCTTAATCCACAGAAGTCATTGTTTGCATTAGAAGAGGGTAATATTTTGGGACATATTGTGACAAAAGATGGGGTAAAAATAGATCCTAAGAGAGTAGAGGTTATAAATGGCATTTCTCTTCCCAGAAATAAAAAGGAGGTACAGGTGTTCCTTGGGCGTATTAATTTTCTAAGAAGGTTTATCCCTAACTATGCAGAGATAGTTAGACATATAACAGACATGCTTAAGAAGCATAATGAGGTAAATTGGTCCCAGGAATCACGAGAGGCCTTTTCCAGAATAAAAAACGCCTTTGTTGAAGCCCCGGTGTTAGATGGGCCAGACTACACCAAACCATTCATGATTTTTTCATTTGCATCACCTCATACAGTGGCAGGAGTCTTATTGCAGAAGAATGAAGAGGGGTATTAGCAGCCCATCGCTTTCTTCAGTCAGGTGCTCCGTGATGCAGAATTGAAATATAATATATTAGAAAAACAGGCTTATGCTCTAGTCAATTCCCTCAAAGCATTTTGTATGTATGTCCTGCAGTCACACATCACGACATTTGTACCCACAGTTGCAGTAAAAGACATCCTTATCCAAGGGGATAGTGGAGGAAAAAGGGGGAAGTGGATTGCCAAAATACAAGAATATGAGCTAGATATTCGCCCTTCCAAATTGATTAAGGGACAAGGGTTAGCCAAAATCCTGTCCGAATCAAACTGTCAGTCTCTGGGTATAAATCTGTCCATGATAGCAAATGAGGAGCCTGAGAAGAAATAAGAACAACAGGGAGTAGAGATAGCTACTCAGAAGACACACATGAAGTACCTCATTAGCCTGTGGTATAAGGATATCATGGAGTATCTTTTGACCCTCAGTTTCCCTCCTAGCCGTGGCAAAGCCAAGTACAGAACACTAAGGATGAGATCACAGAAATTCGTTGTTGCCAATGTCGGCTATACTGGTGAGATCCTTCAGGTATTCTGCTCCTATGTCTCACAGAGGATGAGGTAGAAAATATAATAGCTGAGTTTCACAATGGCATCTGTGGGGGTCATTGCAGCTGGAGGGCCACTGCTCACAAAATCCTGAAGGCTGGTTTCTATTGGCCCAAACTCCTTGGAGACGTGTTTTCCCGGGTCAGATCTTGTGTGAAGTGCCAGAAATTTGCTGAAAGACAGAAGTTGGCACCTTTGCCCATGATCCCTATCCACGTGGATGAACCATTCCAGCAATGGGCAATCAACTTCATCGGTCAAATACATCCTCCATCAAGTGGTTAGCATAAGTGGATATTAATTGCCACAGATTATTTCACGAATTGGGTGGAAGCTATACCAACAAGAAATGCAACAGATGCTGTGATAATGAAATTTATGGAAGAAAACATCATATCCATATTTGGCTGCCCTGCCAAGATAATGACCGAAAATGCACAGGCCTTTAAGTCTGCAAAGTTTGCCAGTTTTTTCCAGCAGTATAACATTGCGCTAGGTCACTCAACGACCTATTACCCACAAGGAAATGGCCTGGCAGAGTCTTCAAATAAAACCCTGGTGAGGGCACTGAAGAAGGCTATCAATGAAAATCAGAAAAATTGGGATTCCCAGTTGAAATTCGCTTTGTGGGCCAAAAATATTACCAGTAAGAGAGTAACCGGGAAGTCCCCATATGAATTAGTATATGGGAGGGCAACAATATTCCTTGTATAGTTAGCCTTACCAGTAGCCTGATTCATGTAAGAAAGTCAAGAAGAACCCGATGATGTGACCAGGAGAATCAATCAGCCGGTGGAGTTAGAAGAAACACGGAACCAGGTAAGTCAGAGGCTAACTGAATATCAAGAGAAGATGAATGACCTTTTTGATCAACATGCCAAGGACAGGAAGTTGCAGGTTGGGGATTTAGTGCTTAGATGGGATATTCGAAGGGCTGAAAAGGGGAAACATGGTAAATTCGACCCACTCTAGTTCAACCCTTTTAAAATTGTGGAACAAGGGGGCAATAACACCTTCAGGTTGGAAAATTTACAGGGAGACTTGCTCAATGCCCCTGTAAACCGTCAGTTCCTCAAACCTTACTTCCAGTTGTGATTTAGGCAGAGAGAGCCTGATGTATTATAATGTACATTAGTTTTCTGTTTTCATCTTTTTTTGAATGATGTGTGTGTTGTGATGAATCATGAAGAGAAAAATAAAAAGTGCTGAAGAGTGGTGTCCACATAGAAGATTAACAGGTGGTCTCCGAAGTTCTCGACACGCCCAAGGATGAGCGTGCCATCCCCAGGTGGAGCCAATGTTGATCATATGGTTAACATTCACTGTTGTTCCTAGTTTTGAAACCTCTTTGTTTGCGAAGAAGAATGCCAAAAAGGCCTTGTCCTCTTATTTCATCCCCACTTAACCTTTGTTTCTTCAAATTTTTCCCCTCTCTTAATTCCTCATTAATCCCTCATTAATCATCCTATTCCCCTTTTAACCTCACAAATACCCTTTGTTTGGCTTAAAATCCCTTCATTCCCCTCACCGTTACCCCTTGTTGGCCTTAAAATGCATTAAAAACGGGCCAAAAACCCACTTTCCACCTTATGATAGGCTAAGCCCCTTTTAGGCCAGCCCCTTAAACACTTCCCCATATGCCCGGGTGCCAAGACCAGGTGCTAGCCCGCAAGGTGCTTATTTCAATCGGAGAGATGGACGGAAGCACATTTCTTTGTTAACTCAAATATCTCCGATGCGATAGTGTAATGTTCTGTGGAGCGCGGGTGCAATACCCGCCGTCGATCTATATAGATCTGACGGTCCGCGCTAGTTCTACATCGTGCCCATCACTTCTCCCCTTTTCCCCCTCCGATCACATATCAATCATCGATCTGTTCTCAGATCTGACGGCCCAACGCTAATCGCATCGCAACCCCATTGCCAATCAGAGATTTCGTAAAGCACCCTTTTGTGTTATGTCGATTGCCGATCCCCGATTCCATCCCTGCCGTTCATTCCCTTAGATCCGACGACCCTCATTTCTCCTGCTCTACTTCTATACCTCCATCTCATCTCCCCACCGATTTAATCTTCGCCATCGATCTGACCCAGATCAGACGGTTGGCGCTTAATCGCATTATCGCCAATCGCAAGTTCTCAAATGTGTCCCCCGCTGCCTCCCCTGATTGTGATTTTCCGATTTAATCATGACCGTCCATTTGATCCAGATCCAATGGCTCATAGTTAATCGCCCTCCGCCCACCGGGTCCCACCATCAAATGGCCCTGCTTTCATACAGTTTGCTCCATTTTCTTTGTAAATCACCCGAGCATTAAACTTTGGGTTTTACATTATATATTATTTCTTCTGTCACTCTTTCATTGTTTCCACTGTTCTCCACTGCTGCACCACTATTCCTCCAGGCCTCCAAAGCATTCTTCTGCCATCTCCCCTGAATTTTTATAACAGGTTTATTTCATTGTGTAGGGATTACAGAGTGGAAAATTCACTCACCCTTCACAGTCATAGCCACTGTGATTTAATGCACAGAGATAATCTTTTAGCAGCGGAAAAATGTATCAGTAGCAAAGAGGATTAAAGGGGTTTAAGCCTGGTATTGAATAATTAACGCTTAACCCCGCGTTCAAAGGAAGAAAGTGCAGTTTGAAGACCAAATGCACACGAAACAAACCATATCTGTGTTTAATGTCAGCAGAGCACCGTTTATCCAAAAAAGACACCTTCCTACAGAAGTCTACATGCCTCCTCGAGCCAAAAAACATTTAATTACACTGACAGAAGCCTCTTAAAGACTGTCAGAACTAGCAGTTATGGAGTATGGAGACCTGCAGACCTTATATCCATGCCATTAATTCCAGAAGGTAGAACAGAGGGCTTTACAGCCAGAAAGGACTCCAAAGAAACATCAGAGGTCAAATGTCGACCTGAAAAAGACCCCTCAGCCATACTATGAAGTAAATACAGCAATGCAATTCCATTAAGCAATATGGGCATGGATGCTTCCTCCATGTTGTCTTAATAAATCAATTTAATGTACATCGTCCACTCCTGTTACTCGTTTTTCTCCTATAAGAACCCCTGAGAACATATTGTATAGGGTTCCAGATTTTCAGAAAAATATGTTGTGAGAGAATTTTGTATGCATTTTGTCAAACTTTTATATGAATGAAAAGAGCCCGTCAGGTTTCAGTGATGAGGAGTTCCATATTTAATGAGGATTATGGTCTTTGTGCTTCACAGTCTGTAACTCTCCCCTATATGTGATAGTTTAATTGTTCATCTCGTTTTCATCCATTTTGCTTGTATCATGTTCTGGAATGCGAGTGGCTCACTAGTTTCTGGTATGAATTTATCTTAACTGATACTCATGCTAGAACCTATAAAGCGCTTTAAATATGGCTCAGGCGTGATATACTGTTTCATTTTCCACTTAAACCATACTTCTGATATATTAGCTTCTATGGGATGTTATTTTTAAAATGTTATTGTCATGTATGGATTCTTAATTTTGTAAGCACATTACATGTTGATATTTGTTTCTGGATATCATCCTAATGACAGTTAGTATTATCTCAATCTTTCATATGCAGTAAACACCTTCTGATTATTCATCTCTGTGAGGTATTTTAGAATCCAGCCCTCTTTACAGTAAGTTGCCTTTGAATTGTCTGATACATTTGTATTGGAGTTTCACATCTTACCTCTGCAGTATTGCTTTCCCTGTGTCAAGTTTCTGAAAGTTTTGGTCCCATTCAAATTAACCTTCTTGTTTACAAGAGATAGCATGAGAGCCTGTTTCTGTTAATTTCCCATATTATATTGTATGCTCCTTGTTGTATAAGATGTCCTTGGCACTGGTCTTTCACAACTCAAGGCTGTCTCTAGGGTTGACAACACTCTTGATGATGATGTCTCATTGCATGGAGACATTTCACCAAGGAGACCACCAGATCAGCAGATGGTGAGAGATGCTTCACATTTTGAGGCACCACTCATTGATTCCAGAAGAGTGGAGACCTTGGAAGAGCTTGATACAGTGCTGAGAGACTTGGGTGGACTCAAGGAGGAGAGAGGCATTCTCTCAACATCATCTTTACCCACTCTCATTTCAGATTCTGCGCTGTGGCAGAAGCAGCAGGGGAAGGATAGCAACCTTCCAACTTGCATCTTTGGCATGAGAGATGTCAAAGAAGAGGATGGCCATATGACATATGCTCTTCAAAAGAGATCATTAGCGCTGTCACTATGGAGGATAGATCCATATTGTAACTCCCAGTTGTTGGTGGAGTATTCAAAGGATATTTTCACTTGCATGATATTGAATGACCATTTGTATGAGGAGGCATATTCAGTTAGAGATGGGTTCATATACTACCATGGTAGGATCTTCTTATCTGGAGCTTCCAAGCTCCAGGAGAAGTTTCTACAAGCAGCTCATGGAGATTTCCTTTTCAGCCGCACTTATTCTATGAGAGCATACCACACCATCATGGAGGGGTATTTTTGGGAATGCATGAGGAGGAGATATATCAGCATATGAGGAGATGCATGGATCATGTGGAGATGGAGGAGATACATAACTCTTTGGAAGAGTTAGCACAACCACCTATTTTCTCTTTGAGGATGAGAGGAGACTCATCTATGAGCCACTCCATTTGCATGAGTAAGACATATGGTAAGGGTATTGTTTGTTTGCACTGTGACTTGTATAATGTATATATGCATCCCTTAACCATATATGTGCAGGATTTTTCTCCAAGGAGGGGCATTCTTTTTTCTAGACTTCATGGTCTACTTGAGGCCATGAGCAGTATTTATGATCACTCCCAAGGAGGACTTGGGGTGGAGATGTATTATGGAGAACATGCTCACTTTGTACCATACATCATTCACTTTATCCAAAAATATGAGGAGGGTGGTACAACAAGAAAGTGGTTGAGAAACCACACTTTTTGTCACTCTCTATTGCATTTGAGGGTCAAACAATGTTGGTTACATTTTAGGGACCATTGCCCTTCTCCCTTGCTACATATGGCAGCACGTATGGTTCTCATTGTAGTTTCTTATGTTGTTGTTGTTCTTATTTTTATTGGGAACATGATTGGGGGAGTGGTACATTGGTTGGATGTGTCCCTTGGGGGAGAGATTTCCAATATTATTTGCATTGCATGTTATAATGGGAGCATGAGAGAGTATGTGGCCACTACAACAAAACACTTGTTTCCTTTTGAGGTGAGCCATATGATTGATTGGATGCCATATGATGGTGATTTCCTACTCATCACATATGAGATGGTTTGGGCCAACATGATTCATAACGTTGGAGGGAAGGTCCTTGAGGATCTAGTCTTCTTCTTGCCACTTGAGGGCAACTTATTGCAGCCCAGGATCAACAAGCACTCTACACTTATCTTAAGTGGAGAGGAGGACAATGTAGGGTAGGCTATTTTGTCTACCATGGTCAAATTTTCAGCCCACCTATATTGTAGGAGCTCAAGGTGGAGGATGATTTGTATGAGTTGCCATGTTGGGAGGTAACTCATTTTGTATGGATGATTTCTTGGGGGAGGAGGATCCACATGGGAATGATGATTCCCAATGCATTTCAGATCCCATGCCTCAAGGGGACCTTTGGAAAACACCTTATTGCCTTCTTGAGTACTCTACTTGTTCATGATGATAGTTATTTTGCTAACTTACATGCTTGGGAGGGGCAATATGGAGATTTATTGATGAGACAACATCTCATTCTTTGGAGGAGCATATCACATGTGGATGCTACAGAAGGAGGAGGGGAAGCTTCCTAGTTCTATCCTTGCAGTTGCTTGAGGACAAGAAACATTTGGGAGGGGAGGACTGTAATATTCCAAAATTAGCATGCAGCTAATTGGAATATTGATTTTTGTTTTTATCACCTAGCAGCTTAATAAATGGGTAAGGAAGCCCATGCATATTAAAAATATGAATAAAATCCCTCATAATGTGAGAGGGGATAGACATAAGATCTGATTTCACACCCTCATGTGTGAACTAGGTCATTTGCATGTGGACAAGGTCAAGTTTGACCAAGTCAACAACGCTGGGATAGGAGGTGGAGAACACTTTAAGAGACAACGCAGTATGAATGGGAGGAATATTCCTTGGTGGAGGAAACCATAATGAGTGGGACCCATGGTTGAAGGGCTTTCAATTGTTTAAAATGAGGGCAAGGCATCCATTGTTATTCATGATATGGATTATTGATTTCTTGGTTTGTTTAGACTTTGTGCATTCTCTTATTGTTTAGAAGAGTTGTAGTGCTGATTAGCACAAGGCATTCCTGTTTAGGAATTCCTTCTCCTTCTAAGACAAGCCTATTGAAGGAGCTTGCTCTTCATTTCTCCACATTCAGGCTTCAGGCCAAGCATCCTCCTTCAGCTACAACACAGTTTCTGTTTAGAGCTGGGTTGTGTTGTAGGGTGTTGTAGTGGAGGTTATTGAACACCACTTCTGGAGCTTATTTTTCAAAGGAGGTAGCATTATTTCCTTTGGGGGATTAGTGAGGAAGCTTCTGGGCTGATTTCATAATATTTGGCATCAGGCCAACCATTTTCCATCATCTACAACACAGTCCCTCTCCTTGACTGCGTTATTTTCAGAGAGCATCTGTAGTGAGGGTTGCAGTGTTTATTTGGAGGGAGAGATCTTCAGTGTTAGGATCAAAATTTCACTTGGAAGATCCACTGGAGGAGGTTTTTTCAGCTTGTGCATCATATACAACCATCTCCATCCAGTTCTTGAGTTGCAGCTGCTACTCAGCCCTGCAACTCCGACATTTTTTTCCATTTTGTATATTTTAGGAAATCCATTCTGGATTGTCTTGAAATTTAGTTTGGGATTCTATATCTTCACTCCCAACATTTTTTGGGCCCTATATTTGTATATTTGTGTATTAACACTTTCCAACAACATTTCCTCTAATAAAATTGCGTTGTCATAGCCTTGGGCATTTTCTGTGTAGCAGTGTTCTTCATTTTCCATGTACATGTTTCTTGAGGCTTGCATTGCCTAGCTTGAGTGAGTGTTTCCTCAAGATATTGTATACATTTGCTGCTATGATCTAATATGATGGATATTTAGATCTTCTTACATCCTATGTGTTGATGTATCACTGCTATTTCATTATTATGTTCATGGATCACTATAGCTCCAATATTGGAATATCTTAAGACATTCCCATTATTGTAAATTTTCCCTATTTTGGGATATTACATAATGTTCCCAAGATTCAACATGACCAATAGAAAAATTCAGATCCCTCCTAGAATGATGTTGTTAGCATTCATGAAAGAGAGATTAAGATGGTGTTCCCAGAAGCTCTCGCGATGAGAGCAGGGTCCATATACATTCATAAGATGGAATTTGCAGCCAAGTTCAGATGAGAATATATCTGCCCCAATAAAGCCCTCCCCCCACCAGAGATTAAGTAGATTGACCGAGTGTGGATTAATTCCCAAAGAAATTCCACCTAATCTTCCTCGGACATCAATGGCGTGGAAGTTCGATCTGGTTCTGAGGGTTTGTAGGTCATGGAAAATGTGATCAGAAAGTCCAAGTGTTTCTTGTGAGAAGATTACACCCACTAGAAGGTTGTCAAATAATTTTCCGAGGGCTAGTTTTTTGGCGGGACTAGCCAAACCGCGACAATTGAAAGAAAATCACTTCATCGGATAACCTAAGGGAGGGCCGCCAATGCTCTAAGGACCCTATCAAGTGAGAGTTATCTGTGACTCCTCCTGGATTTTGAGGAGACATCAGAGACGAAACGAGGAGATGGAGGATCTAGGATAGATGGGGGGTATCAGAGTAAGTGGGAGGTGGCTGAGACGAGGGACATGGGATGAGAGGGATGCCCATGGGCTGATTTGAGGAGAAAGATGAATTGATGCAAACACAAGATGTGCATGATAAATAATATTATGAAAGAGGATGGGAGAGAGGAATACTCGAAGAGAGACTAGTAGTAGCCACACGCGATTGAGTGATCCTGGGGGAAGGTGGTTGGAGTGTAGTTGTGCTAGTGCCTACAACCAAAGATTTTTTCCTTGAAGGGTGGCCGACAGATGTGGGAGCCTATGAGGATGGAGGCTTCAGAGGAGTAAAAACCTATGAAGGTGCAATCAGGACAACCGACTCCTTGGGAGAAGGGATAAGAGGAGATTCCTTGAAGAGGTGTCCCACCATATGGAATCTTCAGAATATGAAGGGAACCCATTCATAATCCAAATTTTGTTGTCGAGAGAACTGTCTCCACTAGATGTTGATAGATTCCTCCAATCCCTCCCTGATATCCAAGTGAACAAGAACTTGCACCAAAGTCATATTGCTAGTGGAAATGTAGGATTTATCATAATCCAAGTAGGTTTCGAGGGCATTGCCAATATTCTTGAATATGTCCTCTGACTAGAGGTGAAGAGGTATTCTAGGAGGATGTACCCAAATCGGAACCAGACCCAGCTGCTCATGTTCCGGATCGAAGAGAGGACTTCGCTGCTTCAAGAGAATCGGTGCTTGTTCTATATGCCAGAAGTGTGAAAGGACCCAACGAACATGATCTGGTTGCTGAAAACTGAGAGAAAACCATCCCTGAGGTAGCGTTATGACTGCAGGTAATTCCTCCAGCACCTGGCCCCAAATTTCCATGATTCAGAGGCAGAGTCTCACAAGGCTATATTTACAGCCATAAACACGTCACACCAGTACCTGATCCACCATCTCCAAAACTTACCCCATCTGAAGTCCGTCTCCAAGAAACAGAGAGATCTTCTTATTGCCGACCTTAACATACTTAAATTTCTTTGAGGTGTGGGAGGGTTTTCCCTGTGAATGAGGGTTCGAGCCCTCTGCTAAACCCTGGTCATTAGATGCCATAGAGACATCACCTTATTGAGAATCTAGGAGAGGCCCTTCGACATATCCAGAAGTGGGGGGGCAGGAGGCCGAACGAGTCGTCGAAAGATGATAAGAATTCCAAGGTTGAGAGGATAGGTTGCCAGGAACCTAAGAGAGCGAGGGATCAAGGGGAACGACAGGTAGAATACCATCGTCTGGAGGAGTAGAGGAAGAGGATACCTCCATGAAGGAAGTGATGAAATGGAAAGATGCTGGGGAGAACGAAGGGTGATCAGAAAGTGGTAAAGTACCAGAGAAACCAGATAATTCTCAATAAATAGGGAGGACGGAGGGGAGTCCAAAGGGAATGGGTAGACCTGTGATGGAGAGCCTTGAAACGAGGAAGCATTCACCGTCGGAACCCTAGGAACAGTTGTCAAGGAGGATGGTAGCTGCAAAGACAATGACGAGGAGGGAGAAAGAAGGTGTGGCGAGGAGGTCATCTAGATTGACACCACTTTAAAGGGATCCAAGGAATAATCCATGAGCTCCTCCTCCATCTCATCCATGCGACAAGGATATGCAACAATTGTAGAGTAATGGTTGAAAACTGTCAGAAACAGTCTCTGGATGCTCCCGAGAATAACTGTAGATGACACAGTTATCCCAAGATAGGTTTAAGGCAGATGTTATGGAAGAAGATGACAACATTCCTAAACCCTAGCCAAATTCGAAAACCCTAACTATATGCAGTCGGGGAATCCTCCATAGAGATCGTAATGCCATTCTCAGAGATGCATAAACATGCACTAGAATGAAGTAAAAAATGAATAGAGTGTGCAAAAACCAAATTACACCATAGTAATGTTTGTATGATTATGTAAATAATGTATATATTGCTTTCTGAAGAGAGTGTGAAAATGAAAACATATTATACACAGGGTTTACATGCAATGGTAGGTTTTCCCATTCCATCTTCAAAAGTTATTTAATTTTTTATATGTTGGATTGTCTCTTATATCGAAGGGGTGCCATGTGTCATCGTTGGTGCACATTCGACATTCATAGTGCATGTAAGCCATTTAGAGGGTTGTGTGTAAATTTCTTAGGTGGATATTCAAAGGATGTTGAGGTGGTTGCATGTAAAATGCAAAAGTGCATGCACGTTGGGTGGCACTTGGCACACATAATAATAATTTAGTGAGTTTGATGGTGTAAAAGTTTTACGAGCATAAGGAAATGTAGATAACATACACTTCCTAGCGCATCTAAAGTTGTGGACCGAAGACTTATGGTTGTGCTTAAATCAATATGCATGAGTGATACTATTAAACAAAAATGCAAAAAAATGAGGCCTCACATTTAATATAAAAAGTAAAATAAATTTTTTATATATTTATTAATGACCATCATGTTTAAAAAAATTAATCCTTATGAACCTAATTTTTTGTAGGCACCAAAAGGTGTATATATGTGTGTGTATATATATACAATCTTCCTTGGTGCTCAAAAAATACAAGGTTAAGAAAGATATGTTATAAAGAGGGACAACTCTTTCCATTATTCCTATAGTTCTTCATTGAATTCTAGCAAAGATTCGTCTTATATATCCACACATCTCCTTTCCTTTTTTTCCAATTCCTAAACATAGGCCTTGATGTGCTTTCTTCTCTATTTTTGAAGTGATTTATACATTGCTTTTTCCCTTTTCCATCTTTTGTTCTCGACAATTTTAGTAACTTGATATCAATTTTAAAGTCAAAACTCATCATTGCATATTTAAAGTACCAACATTCCAACTAGTAACTATTTGTATAGGTTTCAAATATGTCCCTTCAACTTTATGGCCTTAAAGTTAACATGATATATATGTTTAGATAAAATTGTGTACATGTTCAATGTATAATCTCGAATCAATACAAGTGTTTATGATGAATCCTCTTACCTAAATTGTATAATACTACCCACTTATTTTGTTGCAATTTTTTGGAACTATACACTTAATGACTTATGTTAATACATCTCAACTCTATTGTCATTTAAACAAAAAAAAAATTAACTAATAAATTATGTGAAACTTGCTTGTAAACATAATTCTATTAATATGTTTAAATGAAATTTTATAAAATACATAAAAATATTTCTACTTGTATTTCTATATTGGATTGTTAATCATATAAAACTATATATTCATATAAAAAAATATATTAATTTAATAAGTAATCAATTTTAATTAAATAATTTTTTATAGAAAACATGTAGAAAAGATAGAAAGAACATCCAAAATGCGTAATATAGAGAAAAGTACATACATAAATATTTGATTTAAATAAATGATAGAGAAATATGAAGAAAAATAGAGTGTTGGAGGTCCAAGTGTGACATGTAAATGTAAATGAGAGGAGACACAAAATGTAAATGTAAAAGACCTGAAAAAATGAAATGTAATGGCATGAAATGTAAATAGAATTGAAGTTGTTATGGAGAGAGAAAACATGGATGAGATAAAACTACACATGGATGCAAAAATGGAATATCTACTTCAATGCTTATCCCACAAATAGCAAATAGGTATGGGGAAAAGAGTTGGGTAGAAAGAAGAAGTACTACATTGAAGAATTCAACCCTACATATGATCCCAAGTGTGAAGAACAAGTGTGTACATTGTGGACAGTGGAAGAGGTCTAAAGAAGCTTGGGAAGAACGAGTGTGTACATTTTGCACGTATGGGGCAGTGGAATCAGAAAAACATTTCATTTTGGAATGTGATGTGTTCAAAGATATCAAAGAAAGTTATGGGAGCATGTTAGCATCAGTTTGTTAGCATTGTCTTTTCAGCGATAGGATTGTTGGAAGGTTGGGCCAGCTCATCATCAATTTGAATAAGAAAATGACTGAAATGAAAAAGGCTAAAAACAAAGAACTCATAGTCCCATAAACTATTTTTAGTCTAGTGGACTTTAAAATTTCATTTCATTTCATTTTAAAATAGAAGCAAAGTGTTAAAAGTCCAAGTGTGACATGTAAATATAAATGAGAGGACACAAAAATGTAAATGTAAAAGACATGAAAATGAAATTAATGACATGAAGGGTAAATAAATTTGAACTTGTCATGAAGAGAAAATTAGTTAGGAGATATTTTTATTATAACATTAAAATATTTCCTCTGGCCCATTAGAGAAATCTTAGGGTAAGGGGTTTTGAGGTGTGTATGTGTAGGGATTTGATCCAGCTTTTAAGGGTAGAGTGTTGCATAGGGTCTTGGAGAGTCTCAGGAGTTTTGGAGGTTGTGCAACCTCCATGCCATCATGGCGGGGAGGCCTACATGTGATGTAAATCATGGCGTGGAGGTTTCAATTAATGAAATGAATCCTGAATTTAGCTACTAGTTTAATTTGCAACAATTTGTGTGTAGTTTAATGTGTTGATCTTGTTGTGCATAGATGCTTGCAGATATTTTTATGTTAGATTTCGAGTTTAAATTTTGATGCAACGGGTGACAACTAGTGATTTTATTTGTAGCATGATATTTGCAGCAACTTTGTGCATGTGCTTCATTTTCTGCAGTTGTGTCTAATTTTAGTTTTTGTTTTGTCTGTTTCTCGCCTCTTCAGCCTGGTGGCAGCAACTATGGAGAGAAGCCCAGGTGGTTGAACTTGTTTGTGTTCAGATGGAGGTTATGGACCTGGCCAGCCTATAACTTCAGGAAGAGCACACGACCAGTAAATTATTTTTGGGTTCATGGATGTTTCCACTTCCAACTTTTTCGGCTCTGTGGTCATCGTCTTTATTTATGGCCGTCATGGATCTCTGCAACAATTTCGTTATTGATGATGAATAAATGTGGGGTCTTGGGGGGAAGTTGTGGGGTTTTTCGAGCAAAAATATAAATGTGTCGGGGGCCTGTAGGAGGTCCAAATGCAAATGAGAGGACACAAAAATATAAATGTAAAAGACATAAAAAATGAAATGTAAATGAAATTGAAGCTGTGATGGAGGGAAAATTTGTTGGGAGATATTTTTATTAAAACATTAAAATGTTCCCTCCCATGCGTTAGAAAAATATTAGGGTTATGGGTTTTGAGGTGTGTATGTGTAGGGGTTCTAACTTGCTTTTGGGGGAGGCTGTTGCATTGGATTTTGGGGTGTGTGAGGAGTTTTGGAGACTGTGCAACGTCTCTGTCGTCGTGGCAGGGAGACCTGAATGTGATGTAAATTTCCATTTCAATTAATGAAACAAATCTGAATTCTAGCTACCTCTGTAATTTGCAACAACTTGTATGTAGTTTGGTGTGCAAATCTTGTTGAAAAATAGATGTTTGCAATGTTTTTATGTTAAATTTCTAGTTTCAATTTTGATGTAGCAACGAGTGTGGTTTTATTTGTAGCATGGTATTTGAAGCAACTTTGTGCATGTGCTTTTATGTATAGTTTTTGTAACTATGTGAATTTTAGTTTTAGTTTTCTTTGTGTGGACCCTCCTTGTGTCGACCCTCCTAGCTAGAAGCAAAGCTACGATATTAATCATTGCTAGATCTATGTAAGAAAAAAATGGAAATAATTAAATTTTCATAATATTCAACATTAAAAAGGATTGATACATCACAATGAACTAAGATTTTAGATTTGATGAAAAGATTTGATACCTAGTGATATTTAAAAATTCATAGGAGGATAGTGCTTTCACATTTCATGAGTGATATGGTAATAAGATAAGAAATATCATATGGAATTAAATTTATAGACTTATAACTATTTACTTATTTTTTTTGTTATTAAAAGAGTTCTATTTTGTTATGGGATATATATATATATATATATATTGGTTTGCCTTAGTATGTCACTAGGGAAACTAGACCAATGACAAAACTAAATTTTTTTAAGTATCCACAAAATCATATTGTTTTTGAAAAATTAAAATAATATAGAAAATCCATGAGGCCAACCAAGACTAACATATCCAAATAACCAAAAAGACGAACATAAAAGTAACTAGTAGTAGACCAGAAAAAATCACCATCCCACTTTAGGAGACTCTGATTCTTTGATAGAAATGGGCTCTTTGCTTCTTCTTGGTGAGCATCTTGGATTTGAGGGGAGGCCCAAGTGGCCTTCAATCCTTTGAAGATGTTGATCCATTCTTCAGCCCATTATCTACAACTTGTCTAACATCATCAAGATCTCCTGACAAGCTTCCTTTATGTTGAGGAGAACTCTTCCAAGCGACATTTTAATGTGCCAGTAGATGTCAATAGTGTGCATATATTGATTAAGTCTCCCCTCATGTGCCTGAGGTATGGTATCCACTCAACAAAGTCACCTGCAATCTCAATATTTTATAGACATTCCCCCTCCAAAAATTCATGCCATGCTCTACCTCAATTATTTCTTCTTGAATTTGAGGCGAGGTGTGATCTTGGTATCTCCTTGCTAATGCCTCTGTCCTCTGTCATGCACATGAATTCATTTCCCAATAGTAGGTGGCACCCCAACAAAATCTACTATTTTTTGTTTTGTTTTCTAATTTAGGCTAATTCTATTAGATCATAAGAAACAAGAAGTTACAGGTCACATCCTGTGGAAAGAACGAATTCAATCCATAGGGAAAGTGCCAAAGAGTTCTGTCAAGTACTGGAATGCCCCTAAAGGGGAAACTAATCCTTAGAAGTTCAAAAAATATTGTTGCCCATGGTGGGAAACCAACAAAAACAGATAGCAGAGATGTACAAAAAAACCTAGGATAAACATGATTGCACAGGTTAATGCTGCAAAGAGTTAAATATATAAAACTAAGGGAGACCTACATGCTTGTCACTGGAGGCTTGAGGCTCTTTGAGGATCCTGCACATGTAGCCCACGTCCATCATGCCTGTGTCCAACGCGTGTTCATCTTACAGAGGGCGTGGCGAGGTGGGGTCGCTTAGGGTTGACGCATCATCAGTAGTCGAGGAGCTGCATGGTGTTGAGGGCAGTCGCCAATGTTCAACTCCAAGCTGCCGCCCACATCTAGCTCCGGGTTGCCTTTGTTGTTGCTGTCAGAATCACTTGAACCATTGCTACCACTGGTAGCACTGTGAACTGGAAGAGATCTTAGCTTGCAAGGGGTGAAGGCGGCCTTAGGGGAGATGGTGGACTTGCGAGCTCGTCTTTTGCTGCGAAGGGGAGAGGGAGGCGGAGCCGAAGTAGGGAGCTGCTCAGAAGGCTGAGGATTGTCAAAATCAGTCCAATCAATGGAGAAGTTCAGGTCACGATAGAGGTAGGGCGAGATGGGAGGGTAGGGAGGGTGGGAAGGCAAGTCACTCCCATCAGCTCTTCGACATCGCTGCCTGTGTCACCGCGGCATGACAGTCCAGGGGGGCCAGTCTTCAGACCAGAGGGAGGCGGGAATAGGTTTCCGGGAGGGGAGAAGACCAGAGGGAGCCTCTGTCCTAGGAGAACCAGGGCACTGCTCCAGAGCCGGAGAAGCAGAGACAGAGAGCCGAAGGAAGAATGAGCAAGCAGAGCCGAATGCGTAATGGAGAGCCAGGGTGGTGGGATTAAATCCCATGATGAGCAGCATTAAAAAGATGCAGACCTGGTACGTCTATGGTAGGGTGGCGGAGGGTGGAGTAATGACGCCCTCATGCCAAGCTTTAAGATGGTGCCCCTTCCAAGGATGGAGCACGTGGAGAAGCCATGTGTCCATCCTCATGGCGGCCCCGTGGCCCTTCTTCCCTTTACATGCCACTCGCATATGGGAGGGATAGATCCTTGAGAAATAACTAGGAACAATCGTTTTTGAGAATTTCATCGTCCGGCAAGGATAGAGGACTAGACCAGAGAGGAGCTGAGTACAGGACTATCTTGTTGGCAAGGAGGTCTGCCACTTTGTTGGCTATTCTCCGAACGTGCTTGAAGTTGATCGCCTCTAGAGAGTGGGTGAGATGCTTCAAGTGAGTGATACGCGAGGCCATTCTCAAGCTCTTGGCCAGTTTCATGACAGATGAACTAGCCTGTAGATGAGTAGCCATATCAATGAGGATTTTGGAGTCACCCTCAATTTCTAAGGGGTAGAAATTGTGGTCCTGAGCGAGAAGGAGCCCTTGGATCATGCCCTCAAGCTCAACAAAATTGTTGGTGTCCTAGCCTATATTGCCGTAGTAGATCAACAACACTTCACCAGATGAATTCCTGAAGATACCTTCGAAGCTCGTCTCACTTGGGTTTCCATTAGACGCCCCATCAAAATTAAGCTTGAAGAACCCTTGAGGCGGCAGGGACCAAAGGCAAGGGGAATCAGATGAGTGGTTTGAAGGGAGCTTAGTGAGGGGGAAGGAGTGGGGCTTAAGGTTCCAATTGATCCAAATGAGCTTCTCCCCTGGATGGGAGGGTAGGTCAGAGTCTTGCCAACGCTGAAGGGATAATGTTTCTTGCAGATTGCTACACATTTTATTCCAAAGGATGTCAGGAGTGGCTTTGACATCCTTGAATATTTTGTGATTGTGCTCCTTCCAAATAGACCATAGGATGAGTCCAGGAATGATAGTCCAAAGAGCATTGAGGATGTTACTTTGAAAGGGAGTGGGTGGCCATCTTCTTATAGTGTCAAGAATAGATCTAGGAATCCTATCAGAACGTCTGCTTACCAAAGTAACTTTGTTCCAGAGTGCGATTGCTAGAGAGCACTTGTTGAACAGGTGTTCGCTAGATTCCTCATTGATTCCACAGTTGGGGCATTGAGAGGGGCCAACAAAACCCCTTCTGCATAGATTGTCCCACGTCAGAATGCGCCTTTTACTAATGAGCTAGAGAAAAGTGGAGATCTTGGGCCATATCCTGGGATGCCAAATTTTGTCCCAAATATCATCAAGCTAGCCCTGAGGATTGGGGAGAAGCAGGCCATAAGCCTCTTTGGTGGTGAAGGTCCCCAATGAAGAATAACCCCAGCGTATGATTTTGTCTCCTTCAAACATGTAGATACGACACTTTAGGAGCTCCTGCTTAATATCATCTATGAGATGGAGACCAAGTTGACCTTGAAGTTGGTTTGCTGTAAGCCAGGGCCTATAGTAAGTCTACTGGGTGCTGTTGTCTTGAGTGCTCCATAACTTGTTAATTCGAGGTTGCTGAAGGCGTTCCATATTTTTCTTCCAATCTGAGTTGGGGAAGAGGGTGGCCATTATAGTCGATTGCTGCCAGGAATCGATTCAGAAGTGTGCTTGGTTTCCAGATCGCACTTCCCAGAAGCTACAGTCTCGAACGAGGGCTCGTTGTTTCAATGCTACCCTCTAGATGAGGGATCCGTCTTTCTCGACGTCAAAGCAAACTAGATTATTTAAAGGTCAGTTATCAGCATATTTGGCTGCCCATAGCTGAGCCCAGGGGGTGTCTGTGTTGGAGATCCACTGCCACCATATTTTGGCTCCCATGAATTCATTGCTAAGCTGCGCATCTCTAAGGCCTAGCGACCGCACCCCCAACCCCCCCCCCCCCCTCGATTTTTTTGGAGCGCAGATGTCTTGCCATTTGACTAATGCCCAATTTCTTTTAGCCTTATCTCCTCCCCAAAGAAAATTACGATGGAGGGTTCGAATGGCCTTGAGAACCCATTTTGGTGCCGCTAGCATGGAGAAGAGATACAAGGGCATGGATTGAAGAACGAATTTTACCAAAATGAGATGACTGGCAAGATTGAGAGCTCGATGGGTCCAGAGAGAGAGTCGAGTTTCCATTCTATCCAGCAAGTCTTCCCAAGAGGAATGCTTGATGATAGAGTAGGTGAGGGGGGCTCCTAGATACTTGGAAGGCAGAGAGGCAATAGGGAAGCCAAGAATTCGAGCAATGTTGTTCTGGGTGATGATAGGGGTGTTAAAGAAGAAGAGTTGGGACTTGGAATTGTTGACAAAGGGACCAAAAACAAGGGAGAAGCAATCCAAGATAGACTTGAAAGTGGCAGCCTCCTACACTAAGGGATGACCAAAGAGCATGTTGTCGTCAACAAATTGCTGATGAGTAATGGGGGGGCGATGATGAAGACAAAGGCCTCTTAAGGATCTCTCATGCACATGGGAGTTTATAAGTCTGATGAGTCCTTTCACCATAAGAACAAAAAGAAAAGGGGAAAGAGGGTCACCTTGATGAATACCTCTGGAAGGGGAGAAGGGGGGGGGGGGGGGGGGGGGGAAGAGAGGGAACCATTGAGCATAATAGAGTAAATTGGAGAGGAAATGAGACTCATTATCTAGTGTATCCAAGTTTGGCTGAACCCATAGGCAGCCAAGATTTTTTGGATGTATTCTCAACTTAACTTGTCAAAGGCTTTGGAGAGATCGATTTTTAGAAGCATCCCTAGCACTTTGCAAGTCTTCAAGGAGTGGGCTACTTCATGGGTGAGAATTATGTTGAGAATGCAGCAAGATGATGGAGCTTAGTGAAATGAAGTCACCTTCACTAAGTGGGCCCGCAGGCAAATTCTGGCGCAAAATCTATTTTTAGACATACGGAGCATGGTTCGGGGATTCCAGTTTGAGATTCTTGGAGTATGCGACATGTTGGTAAAAATAGATGAGACTCTATTTTTAGGTCAAAAGAGGTCAAAGTCTATTTTTAGACTACCTCTCCTAAAAATATGGAAGTCAAATATTATTTACCCTTAATAATATTTAGACTCTAAAGAACAGTTTACTCTCTTGGAGCACTTCAGTTCGAGCTACAGATGTGGCTCATGCATCTGACAGAGGAATCACGTGGTTCCTAGGGTTTGATGGCATCTTGCATGGTTGACTTCAGTTGGACTTCAGTGGCAGAAGTTTTGGAGGAGTTAATGAGATAGATAGTGGAGTTGTGTTCTGTTTATTTTAGTTGAACTAGTTGAGATTAGTTTAACTAGCTAATCAATTAGTTATGAGTGGAGTGAATTAAATATTGTTTAATTCATTAATTAGTAACTCATTATTCAACTCAAGAACACATCAGTTCACTACAGTGCATGATCAGTTCAGTGGAGACCAATGAAAGAGGTAGATGAAAGGGTGGAGTTAGCTATCAGTGGCGACATCAGTTGTGCATGAGATTTGCACCACACTTGGAGGAATTGTCCATGAAAATTGCGCAGTCAAGCCAAGGAGATTCGAACCTTGGATCTCTACATAGACAGGCCATGATTGCGCAATAGAGGCAAGGCAATTAGCAGTGAGTTTTGAACCAGTAACCTGTTCAAAACTGATTTAGATTGTGTGTGACTTTATGAGAAAGTACTGAGTACTTGTGAGGAGTATTGTACTTGTTTTGTTACATGATTTCTCCATTATAATATACACAATAGCTGCGGGGTTTTCAGCTATAGGCTTTCCCCATACATACTGAGTTAATGTGTGATTGATTTGATGTGCGATCGTTTCTATTATTTCCGCATGTGACAATTAATTGTAGAAGAAGGTTATGTGTTATGCATGCAATTCGAAATTGATGTATGATCGGGTTAATATTCATTGAATAAGTGATTTATTCAGCTAATTTCTACATGGTATCGGAGCGAGATTAATTGTTGAGATCTATTACGGTGATTGCAAACTTATTTCCTCGGACAGAGTCTGCATACGGGCTAGGAAGCCTCCAGATTCATCTTTCTTCGGAAAGTGAAAGGTCTGGTAAACGCCCCTTGCAGTCAATCTCTGATTTGGAAATAATTTGTTCTCAAGTGTAGATCAGAAGCGATAAGAGCTTGGAGTTTGGAATTCGAATTTTGCAGCAACCTTGTTTTCTTGGTGCCGGTGTTGAAAATGTCTTTCAACGGTTTGCGACTCGAATATGCTCTTGAAGGCAGTTCAAATTATGTTGCATGGAAGGATCGCATGGAAGCAGTATTAGAAGATAATGGTCTAAAGGAGTTCGTAGATACGGATGTCCAAAAGCCCACTGATCCTGCTAAAGTCAAAGCATGGCAAAAGAAGATGGCGAAATGTCGAAGGATCCTGTTGGAGGGCGTCAAGGATCATATTGTATCCAGCCTGCATGGAAAGGCTTCTCCATATTTAATGTGGAAAGCTTTGACGGATCTATTCCAGAGTAAGAGCGACCAAAGGAAGCTGGCGCTCAAAGATAAGCTCGGGAACATCAAGATGGAGAAGGGCGACAGTATCGCCAAATACCTCACGAAGTTCACTCAATGCAGAGATGAGCTGGGAAGTGTGGGGGTGACTGTCGAAGACGAGGACATGGTCGACTTGGCTCTCCTTGGTCTTCCGAAGGCTTGGCACTCATATCAAGATAGTGTCAATGGTCGGGAGAAGCTGCCGGGATGGGAGCGCCTTGGGGCGGATCTCATGCAGGAGGAGATAAGGAGGACTACTCGAGATGGATCTTCATCAAAGGGAGCTGATGAAGAAAACTGCGCTTTGGTGTCCAAAGCAAAGAAGGGGAAGGGAAAGAAAACTTCTCAGTCTGGTGCAAAGGGCAAGAAGCAGGATATGGCGAAAGTGAAGTGTTTTCACTGCCATGATCACGAACATTATGCTACCAATTGTCCAAAGAAGAAGAAGAACAAGCAAGCGAGAAGATCTGCAGATGGAGAAGCTTTGGCTTCACAGTTCGAGCTTGACTTTTCACTGATTGCATGCTTGGTTTCAAGTGTGATGGGATCGGTGTGGTTCTTGGACGGCGGTGCGTCATTTCATATGACGGGAGATCGGGAGTTGTTCTCAGATCTGGAGGACAAGGATTTGGGTATGCACATCGAGATGGGCGATGACGGTAGATACAGTGCGACTGGTATCGGTACCGTATCCTTTCAGAGGGAGTCTGGTAAACCCTTTGTATTAAAGGATGTCATGCATGTACCTGGATTGAAGAAGAACCTGATTTCAGTAGAGATGTTGGAGGATAATGGGTATGATGTGGTCTTCAGAGAAGGAAAAGCTTTCCTACGCAGTAAGACTACTGGAGAGACCCGGAAGATAGGGGTTCGAACTCAGAACTTGTATCAGTTGCAGGTAGATGACTGCGCAGCTATGGCATTCAAGGCGGGAGAAGTGGTGAGCCGGGATGATGAGGGTGAACTGTGGCACAAGAGATTGGGCCATCTTCACCATGGAGCTTTGAAGATTCTGCAGCAGATTTCTACTAGACTTCCTAAGGGCACTCTTGCGCAGTCAGATCAGTGCAAGGGGTGTACTTTAGGGAAGTATGTGAAAGCCACCTTTCACGAGAAGGATAGTCGCGCCACGACGATCCTTGAGAGAGTTCACAGAGACGTGTGTGGTCCTTTCTCAGTTGCTTCGACAGCAAAGCACAGGTATTATGTGATCTTTGTTGATGATTTCTCTCGAAAGTGCTGGATCTTCTTCATGCAGAAGAAGAGCGATACATTCGCGAAGTTCTGTGAGTTTAAAGCACTAGTCGAGAAGGAGTCGGGGAAGAAGGTGATTGCTCTAAGGAGTGATAACAGTGGTGAATTCATCTCGGCTGAATTCAAGGAGTTCTGCAGCGCAGAAGGGATTCGGAGAGAGCTCATTGCACCCCATAACCCACAGCAGAATGGGGTGGCTGAGCGGAAGAACAGAACGATCGTGGGTGCTGCACGGGCGATGTTGCATGATCGGGGCCTACCCCTTCACTTGTGGGCTGAGGCATGCAATACAGCAGTGTATGTGCAGAACCGTTGTCCTCACAAGGTTCTTGGCATGAGTACACCAGAGGAGGCTTATTCTGGCAAGAGGCCTGATATTTCCCATTTGCGGATTTTCGGATCTTCTGTCTACATGCATGTGACGAAGGATGCAAGAAGGAAGCTGGATCCAACTGCTGAAGTTGGAATATTTGTGGGGTACACTGATACACCTCACAACTATCGGGTGTATGTGCCAGACAGTCGCAAGACTGTTGTGCGACGGGATATAAAATTCGAGGAGGAGAAAGCCATGCAGTGTTCGCTTGAGAGGGAGCTACACTTGCATGCAGATGAGGAGCTGTTAGTTCCTAAGGAGGAGCTTCCGGATGTGGATCAGCCACAAGAGGAGGTTCGGGAGGTGGAAGAAACCACCCAGGCAGCGCCAACCATCAGAGGGCGCATGCGCACTACAGAAGCTGAGCGACTGGCTCGGGATGCAGAGAAGGTTGTAGGACCACCTACAGCACAGCGCAGACAGAGACAGTCACCGGATCGGTACACGGGATACATGGCTCTTATGAGTCAATGTGTTGTGACAGAGCCATCCTCTTTTGAGGAAGCTGTGGAGGAACCCGCATGGGTTGATGCCATGATCGAAGAATCTGATTCGATCATCAGGAACAGTGCATGGGAGATTGTCCCAAGACCGGTTGGGAAATCAGTTGTAGGTTCGCGATGGATCTACAAGGTGAAGCAGGCGGCTGACGGGAGTGTGGAGAAGTACAAGGCGAGATTTGTCGCCCGTGGCTTCTCACAGATCGAGAGGATTGACTATGAGGAGACTTTTGCACCTGTCGCAAGGTACTCTTCCATACGGACGATCCTTGCTCTCTCAGCGCAGATGGGGTGGCACATTCATCAGATGGATGTGAAGACTGCGTTCCTCGATGGAGTTATTGAGGAGGAGGTGTACATAGAGCAGCCTGAAGGTTTTGAGATCTTCAGCAGTGAGTCGCATGTGTGCCGACTCAAGAGAGCACTGTACGGGCTGAAGCAAGCACCTCGTGCTTGGTACACTGGGATAGACAGCTACTTCACCGGGCTTGGATTCTCCAAGAGTGAGGCGGATCCAAACCTGTACCAGATTGTGGTGGAGGGGAAGCTGTTGATCATCGTACTGTATGTAGATGATCTGATTTTGACTAGCGACGAGCAGTTGATACTTTCATGCAAGGAGTATCTTGCACGAGAGTTTGAGATGAAGGACCTAGGCATCCTTCATTATTTCCTGGGATTGGAGATTTGGCAACGCAGTGGAGGACTGTTTGTTTCTCAGGGAAAGTATGCTCGGGAGATTCTGGAGAGGTTCAACATGCAAGGCTGCAAGCCTGTTGACACTCCTCTTCTTGGTGGTTGGAGGAAGGAGGATGCTACTTCAGCGGAGGTAGTGGATGCCACTATCTATCGATAGTTGGTGGGGTCGCTTATGTATCTGGTCAATACACGACCCGATATATGCTATGCTGTTAACCAGCTTTCGCAAGCTATGGTTAAGCCTACCAAGCTCTTTTGGAAGGTATGCAAGCATGTATTGCGTTATCTTAGTGGCACATCGGGAAGGCACATCGGGATATGGTCTATGGTACAGACAGGAGGATGGAGTGAAGCTTTCTGGCTTCACTGATGCAGATTGGGCAGGGAGTCCAACGGACCGGAAGATCACTTCTGGAGGAGTTTTCAGCATTGGGTCGACAGCAATTTCCTGGTACAGCAGGAAGCAGAGATCCGTGGCACTCAGTTCAGCAGAGGCCGAGTACATGGCAGCAAGTTTGGCTGCATGCGAGGCTATTTGAATGAGGAAGATCCTCGCAGGTTTGTTCAGGTTGCATTTGGAGCCTACAGTGATCTACTGTGATAACCAGAGCTGCATCAAGCTCTCGGCTAATCCAGTATTTCATGATAGGTCCAAACATATCGACATCAGGTACCATCATATCAGAGATTGTGTTCGGCGGAGAATCATGATGCTTTCATATGTTCCCACGGAGGATCAGGATGCCGACATCCTGACGAAGGCGCTCACCAGGAGCAAGTTCGAATTCCACAGAGGCAGGATAGGGGTTGCAGATAATCCATATCTTGCTGAGAGGGAGTGTTGAGAATGCAGCAAGATGATGGAGCTTAGTGAAATGAAGTCGCCTTCACTAAGTGGGCCCGCAGGCAAATTCTGGCGCAAAATCTATTTTTAGACATACGGAGCATGGTTCGGGGATTCCAGTTTTAGATTCTTGGAGTATGCGACATGTTGGTAAAAATAGATGAGACTCTATTTTTAGGTCAAAAGAGGTCAAAGTCTATTTTTAGACTACCTCTCCTAAAAATATGGAAGTCAAATATTATTTACCCTTAATAATATTTAGACTATAAACAGCAGTTTACTCTCTTGGAGCACTTCAGTTCGAGCTACAGATGTGGCTCATGCATCTAACAGAGGAATCACGTGGTTCCTAGGGTTTGATGGCATCTTGCATGTTTGACTTCAGTTGGACTTCAGTGGCAGAAGTTTTGGAGGAGTTAATGAGACAGATAGTGGAGTTGTGTTTTGTTTATCTTAGTTGAACTAGTTGAGATTAGTTTAACTAGCTAATCAATTAGTTATGAGTGGAGTGAATTAAATATTATTTAATTCATTAATTAGTAACTCATTAGTCAACTCAAGAACACATCAGTTCACTATAGTGCATGATCAGTTCAGTGGAGACCAGTGAAAGAGGTAGATGAAAGGGTGAGTATAGCTATCAGTTGGAGGATCAGTTGTGCATGAGATTTGCACCACACTTGGAGGAATTTTCCATGAAAATTGCGCAGTCAAGCCAAGGATATTCGAACCTTGGATCTCTACATAGACAGGCCATGATTTCGCAATAGAGGCAAGGCAATTAGTAGTGAGTTTTGAACCAGTAACCTGTTCAAAACTGAGCTAGATTGTGTGTGACTTTATGAGAAAGTACTGAGTACTTGTGAGGAGTATTGTACTTTTTTTGTTACATGTTTTCTCCATTATAATATACATAATAGCTGCGGGGTTTTCAGCTATAGTCTTTCCCCATACATACTGAGTTAATGTGTGATTGATTTGATGTGCGATCGCTTCTATTATTTCCACATGTGACAATTAATTGTAGATGAGATTATGTGTTATGCATGCAATTCGAAATTGATGTGTAATCGGGTTAATCTCCATTGAATAAGTGATTTATTCAGCTAATTTCTACAAATTATACCATCAAGGATGTGGCGAACTTCTACATATCCAGTTTTCTCTTGAGAAATGAGCAGGGGGAGTAAAGGCTTAAGGTGGTTGGAAATCACTTTGGAGACAAGCTTATAGAGCACATTGCAGAGGGAAATGGGTCTGTAATTGTTGGGGGTTATTGCCTGATCATATTTGGGAATGAGGGTGATGAAAGTGGAATTGAGGGCGGGGAGCATCCAATGCATAGATCTGGATTCTTCAACCAGTGCCCAAATGTCAGTCTTAATGTCTTCCCAAAAGTAATGGAAGAAATTGGTGTTGAAGCCATTTGGCTCGGGGGCTTTTCCAGCTTTGAGCTGGGCCATTGCTTGGTCTACTTCCTACAACTGGATTGGTTGAAGCAGCATTTGATTGTGATCCTCAGTGATCAAGGCAGGAATGTGTTGAGTGATTTGGTTAATGGCTTCCCAATGATTTAAGTACGGTTCCGTTAGCGTGTCCTTGAAATGATTGAGATGTTCCTGTTCGATCTCCTCATGAGTTTCCAAACTAATGCCTTGCTCATTCTTGAGAAGGGAGATATGATTGACTATTCTTCTTTGAATGGTGGAGCGGTGGAAAATTTTCATGTTTTTATCCCCCTCTTTTAGCCAGCGAACTCTGGATTTTTGCTTCCAAAGAATTTCTTCTTGTATAGCACGTTCCCCCATCTAATTTTTGAGCTGCTACTCCTGCCTGCTAATTTCCTCAGTGCGTTCAAAAGTTATGAGCTACTGTTGAATGGTAGCCATTTTTGCCTCTAGCTCTTGCTGACTTTTGGAAATGTTGCCAAACGTATTATGATTCCAGTGTTTGAGTCTAGCTTTGATAATTTTTAGCTTTGGATGAATTTGGAACATGGTGGATCCTTTGCTGGGTCGTATACTGTGCCACCAGTCTACAACCATCTCTTTGAATCCAGGATGTGAAAGCCAAAATTGCTCGAATTGGAAGGGCTTTTGGAGGCCATGGCCTGGTCTGTCCTAGTGGAGTTGAATGGGCCAGTGGTCAGATCCCACAGTGGGGAGAATGGTAGAGAAGATGTCTCCTCTGGCCTAGATGACAACTTCAGAGATCAAAAAATGATCTAGACGGAAGGCAATAAAATGGTTCCCGTTCTGGCAATTGCTCCTAATATGAATCTCGTTGGTAGTTGGGATGTCAATCAAGCGGTTCTGAAGAATAAAATCCTTGAACCTGAGACTGTCAGAGTCCAATATAGATCGACCTCCCCTATTTTCGTTGAGGCTGGTTATCATGTTAAAGTATCCCCCTAGAATCCAGAAGGGATAGGGGTTCGAGGAAGAGAGGGAGGCAATGTCATCAAGTATATGGATTCAGTGAGCGGAGGCCTGTGGGAGGTAGACATTGGTGAGGCGACCCTTCGGGTGGGAGCCTATAATGTGAAAGGTGGCATGGAGGAAATGATGAGAAGCCTGAAAATTGGAACGAGCGATAATGGAGGGATCCCAAGCGATAGCGAGGCCACCAAAAGCCCCGATCGCATCTACAGCCATGGTATTACAGCCAGGCCAGAGCCTAGATAAAGTAGAATTAAGGGTGGAACTATTGCATTTGGTTTCTTGCATAAAGAAAATGGAGGGTTTATGGCGTCTTACACTGTTTTTAATCATATGACACTTTGAGGGACTGTTGATCCCTCATATATTCCATGATGTGAGCTTCATCATGTAGAAGCACTACTACATTTGGCGGAAATTCTGACACTTGGTTCCGACGCTTTTGACCAAATGTCGGAAATTTCCCCAAATTTTTTCCATCCCACCCAAAACTGTCGCTATACCAACGTTTATAGAAAAGTGTCGCAATACCGACATTTAGAAAAGTGTCGCAATTGTGACGTTTGGAGGAAGACGTTGCAATTGCGACACTATGGCCCAAAGCATCGCTATTGCGATGACTGCCTCTAAACGTCGCAAGTGCGACACAATGTCTATGTGTCGCAATTGCGACGTTTGGAGGTACCCGTCGCAATAGCGACACTTTTTCTGCCGTCGGTATAACGAAAATTATATGCGCACTACATAAAAATACGAAACTTATATGCACGCTACATAAAAATTTGAAACTTATATGCGCGCTACATAAAAATGATTTTATTGTTTCATATCCATCGCAATAGCTACATTAACGTTTGATATCATGAGCGCATTCACCCTCCGCTCTTGCAGAACAACATTCGCCCTCATCATTTGCCCTCAGCTTTTGCAGAACAACATTTGCCCTCAGCATTCACCCTCAGCTCTTGCAGAACAACATTCGCCCTCAACTCTTGCAAAATGGTAAGTTCTTACTGCAGGCCCTTCCTCCTATAGTAGGGTTGACTCTATTTTGGTTTTTTGGTCAATTCCATTGGATTGTGTTAGGCTGTAGGGTTCTCTCTAGATGTCAAGAATCAAGATTCAATACCCTCTATTATCTTCATCACCCAATACAAGATTTAAATTTTTCCCAAAGAAACACTTATTAATTTGGTAACCATTATTTCTCCCTGATTTAAAAACCCTACATTTAAATGAAAACAAGCATTTCATTTCAACTACAAAAATATATTAGTGTTCAAATGTACATGTGTGCTACATTAACGTCTGATATCACGCGCGCATTCGCCCTCCGCTCTTGCAGAACAGCATTCACCCTCAGCATTCACCCTCAGCATTCACCCTCAGCTTTTGCATAACAACATTCGCCCTGAGCTCTTGCAGAACAGCATTGGCCCTCAGCATTCGCCCTGAGCTCTTGCAGAATAGCATTCGCCCTGCATTCGCCCTCAACTCTTGCAGAACAACATTCACCCTACATTCGCCCTCAGCTCTTGCAAAACAACATTCGCCCTTAGCTCTTGCAGACCGTCATTGGCCCTCAGCTCTTGCAGAACAACATTTGCCCTCATCTCTTGCAAAATGGTAAGTTCTTACTGCAGGCCCTTCCTGCTATAATAGGGTTGACTCTATTTGGGTTTTTTTGGTCAATTCCATTGGATTGTGTTAGGCTGTAGGGTTCTCTCTAGATGTCAAGAATAAAGATTCAATACCCTCTATTATCTTCATCACCCAATACAAGATTTAAATTTTTCCCAAAGAAACGCTTATTAATTTGGCAACCATTATTTCTCCCTGCTTTAAAAACCCTACATTTATATGAAAACAAGCATTGCATTTCAAATAAAAAAATCTATTAGTGTTCAAATGTACATGTGTGCTACATTAACGTCTGATATCATGCGCGCATTCGCCCTCCGCTCTTGCAAAACAGCATTCGCCCTCAACATTTGCCCTCAGCTCTTGCAGAACATCATTCACCTTGAGCTCTTGTAGAACAACATTCGCCCTCAGCATTCGCCCTGAGCTCTTGCAGAATAGCATTCGCCCTGCATTCGCCCTCAGCTCTTGCAGAACAACATTCGCCCTGCATTCGCCCTTAGCTCTTGCAGAACAGCATTTTCCCTCAGCATTCGCCCTCAGCGTTCACCCTCAGCTCTTACAGAACAACATTCGCCCTCAACTCTTGCAAAATGGTAAGTTCTTACTGCAAGCCCTTCCTCCTATAGTAGGGTTGACTCTATTTAGGTTTTTTGGGTCAATTCCATTGGATTGTGTTAGGCTGTAGGGTTCTCTCTAGATGTCAAGAATCAAGATTCAATACCCTTTATTATCTTCATCACCCAATACAAGATTTAAATTTTTCCCAAAGAAACGCTTATTAATTTGGCAACCATTATTTCTCCCTACTTTAAAAACCCTACATTTAAATGAAAACAAGCATTGCATTTCAACTACAAAAATCTATTAGTGTTCAAATGTACATGTGTGCATCACTTGTGTAGGGTATTCCTTTTCCACTTTCACATTATCCAAGAATGTGTGCGGTATAGTTCATATTTTTTGTGACTTAGATTGTCTTGAAAAAGGAAAGGTAAATTATTTCCCATGGAAAAAGAAGGTTTTCCCTTTTTATAGGTTGTTTGGACTTACGTGGAAAAATTTATGGTATGCCTTTCATATTATGTGTTTAAATTTGAATTAACAGATTATTCTACATGAAAATATAATTACCTATGTGATGTCCTTCATCACTAATTAAAATTATAGGGTTTCAATTTCCTAGACTCTAACTCATTTGATGCTAAATTCTAGGTTCTCATTGGTGGATCACTCTTCCATTGATTTCCTTTCCCTCTGGATCTTGTCATACTTTAAAAGTCATCAATGATACATATATTATTTCGGGTATCCCAAAAGGCTTTATAGTAGAACATATTGTGAAGTTTTTTTGACACTTGAGGATTCTTTTTAGAACTGCAACGCGGTCTATGCTATCGAGTTATATACCAAGCAACTTGTCCTTAATAACCACACTATGAGGTAGGTTCAACCGGTTTGAACTTGTTGGGACATAGCATATGAAGTTGTGTGATGAGTCCATATCACAGGTCTATTATGGTGACAAAAGTGAAGACACGTAATGATAGTTATTATGTTAACATTACTAGAAACATTTTAGAAATTATCCATGCTATCAAGATGTCAAAATTCCAGGCATTAGGTGTCAATACTCGTAGCTAATAGATAATAATAATAATATAAAAAAATCAAAACTTTATTCTTGAAATATGATTGTTACACATTGGTAACCTAGTTCATGAGTTACTATCACCCAAAGACTGCAAAACAAACTTAAAATATAAATTAAACCAACATGAGAATCCAACTAAGGGTTTCTCGACAAAAATCATGCCATAACCTGGCATTTTGAAACCCAAATTTGAATCCATCATAAGTAATACAATGCAAACTCAGATGGATTTTCAATGCATGTTTGCATGCTACACTTATTCTCTGTCTAGATATCATTTTTTAAATGGAACCATTAGTCAAGCCCACAGTCCTTTTTATGTGAAAATTTCAGCTCTATTTGAGCTCTTTTTTGCTCCACCACCTCCATAAACATATGCAAACATATATCATGATCTTGGAATTCCATTACATATGTATGTGCCAATGTTCCATAATCATGCCCCATCATCAATTTAAGAAATTTCCATTGAATATCAAATTAAGGAGGGGGGGAACTTTTTGCTGCAACATTTGGCTCAAAATCAGGGACCATCTCCGTATGAGGTGAATGAGAACTATAGATATTTGAAGAAGTAGATTAGTGCCTTTTCCTCTGGCCATGGAGTCATATACAGTCATCCATCACAAAAAATTGTCTTTGTTCATTCTCACCTTGAAATTTGCAAAAATTCATGCCCTAATTGAAACGACACTAAATTTGAAAGATATAATAAAAATGCAAGCTAGAAGTGCCCTATTAATACAAAGGGAAAACCTTCCTACCTACCCTAACTGAGATAAATTTTGATTGAATAGGAAACATGATATTTCCAATGGAATTGATCCAACAACTTGTTAAATGTATGGGACTAAATCATGCATTTGATTTCTAGGGAAACATGCGCATGAAGAGAAAAAGTGCAGAATTAATGGAAAATCCATACATGCCACTTATAAAAACTACACTGAAAGGTCAAAAAATACTTAATGCCTTAACTTAATTTGAATCCAAAAATGACAAAACAGGATTAGTGAAAACACGAGAGTGGTGTGGGTGAACAACATAAATAAAAAGTAAAGATACCTTTCCCCAAGATGCCTTTGTCACCGTTGTATGAAAACATGTTTTCCTTTCCCTTTATACATGCAAGTGAATGCATTATAGGTATGGTGTTTTCCGAGAATAGGAGAAGCCTACTTAAATATATCATTTGTGGATTGAATGTTTGGGTGCCTTAATGTGCAATGACATGTTTCCAGGACTGAATTCAATGCAAGGAATATTTGAAACTCTAACTCTGTCTTCCGGTGTCTTATTAGAAATTATTTCAGTTTTCATTTTGTGTTTTCAAGTTAGATATTGTTTTCAAGTTTTTACATTTATAATTTTATTGCAATGTGGCAGACTGATCAGAGCAGTGCAGGAACAACCCTGAGACGGGATGATCACGGAAAGAGGCCAGCGGAAGAACATGTAAAGTGCCAGCATTGCTCTATCTTCAGGTATTTTAGTTATTTACATAATTGAAATAATATTAATTTTGTTCAAATATGCAGACACCTAGCCATGGTATGCTTGATGATTCCCTCTTTGAGGAAGAGCTTTCTTCATCCCTATCTCTAGTGTTCTTGTTGCAAAAAAAGGCACGAGATGCAAGGTCGGAATTTAATACTTTGATAGACGCGCCTCAAACACCTGAAACAGAAGAGAGGATAAAACATCTTATGAGCCAACTAGAAAGATATTAGGTAATAATAAAAAGTCAAAAGGATATTTTTTTTGTTCTGCATGAGATGAATTGTGATAGTTTGATTTTTAATTTTTACATTGACTAAACTAACAAAAAGTTCTTTTGTATGTAGTGTTTTCTGGCATTTGCTGAACCCGGTGTTGGTGGTAGTGGGACACAAGGGCAAGAGATTTCCCAACAACCCTCTCGTACACTTTCTACTCCTTTAGGTGCCAGCCAAGAAACACACCCTGCCCAAGCAGACACCCAGCCAACCGCTGAACGTGTTGGCAATGATGAGGCTGATATGGCCAACTACATTATTGCGTTTCATGGAGCTACACGTGTCAGCTCCACAAGGACCATTAATGGCACGTTGTTGGTGAACGATGAGGGTGTCCCTATAAAGCATGTACAACTCCCAGGTAAATTTTAATATTTTAACTATTTCATGTACTTCATCTAAAACATATTTATCATGATTTTTATTTTTAAATTAATGATAATATCTTTTTTTTTTTTTTTGGTTTTATTTTGTGTAGGAAACAATGAGTTCTACAGGATTCTGGAGAGCCATGCGTTGGTAATTTTTGGCCCAACCATACGTACAGGGTGGAATTCCCAGAATTCCAACCTGAAAAAAGAACTTTTAGATTATCTAGAAGCCCTTTTTGGGGTCGGCACATTTGACGGAAAAGCGGTGGCTCAGGTAGCCGGCAAATATTTGAAATATACCAGGGACACCTATAGGACGCAATTGCAATTTAACCCTAGATATGAGCGTCCTCTCGCAGTTTCAGAGAGTGAGTGGAGAGCACTCATCCATGACGAAAAAGAGAAAAGGGAAAAGAAAGAAGGAAAAATGCCAACTAGACCCGCAAGGTAAATTACAACTTTAATTCAATAGCTTTAATTTTCTTTATGTCTAAAATAAAAGTGTGCTATGTCATATCTGACTTCAATCTTTTGATGTTAGGTTTCCTGACACCTTAAAGGCAACCAAATCTAGGATTGAGAAAAAGGGCCATCACAAGCTAGGCCAGGGCGACTACTTGAAATTAGCTGCAAGAATTGTAATTAAGTATCTAAACATCTTATAATTAATTGTATCGCCTTCCAACGTTTCTGTAATCCTATCAAATATGATTAAAAATACACAATCATATGTAATGTAGGGTGATGACTTCGGAACAGAAACTATAGAGGAAGATAAAAATATCGCTTTCCGTTTCGGCTATCAAGCTGTAGTTGAACGTCGCAGAAGCTTGGGGCAGGTCCCAAGATCCAGAATGCCTGATAAGGTAAAACATTAACCTTTCAATATTTTTTTTTTCGTCCATAAATTTAATGTCTAACAACTTTGTTTAAATCAGGGGAGCAGCACTACCGACGAGGCAAATAACCCAGTTTTAGAGCCAGATGTAGATGATCCTCACATGCAACCTGATCATTGTAGTGGGGACTAGGCCGACAATGCTACTATCAGTGAGGGCCGTGACGGTAATTAATTTCCACTTATAATTTTTTCTAATTATACCTTGATGGTTGTCCTTATAACATTTTTGTTTAAATGACAGAGAATGTTTCCCTTGAGGATCTTACCACCAGAGAGGAAGATAGGGCAACAGTCCCAACGACGACCACTGGTGCACCAGGTAAATAATCTCATTGCAATTTTTTTTATTAATATTACCAAAATAGTTCAATGATATTTTAAAAATGACAATTAAAATTTAATATTATCTGTTTTTGTAGGCGATGCCCCGTCACTGGATGAGACCAGACATCGTGACTACGCAACTAGGTCAGCGGCGACAACTGGTGCACCAGGTAAATAATCTCATTGCAATTTTTTTAATTAATATTACCGAACTAGTTCAATGATATTTAAAAACTGACAATTAAAATTTAATATTATCTGTTTTTGTAGGCGATGCCCCGTCATTGGATGAGACCAGACATCGTGAAAGCGCAACTAGGTCAGCGACAACAACTGGTGTACCAGGTAAATAATCTCATTGCAATTTTTTTTATTAATATTACCGAACTAGTTCAATGATATTTAAAAACTGACAATTAAAATTTAATATTATCTGTTTTTGTAGGCGATGCCCCGTCACTGGATGAGACCAGACATCGTGACAACGCAACTAGGTCAGCGGCGACAACTGGTGCACCGGGTAAATAATCTCATTGAAATTTTTTTTATTAATATTACCGAACTAGTTCAATGATATTTAAAAACTAACAATTAAAATTTAATATTATCTGTTTTTGTAGGCGATGCCCCATCACTGGATGAGACCAGACATCATGACTACGCAACTAGGTCAGCAGTGCAGGTCGAAAGGCACGAAACAGGAGCAGAGGACGATGATATTGATGATGTAATTAGGAGCTTTAGAAATAGGAAGAAGAAAAAGAAAAAGAAAATTTGATAATGTAAAATATTGTATTATTATAAGACAAACATTACCATACTTGGAATGTTTTTTGCGTTATATAAAAAACTCATTTATCATACTATTTTTATGTCAATCATTAATTGCAATGTTTCCTTGCGTACTTTTTGTTGAATTGTTTTTTTTATTAGTTATTGAATATTTTTTTTTATGCTCATGAAAGTAAAAAATGAAATATAGATTGGGTATTGGGGAATTGAGAGTGATGTGAGGGGGGGGGGAGGGGCCATAAGAGCTTCCACCTTCATGTGGTTGGCCCTGTTTAGTAGAGAATAATTTATTGGAGCGATTTAATCTTGGAGCAAACCTCCCTCGATCCAGTGTAGCAACAAAAAAGTCACTGTTGACTTAGTTGCTACTCTTTCGGATCGTGGGAGGCTTGTTCCAAGTTCATGCGACTCCAATAAATTGTTCTTGAAATGAAGAGGAGCTTATTCAGGTATGTTTTGACATTTTCAACATATGTTTTAACATTATCATAAGAATGAATCTTAGAGTAAAAAATACTACATCAATTACTTGTATTTATTGTATAGATAATGATGGATTTTGATTGACTTGGCAGTGCAGGTACAAATCCTCTTGCATCATGAGCAATACAACTTGTCAACCGGGGTCATGTCCAGGATATTTTTGCTTGTGCGCTTGACCAGGTTCGTAATGTCACATTTTGTAAGTTCCTTTACAGTTCATAATTAAATATTAAGCTTGTTCATGATTATTATCTAGGTTTTTTGTATGTGTTTTTCATCTATTTGATTGTAAGCAACTCTGCATGTTTCCTGTTGTTCACTATGATTTCTCCCATTACCACTCCCAGGATGAATCCGACTTTATTGTTACATAGGTTACTTTATTGTTACTATGATTTCTCCATTTACGATTTCATAGGTCACATCATGTAAAGTTGTCAATCTCAGGTTGGTGATGAGCTTTAGTTCTCTAGATTTGGGGATTTTCTGATATTTTCTCCCTCATGTCATTCCTGCATCACCTCGTTGTTTGAGCATGCCAATTGTCTACCACTTGTACCAATTGGCACATGTCAATCTCTGAGTCGTGCCACATTTCACCTATTTTCAGTGAGAGTTTAGGGTTTCTCTAACATAGCTTTAGAAATCCGATTCAGTGCCTGCTTGAATATCGTCACATAATACTCATGGTTTGGATTGATGAGAATGTTCTGAATGGTTGGTTGATTCATAAGAACCACCCATATAGTCATCTTGAGATATTTCAGAAGTTTTCTTGGGTTTCCTTTTTCACCGTTTCTAGTGGGTGGGATGGTGTGAGGTGATCCATCAATACTGGTGCTCTTGTAGTAGGGAATTTGTTTTTGGGGATATAAAGGAGCATTTGATGTAGATATCCCATTGGATGCATTCATATATGGGCATGAGAGGTCAATAATTTAAATTAAAAATATGCAACCTCTAGCATGGCAACCTGAAGGCCGCGAGAGACACTGGTTAAAGATTGTTTTGTGCTGGCCTTAATATAGTCGTGATTTCTTTCTATTATATTAATGCAAATATATAGTCTGGTCTCATTAAAATGAGGATTGTGGTTGTATTTCTCTTTGGTTGTTTCTCTCTTAATGCTCCAGAAGTTTCCAAAAGTTGCGATAGTTGTTTAGTTTGCATGTTACAACTTAAAAGTGGTTTTTAGCAATGGGAGTCATGTTTTTTAAGGTTCATACTAATATGAAGATATTGTAATTCTATATTCAGCATAAGAGAAGATGGCCTCTGCTTTGGGCAGTATGACAACAATTTCCACATCTACCTCATTGGGTAAAAATGGAAAGGGGAAGAAGTTGGGTGCAATGTTTGATAATTATGGCAGACAATTGTCTTCTCTTTCAGTTTTTTCACCCATTTCCTTTAATCGCTCAAGCAGAAGAGGGACTCTGAGATTACGCGACAGAGAGAAGGTAGTTAATACAAGAGCTATGGAAAAGGAGTTTTACTTCAACAAGGATGGCTCGGTGACAAAAAAATTGCAGGTCAGAGAAAAAATTATGTTTAAAGGAAGGTCACCTGCACGTGAAACTTCACTGCGGTGGATCTTTCCTTGTCCACTTATATTCGATTTTAAAGTGTTATTTTAATTTTTCATGGAGGGTTGTTTTGGCATATGGTCTGGCATTCAATTGCACACTTACTGAAAGCATTGTCAATTTGTCTTGCAGGTGGTGTGAACAAACTTGCTGATCTTGTTGGAGTCACCCTTGGGGCGAAGGGCAAATTGTTGTCTTGGAGAGAAAGCATGGTTCTCCGAAAATAGTTAATGATGGTGTGACAGTAGCTAAGGAGGTAATTTGTAGATGTGTGCTCTGGTTTTCTTTTTAACGTTGTATTAGTTCCCCTTCTTAAATGTATTAGATTTGGTAGGCATAATTTGAAAACTCAAAGGTGAAAGGAAACATATTTATTACCCAGTGGTCTACTTGGCCTATGGACTAGCCACATTAGAGTAATGCATAAAGCTTTTCACAACAATAAAAGGAAAGGGTTATGGCTGAGTAAAATTTCATTGTTATTGACAGTGTAATGAAATGTATCTCAATGCTATGGTTTTGGCTTTTTTATTGGTTGAATTAGAGGACCCAGTTGAAAATATTAGGGCCAAGTTGGTAAGGCAAGCTGCGGAAAAGACAAATGATTTAGCTGGGGATGGAACCACAACATCTGTTGTTCTTGCACATGTTGGAATATTGAAAAATTCCAGAACAATGAATGGAGAATAAATCTCCCTTCCTCTAACAGAGAGAAAATAAAAATTTCTTTGACAGGAGACAGAGTTTCAATACTTTGAAAACAAACTTCTATTCCCTTCAATAACTCAAAAAAAAAACTATTACACTTCTTCCTCACTGAGAGGGATTACAAAATTATGACTGCTACAAAACGCAGTGCATAAAACCAACTCACTTTCTGTTCAAAACAAACATATTCTGTCTCTAAAACACTCTGCTGTGTTTTTCACTTTCGCACTGCTTTGCATACACACTTAAAAAGTTAAACTCAGTCTTTCACTTTTTACACACTACTGTGTAATAAAATTTTTACATACTTTCTATAAAAAAAACTACCAAGCTTTTTTGTCCTTTTTATTTTTATATGCCGTAACATATAAAACATATTATAATAAACCCTCTTTAAAATAAAATAAAATTAAAACTAAATTCTATGGCCCACCTTTCATTTCACATATGATATATATATAACATATGTTTAAAACATATGTATATATTAAACTATCAAAACATTAAAGAACCCTTTTCGTCGGACTTCAAAAGTCTGAATAGATTGAATTTCAAACCAAATTCGCGTTCCAAAATGGGATGCTGACGTCTGCCTAATTTTAACTCGAATTCTCAATCCAATGTGCCCTATAAAGAATTCGGGTCCGGTTTTCAGGTTTTCAGATTCCCTTCAATTTCATGCGATCCAATATTAATGCTCCACGTGTCCTCCTTTTGAATTTACAAAACTGTCGAGTAAATTTATGTTTGTTTAATTTCTGGTTGGTGAATTGCGTTAATGTTGGTTGTTGTGTTTAAATACAATCCTGTACAGAAATATGGCTGCGGCCGTCTACAAAAAAAACTTGCAGGAATTTTAAATGCTGAATTAAATTTCTGGATGGCATGCAAACAACCTCCAAAAAAAAATGTTGCTGCTGCATCCGTCCTTCTGCTGCAGCAGTTGAAGTTAAAATTCAACAGCATAGGGTTTAATAAGTGAGGGTGTAAAGGTAACTTTTTGTCGATAGTACTGGATTAAGATCATCTATTCATTTTTGTAGGGTCTTATGGTGTTTGGTTTTTAGTTTTGGGTTGGGCTTATTGAGTCTAAGATAGTTTTTGAGTGAAAAAATTGCTATCAGGTATTAAAAAATTTTGGTTCTTTTGTCAAAATTTATGAGCTTGTTAGGAAATACAAAACTGACAATGGTTGTATCTTAAATTTGTGGAAAATAATTTGAAATGAAACCTTTTTGTTTAGGTTGTGGCAGCAGGTGCAAACCCCCTTCAAATTACTCGGGGCATTGACAAGACAATAAAGTATTGCACTTACCCTTGATGATGGACTCACTTAAGAAGTCCGAAACATTGGGTCATTAATTCACTTGAATAGGGTATTCCATTATTCTAAAAACAATAAAAGCCCTTGTTTCGGAACTCAAAATTTTGTCAAAGGAGGTAAACGCTTGCCTTTTGAGTAGGCTGGTTTTCCTTTTTGCTGATGGTTTGGTGTATCTAATTGAATTAGTTGCCTAAGGTATTTTTGGTTGCAAACTCCTTTTCATTTTTCATACAGTATTGGCCTTGTGGAATACATTTGATTGTGTGGTCTTGTTAGATCTACAACATTTGTAGTTGTTTAGTCTTATGGCCGAGGTGCACTTTTATTATGGAAATAGTTGATGCAATATTGTCAGTTAATCCTTACTGCAGGGTAGCATGTTGAGAAGTTTCTTGTGAAACATTTGGTATTCAAAATGACACTTGATCCTATACAGCATCATGCACTTGACTTCAAAATTCATATTCAAAGTGTGCCAGACAATTCTTGCAAATTTCAAATATTTATGTTGTTTTAAACCATTATCTTTTTCATGTATTGGATGCTGAAAATGTGAAAAAGACTTTGGTATGAAACCAATTGGTGAATAATTTTCAGCAAAACAACCACTTCCAAGACATGATTTAGAAGTAGAACAAATGTGCTTATGAAGCATAGAAAGATATCCTTGATGCATTGTCAATGTTTGGCTAGGGTTATTTTTGGAGAAAATAACTCCTTATTCCTAGAATAGTGAACTTCAATACAAGTAAATGCCAGAGAAGAGAGATCATCGTGTGACGCAACAAAATTGAAATTGGACCCCTAAGGAGAGCTGGCGTGTCTACAATTTCTCTGTCAGCATTTTCCCTTGGTTTACCCCATTCTTTTCCTCTAGCCTGAGTCTTAATTGACTTCTTCTTTCTTCGGGTTTATTTATCAAATTCGTAGAATTTGATAAATAAATACTATCCACAATGGTTGGACTTTAATTTATATTCCCGACTTTATATTATCTCCAAACCTTATAACCAATGTTTAACTTTCAACACTTTGTATTTATACTCCACGTTTCTTTTTAAATAAATAACTTGTAATGAACTTTCGGCTCTATATTTCACCACCCAGCCTTACAACAATCACGCTCCAGAATTATGCTAATTATCCACCAATCGTTTAATTAAACAATTTCATTATACTCCGGCCCCACCTATATATATCAATAACCAATCAAACACTCGTATCGTACCTGGCTATCCTCCGCACACCTTAGTTAACCTCCGGGCAAGTTCAACGTGCGACCACTGTCCGATGGCCCTTCTCCAAATCAACGACTCTTAGCAATTTCGCTCGGCTTCCAACGTCGGGCTTTAACGTGCGATGGCGTGGGTTAAACGGTTGTTTTCCGGGGTCACTTCGCCACATGTCGCATTCCCTATGGAATCGCTCGCGAATAGGAAATACCGCCTACTCCGCAAAAGCGGTGCGATATGGGCAACCCGCTTTTGTGATTCCGCTCGTGGTTTTGGTAGAGGGCTTGACCACGGGTGCAAGTCTGGTTCTGCTATCCTTTTTTTTGTTAACTCATGTCCAATCCTCGGGTCAGGTTCCGAAAGCACAATAATTTTGTCTCTTTATTAAGCAGGATTTTTATATTTGAACAGTTTTCACGACCCCGGTTCTCTACACAGACCTCGCCTTCGGGTGGGGTGAGTTCACAGGGTTATCCAACAATTTACGGGAATTCAAAGACAGAAGAATGGAATTATCAGTACCCAATTGCCTCACAGTTAAACAATTCTTCACAATTAGCAATTCGAGATAATTCAATGGCAACTAAGCTTGGAAATCATTTAACTGGAAACAATTGTTCACACACAGAGGTTTATTGCAGAAATCCCCTCTCTACTCTCCTCTTCCCTCTCTACTTTTATTCATCCGAGGAATTACAATTTATATAAATAACATATGGCTCTTCGGTTCCTCTGAGAGGACCGTTCTAGAAATCAAAAGGTCTAATTATAGTAATTCAACTAACTGAAACTGTTCGACTCCTACAACTCTAACTAGTCTAAGTAATACAGTCAGCTGAGGTATTGACACCTAGCTATTACAACTCAAATGTTTTTGAACCCTCCTAGCCACAACATGTGGAAAAAACCTCCTACATTGCTGGCTAGTGCCTAATGCCCCTACATCATCGTGTGACATAAACCTATTAACAAAAGTGAACAGGGAATGATTATTAATTATGGCATACTAAGTTGTCAATGATTTTGACTATTTGTCTTTAACATGTAAAAATGTTAAATTCCAAACTTACATCATCATGGTTTGGCATCATGAGCTTGAATAATTGTCCACCATGCTCATAATTTCATTGTTGTATTCATATCTATAAACAACGTTTCAAATAATAATAAAAAATTTCTATAAGAAAAATCCAGACCTCCATGTTGTTGCTCCTTGTGAGACAAAGTCAAAATTGCATTACACAATCTGACACATAAGAATCTCCTATATCCCAGTGGTATGTATCCAAACTCTTATAATAGTGTCTTCAAGACTTATGTTGACATTTCCAATGAGATATTTAAGCAATGAAAGATGGAGCCTTCTTCATTGTTGTATATGTAACAGTCTTTTATTACTATAAAGATTGATGGTTTTGTCTTTCTGAAAATGAAATGTAAAAATAATTTATTGTGGTCAATTGAAAAGTTTTTTTTTAAAGCTTTTCATTATGGAAGGGCGACATAGATATATGCCCTTCTAATTGAAATTCGGACCTGCCCTTCAAATTTGATCACTGTGTGGGACCTTAACAAACAATAAAACTATTCCGCCGCGCATTATATAAAACATATAACAAAACCTTTGTCAAAACTTCAAACGAACCCTTTAGCCATGGGTATTTCATCACGAATTGATCATTTTACCATGTAACTTCTTCTAGAGGAATATTCTTCCACTTGATTAGGTACTTCATAATGGTTATATATCAAAGAGATACAAAATGTTTATCTATAACTTTTTGTGGTTCAAGAATCAACTTTCATTCTTCATCTAATTTTGGAAGTTCTATTTACATTGGCATATTTTTTCCCAAAACCTTTTTTAGGCAAGATACATGAAAATCCTTATGAATGCAAGAAGAAGGAAAATATAACTTCTATACCACTTGTGCAATCCTATGAATAATTATTGAGGGCCATAACAGTTATGATTTTTAAGCTAATTCTTTATTCTTCTTTTTCTTGAATGAAGATTGCTTATAATGCTATAATGTAAAAAATACCCAATTACCCTCCTCATATTATCTTTCACTTCAATGTTGTTTCCCTTGTTGTTTTATCACGTTTCATGTCATTTTAAGGTTTTCCATAATAATTTTCAAAGTTTCTTTAGTATTTTCCATATGTGACTCTGTTTCCTATACTTTGGACTTATCTTGCAAAAAGTATGAGATACTAGGAGTTGGATATCCATAAAGGGCCTTAAATGAGGAAATTTTAGTAGATGTGTGATAGGTAGTATCATATTACCATTCTTCCTTGACGAACCCACTTCATCCATTAAGATTGCTTTTCTAAAGAGTAACATTGTAGATAACCTTAAAAACATTTGTTAACTATTTTTGTTTGACCATTTGATTGTGTTTGATATGTAGAACTCATGGCGGCTAGTGTTTCTCCACTCATATTAAATAATTATTTCCAAAAGTTTCTTGTTACTATTACTTTAGGAAAACCATGAAGACTATGAATTTCTTTCACGGACACTTTTGCCACTTGGCTTGTTGTTTATGTACTTTGAGCTCTACAAAAAAAATCTACAAAATTTTTCTATATAAATGACCACAAAAATGTAATACTTACCTTTATATTTCAGTAACCCTGTAATAAAGTCTATTGATATATCTTCTAGTCTTTGAATATGTATGTGGAATGGTTAAGTAACCCTAGAGATTTTACTATCTCTCTTTTATTTATTATGCAAACTTGACATTCTCTTACAAAATTTTGAATATCTTTCTTCATTCCTTCCAAAAATATATTTTTTGATCCTTTGAGATGTTTTAAGGAACCCTGCGTCCTACCATCAGAGAGACATGGGACTCCCTTAATATTTTTTATTCAAATATGCTTGCGTGCATAAAAATATTCTACATTTGCACCAAAGTATATCTCTCTTTCACTCCCAATGCTCCATAGAGTTCATCCCATCCTTTATAAATTTTAGTTTTTGTTTAGTACTATTGTCATTTTTTCCATTATGGCAAGCTTCTTCTAGCCACCTAGGAATAGAAAATGTAATTGGATATAAATTTGAGGCCTTTTCTATTTTAGAAAGAGCATCATGTACTAAATTTTCCTTACCCTTTTTGCAGATTATCTCAAAATTAGAACTTTGCATTTTTTCTCCTCATTTTTGTTAATCTTCCAATGAAATCCATAGCTTCAAAAAATAATTTATGCTATCATGGTATATCTTGACTTTAAAGTACCTCCAAATGATATACTATCCCCATTTTTTATTGCATGTAATATTGCTTCCATTTATTTTTCATACGTAGATTTCACCAAAAATTTTCTTTGAATTCCTTGCTTTTAAAAGCCAATGATATCCCTTATTGTGTTAATGTTACGTAAATTCCTTGTCCTAGTGCCTCACACTCTACTATGAATGTTTTACCAAAAGTAGGTGCAACCGATGTTGGTGTACAAGACATGGCATCCATTGAAAGAGAGAATGCCAAAGTAGCCTCATCATTCCATATAAATGATATTTTCTTCAAGAGATATGTGAGTGGACTTGAAATGCATGCATAATTCTTAACAAATGATCAATAATATCTTGTAAGTCTAAAAAATCTTCAAAGAACCTTGATTTTCTTAGGAATAGGTCATTTTGTAATAGCTTGCATCTTTTGAGGCTCCAACTTCACTCCTTCCTTTAAAAAATATGAACCAAATACTCAAATTCTTATTTCCCAAAAGCACATTTGGATATTTTTACATAAAAATGATTGTTCTCAATAATTATTTATATAAATTTTCCACATGTTTAGTGTGGTATTCCCATGATTTATTATAAATATGTGTATTATCAAAGAAAACCAACACAGAATTTATAAGATGGGATCAAACAAAATTGTTCTTAAGTCGAGCTCGCCGGATTTCAAACGGCAATAAACCATAATTCAAACCAAATTCGCGTTCCAAAATAGCCTGCTGACATCGGCCAATTTTGTGACACGAAAACCAAATGAATTCCGCCCTAATATTTTTCGGGTCCGAAGTTGGGCTGGCGTACGGAGGGAGAGTTGTGACGCGAATTTCTTATCAAATTCACCCTAATATTTTTCGGGTCCGGATTTCCACTGCGTGAGCGGCCCAAACAAAGATCCGCTCCAATCAATTTCTGCCACGTTTCCTCAATAAAAACTTGCCTGCTCCCGGCTGCGGGTGCATTCGATGGCGTTTAAGGCGATGGGACATGGATATGGCAATTTCATATCAATCGCATTAACATTTAACGCTGTTCAATTAAGTTTTCACATCAAATCCGCATTAATTAATTTTTAACATTGTTCAAGATCGGACCTCCACTCCTCTTAGTGATTCTGCACGCTCCAATATGATCTGTCCTTCGGCTCTCATTATTAATGATCAGAGATTAATTATGAAGAGCGTCCTTTGATTGCATTGCAGTCAGGTCGAAAAAATGGCGTTTAGCTATGGTTTTTCAGACGAGCCGGTTGCTGGATTACACTGCCTGCTAACTGTGACGATAAGGAGAAGTGGCCAGCTGAATTGCTGCCTAGACCTTGCTGCATATCTGCATTTCTCTCGGTTCTGTCTCCGTCTGTCTTCCTCTGTTTCTTGGAATTCTGCTTCTCCGTCTCCTCTTGTGCCCACTGTGCCTGAGACTGCACCCATGTCTCGCGTGCATCATAGGATGCATTGCCGCAAGGGGAGCACTAGAGGTCAACCCCTGCGCGCTCCCTCCAGCCCCTCAACAGAGTCGAATTCGAGCCAGTCCAGTGATTATTATGCAGGTCGATATCCAAATACTAGGAGTGGGCGGGGTCGGGTTGTAGGATCTGGCCACCGTATGGATTCCCCTGCTCCTCGCTTCCCCATCGCTAGTTCACCTTCTCCCACGACGCACACTGCACAATTTTCCTTTAATTGCTCTCTCAACCGCCCGCAAATCACGGCTTTAGTCACTGTGGTCTTCCGCGAGGAGGCCCAAACGGAGGAAGAATGCACCCGTCCGGCGGGTCTGATCTCGGAAAAAGCCGGCCAACATTCGAGCCTTCAGGAGGGGAGCCGTGGCATGCATGTGGAGGTAGCACCTAGCGATCCTGGACCTTCCGAAGGATGGTGTCGAATCGTGGAGGAACCACCAGAGGAGTAGTTTGGTTAATTTTTTTTTCTTGCTTAGCAGGTCCACTTAATTGGGCTGCTTTTAGATTATTTTACTGTGATGGACCTTTGTAATATTTTTGAATTCTGTAAATTAAACGTGCAAGACCGGTTTCCCCATATGAGGGCAATCTTCTTAATTTTTTGATTTTTTGATGACAAATTTGCCATGAGTCTGGCCAGGCAATGTTTTTGACTTCGGTGTAATTTTATTCCCAATGTTAATAGATTAACTTTACTTAGAATTCTCACATGATTAGCGTTTTTCTTGATCTGTTCAAGGATTTTGGGTACTTTAATTTGTATTTGGAACAATGGACGTCGGTACTCTATCTGTTGCTTTACTATTCTACATACTGCTATTTCACTTTCTTATAGATGCCTCGGGCATATTTGGATGCTTTCTCGGATTGTCGATAATCTCCATGTGGACCGTTACTGGGTTTTATATCAAGTCCCTGTATGTGACATGGGGTATTTTTCTATCACTGTCTGGGGTGGGACTTCCACTTTTCTGGATGGATATTTGGGTTCCAATCTTGAGATGTGAAAATGTAATGACTTCATGGACTGTTTTACTTCATATAATATATTCAAAACAACGTTTTTTCTCTTGTGAAAAAAAAAATGATTAATGTTTATCACTATGCCTTCAAAACTAGCGATGCTGGTCTATGTTGCTGGTTTATTGATATGGTCTGATGGTATTTTTATATTTTGGACATATCACACTCCTCACATGATTAGAATTTTTCTATGTTCAAGGATTTTGGGTACTTTAATTTTTATTTGGAACAATGGACGTCGGTACATACTCTATCTGTTGCTTTAATATTCTACATACTGCTATTTCACTTTCTTATAGATGCCTCGAGCATATTTGGATGCTTTCTCAGATTGTCGATAATCTCCATGTGGACTGTTACTGGGTTTTATATCAAGTCGCTGTATGTGACATGGGTATTTTTCTATCATTGTCTGGGGTGGGACTTCCACTTTTCTGGATGGATATTTGGGTTCCAATCTTCAGACGTGAAAATGTAATGACTTCATGGACTGTTTTACTTCATATAATATATTCAAAACAACGTTTTTTCTCTTGTGAAAAAAAAATGATTAATGTTTATCACTCTGCCTTCAAAACTAACGATGTTGGTCTATGTTGCTGGTTTATTGATATGGTCTGATGGTCTTTTTATATTTTGGACATATCACACTCCTCACATGATTAGCGTTTTTCTCTGTTGTAGGATTTTGGGTACTTTAATTTGTATTTGGAAAAATGGACGTCGGTACTCTATATGTTGCTTTACTATTCTACATACTGCTATTTCACTTTATTATAGATGCCTCGGGCATATTTGGATGCTTTCTCAGATTGTCGATAATCTCCATGTGGACCGTTACTGGGTTTTATATCAAGTCCCTGTATGTGACATGGGGTATTTTTCTATCACTGTCTGGGGTGGGACTTCCACTTTTCTGGATGAAAATTTGGGTTCCAATCTTCAGATGTGAAAATGTAATAACTTCATGGACTGTTTTACTTCATATAATATATTCAAAACAACGTTTTTTCTCTTGTGAAAAAAAAAATGATTAATTTTTATCACTCTGCCTTCAAAACTAGCGATGCTGGTCTATGTTGCTGGTTTATTGATATGGTCTGATGGTCTTTTTATATTTTGGACATATCACACTCCTCACATGATTAGCGTTTTTCTTTGTTCAAGGATTTTGGGTACTTTAATTTTTATTTGGAACAATGGACGTCGGTATGTACTCTATCTGTTGCTTTACTATTCTACATACTGCTATTTCACTTTCTTATAGATGCCTCGGGCATATTTGGATGCTTTCTCAGATTGTCGATAATCTCCATGTGGACCGTTGCTGGGTTTTATATCATGTCCCTGTATGTGACATGGGGTATTTTTCTATCATTGTCTGGGGTGGGACTTCCACTTTTCTGGATGGATATTTGGGTTCCAATCTTCGGATGTGAAAATGTAATGACTTCATGGACTGTTTTACTTCATATAATATATTCAAAACAACATTTTTTCTCTTGTGAAAAAAAAATGATTAATGTTTATCACTCTGCCTTCAAAACTAGCGATGGTGGTCTATGTTGCTGGTTTATTGATATGGTCTGATGGTCTTTTTATATTTTGGACATATCACACTCCTCACATGATTAGCGTTTTTCTCTGTTGCGGGATTTTGGGTACTTTAATTTGTATTTGGAACAATGGACGTCGGTACTCTATCTATTGCTTTACTATTCTACATACTGCTATTTCACTTTCTTATAGATGCCTCGGGCATATTTGGATGCTTTCTCAGATTTGTCGATAATCTCCATGTGGACCGTTACTGGGTTTTATATCAAGTCCCTGTATGTGACATGGGGTATTTTTCTATCACTGTCTGGGGTGGGACTTCCAGTTTTCTGGATGGATATTTGGGTTCCAATCTTCAGATGTGAAAATGTAATGACTTCATTGACTGTTTTTCTTCATATAATATATTCAAAACAACATTTTTCCTCTTTTAAAGTTTCATTTTTTTTTTTTTAATTGAACCCGCCGTCGGTATACCGACGCCTTGTAAGCGTCGGAATTGCGACAACTCAGAAACGTCGGAAGAGCGACAGTATAAAAACATTGGACGAGCGACGTTCAAAACGTCGGACCACATTTCGTTTTAATTGCGACAATTTACAAACATCGGAAGAGTGACGTTCAAAACGTCGGACCACATTTCGTCGGAATTGCGACAGCTTACAAACGTCGGAAGAGAGACGTCAAAAACGTTGGACCACATTGCGTCAGAATTGCGACCATTTACAAACATCGGAAGAGCGATGTTCAAAACTTCGGACCAAATTTCGTCGGAAGTGCGACAATTTACAAATGTCGGAAGCGTGACGGTTCGTGAGACGTCGGAAGAGCGACACTTGTTCAGAAGCGATGGAAGAAGTGTCGATAGTGCGACACATTTTAAGTGCGTCAAAACTGCGACGGCATGAAAAACCACGTTTTGTCTGCCCTCGAACTGTCGCTCTTGCGACGAATTGGCCGTCGGAATTTCCGCCAAATTTTCTAGTGAAGATTGATTCAGAGCCTTGAAGAACTTTGTTAGCTTGGGGTATATGCTAGATTCCACCAATTTTTCTCCTAGAATTATCAATATTTGTAGATCTATTAGCCTTCCTCACTTTCTGGATACTCTGATGATGTTGAGTGTTTCCCTAGGAATGAGCTCTCCCTGAATCCCTAGTTGTTCACTCCCTTTTATCAACTGAGCTTTGAGTAGGGCCTCCTCCAGGCTTTCAATTTGTCTAGGGCAATAGTGTGGTATTCCTTGGTATTGCAGGCCTTTTCCAAACCTGTAAGATCCAGATCCCCAAAGTCAATGGATTCTGGCTCCTCGATCATGTAGAATATGGCCGTCACTGAACTGCCTTCTGGGCTCGATGGTTGACTAAGGGAGGGTTGAGGATCAACCTCCATGCCAGATCTAGTGATAGGAATGCTCGAATGAGGGTGGGAGGTGGTTACTTCAGGGATTTTTACGTGTTTGTCCTTAGGATTATCATCATGTGGCTTGTGCTGCTCCATAAGCTCAGCCAGAGAGATATCAAGGGGGGGAATGGATTCGTGCTGTGTGTGTGTATCAATCCAAGGATGGGGGATTGGAGGGCAGGCTCTTGTTCTCTTCAAGATCAGCAAGGATGTGGAAACCATTGTTGGAGGCATGCTTGGGATTGGAGTTGGAAGAGGGTTGGGAAGGGCCGGGGTTATGGGAGGATTTCTTGGAGTGCCTCTTGGGAGGGGAAACTTTAGTGAAGCCATCAGGATCTGGGCTATTAGGGTTATCAGAATGACTGGTTTGGGGATTCTGGGGGCAATATATGAAAATATGCCCATGCATGTGACACTTACGACAACGAAAGGAACATGCTCATAATCAATAGATTGGATCCATTCATAGTCCTCATGCCATAAACTTACCGAGTCAGGGAGAGATTTTTCAAGATTCATGTACACACAAATGCGTGCGTAGGCAGTGTATCTGTTGTGCTTTGTTTCTTCTGCAGTTTTGATGAAGGTAGAGTCTCGCGGCGTTGAAGAAGTAGGGGCCCCCATCCATGACGCGGTTTTTGTCTTCTAGGCAGGTGAAGATGATGTTGAAGAAGCCATTAGGGCCAAACTGCAACGAGATTTGGCCCTTGGGCTTCCATTTGGCATGTATCCATCCATACAAAGAGTTTTTAGTGGGCCAGAGTCCAATGAATTTTATGATTAGAGAATGATCATGCATGTATTATATTCGGCTATTAATGCGTTCTGCGGGGAAATGGATCTCCGGTCTTTTTTTCTCTATGGGTATGAAAGTTGAGGATTTCATTGGAGTCACCCCATTGGCTTTGTCCCCAGTTTGGGCATGATCTTCATCTTAATGGGTTGCATTGTCAGTTTCATCATTCCACTTCTGAGCTGATTTGACGGTAGCAGGATTGCTAGTAGCGGCCAAGACCTTGGGGATTTTGGAGCTGGGGGAGGTTACAGATCCTCCCCCTTTGGCTCCCGTCATGGTGAGAGAGAGTAGTGGATTGCATATGGCAAGGATGCAGACGCAAGAGAGGGATTAGGAGCAATGAAGATGCCCACTGCAGGGGCGCAGAGGAAGCCCTAGGTTTTCAGGTCATGACTCGTCTCAATCGGTGATCGCTTCTCCCATCTACTATCATGTATTCGGGAATGTTGTGTTTCACACATTATCTGTCACAATCTACTATTATTATTAATAATAGTAGGTTGTGTTTATTATTAATTCGTGAGAATAAATATTCAATTGTTAAAAATGAAAAATGAATACAATGAGAAAATTAACCCTTATGGCGAGGTGTGATCTTGGTATCTCCTTGCTAATGCCTCTATCCTCTGTCATGCACATGAATTCATTTCCCAATAGTAGGTGACACCCCAACACAACCTGATTCTTTGTCTGGGCATGCTTGGCTTCCTTGGAATTTTAAGATCAAATTTCAATCTTAGAGGAGTGAATTCAGGATAGAAAATGATGAGCTTAAAACCCAAGAGAAGAGCTAGAGGATGACAGGGAGTCCTAATAGAGCAAAGTGAAGAAGACATATGTGGTGGAAATGATTGATGTAGGGGCTGTAAGGGAGTAGAAACTGAGGGATTTTCCAAAAATCCACCAAATCACCTATTCCATGCACAGAGAAAAACCCAGTGGGAAGAATTGGGGGGACGAGTGAGTATGTAGGGGGTAGGGGGTAGGGGGAATTTAAACAAGGGAGGAAAAGTCAGTGCCATGATGTAGTGAAAGCCCGAGAGAGTCAAGTGCAAGTGATTAAGGGGAGAAATTGAACAAACAATGGGAAAGTTGGGGTGGAGCCATGCTCCAAATAGAAACAACCAAGAGACAAAGAGAGGTCAAGTTGGCCTACAAATTTATAGCCATAACTAGAGCTTCCCTGCAAAAAAAATCCAAAAAAATACCTTGTAGCCATAACCATAAGTGATGGAGTATTGTAATAGAGAGTATCTTGAGAATTCAAATTTGATTCGTGCCAAATTTGATTAATGCACCAGTGGAAGGTGCTCCACCTCCCTAAATGACAAATTAACACTATGTATTAAGCCTGCAATGATGCATAGGGTCTCATCTTAATCCCTCCTCATTCACCTCCACATATTGGAATGAATACCTTTCCTATGCAGATTTAATGATCGATGACACACTGTCCTAGATGAAACACCCATCGACATTCTATGCCACCTCCCACACTTTTGTTTACATTAAATACATTGGGGTAGGTTTGGCTACATCCCCACATTTATTCCTAGGGGGATAGTGGCCCTGCCCTCCCCCACATGTCCCTCCCCTAACACCCGATATAGGTGTTATAACTACTTACTTCAAACTAAACAAGTTCTTTAATAAAAAAAATAACATATCTATAATATTCATAATAGATATAGGGATTTAATGAACAAAGCTTTTTGAATAAGTAACATTATTTATCATGGATATCATAATAGGTTAAAATCTCTCACACACATACACTCACATGTGTGTGTGAGAGAGGTAGTGTTTATTATTAATTGGCCAGAATAAATATTCAATTGTTAAAAATGAAAAGTGAATACAATGAGCAAATTAACCCTTATTATTGAGTGAAAGATTAAGTAAGTATGCCCATCTCTTAAAAATGAAATATTCTCTAAATAGAAAACAATGTTGGCTATAATAAAAAAGAAAAAAGAAATATGATATGCATATTTAATTAGTTGTCCATATAACCTAATATAATTTCATGTAAAACAATTGGAAAACAAATAAAATGTGAATAAGATGTTTAAACCTTATACTTTTCAAAAAATTTTTAATACATGCTATCAACTTCATATATATATATATATATATATATATATATATATACAACTTTAAGAAAAATATTTTAATGTTATATAGAATAAAATATCCATTGTGAACTATGGATAAAATATTTTAATATGAATTAATATTGTCTTATACTTAAAAATATATTAATAATAAAAAAACAAGTTTAATATGAAATAATAAAATGACTCAATGCACATGTTATATAATATCTATAGCATTCAAAAATATAATTTAAACAATAAAAAAATTACACATTATTTTTTGAACTCTAAAATAAGTTTGCAACTAAAGAAAAGTGATCTCTCTAAACTCATCATACATCCATAATATTTAAAAACAAAATGTAAATTTCAATTTTTATGTATTTTTTATTATTAATATTTAATAATCATTAAAATATATATTCCACCTTTTTTTATATTCCAAAATATTTCATTAATCTAAAATTGAGATAAATATATAATTTCTTTATTAACCATATATATAATATATATTTATATAATAACAACATTTTAACATTCATCATTGACCATAAATTTTTCTTTCTTATATCACTTTACTGCACAAGGAAAAAAAAGAACATCCATAATCATATCATAGGTATAATTATTATCAATGATTCAATGGCTTTTAAAAATTAAGAAATGATATATATATGTTTCTTATTTTTAAAAATCATATATATGATAATGTAATAATTATATAACTTTATTGGATGAGAAAAAAGCATCCATGTATAATTATTATTAATTATTTAGACTTTTAAAAATTATATATATATATATATATATATATATATATATATATATATATATATATAATTAACGTCCATTAAAATTATATATGTATATATATAAAATTACTTAAATTAAAAATTATCTTATTAAAAATATTAAATTTAAAAATAAATATAATAACAAATAATATATATATAGAAATAAATAATATTTATTTAAAAATTATTATTATTTAAATTAAAAATTTATCTTTTTTCCATCCCAATTCAATGATTGATATTTATATATAAAATCCTATAATTTTCTTAAAACTTATTTTCTTTACATCCAATTACAATAATATTAAGTTAATGGAAAATCACATCGTAACCGAAAAAAAATGTACTTTTCATAATCGATTTACATCTCAATCATGAGATCTCCTCGTGAGATCCCCTCCTCACGTTGAAAAACAACACTAAACTACATTGAAAAAATGACCTTTGAACATCAATGCGAAAATTATATATATATATATATATAATTATGTTAATTAAAATTTATAATATTATATATAATATGTAAAAAATATTTTTGTATTTTGAAGAATAACATAGATGTTTTGAGTTTTGAGGGAATATTTATTATTTATAAAGTTTAATGTTATAATGTTATTATATTAAAGTCTATTATGTCAGTTTTGGAAATTGAATTTAAGTGGAGAAGATCCAATATTCCTCTTAACTATTAACTATTTGAGATAAACTTAATTGATTCAAAATCAATATGTTTATTATGTTATAAAGATTTTAGATATTAATATGAATTTTTATTTTAGGTTAAATATAAGTATAAATTTAAAATTTTATATAATTATATATATGTATGTAAAAGAGAAAAAATATCTTTATATTTTATAAAAAGAATATATATATTATTTTTGAGGGAAAATTTATTTTCAAGTCATTATATTAAAGTTTATCAAGTTTTTTTTGGAAATTGAATCTAAGTGAAGAGAATCCCAATATTCCTCTCAATCACCCAAGATAAACTCAATTAACACACACTTTTATGTTTATATTTTTTTATGCAATAGTTTAATTGTTAGAATTTTTGGAAATCCTATAAGAATTCTTTGGAATTGATGTAATATGTAAAAATTAAATGTTCCAAAAGTTTTTTAAGAGTTGAATCCATTTATACACTAGAAAAACGTATTTTAAACAACTAAATTCACCATCTTACCAAAAATTGCATTCTTATATTTTAAGAAAAAGACAAAAACATTATTTAGTGCTCCTTTCTTTATTAACATTTAATTAAATTTAATGTTATATATTTACACATTTTTATTTTCATCTTTCTCTAATTCTTAAACCTAAAAATTTATCTCTTTTTTTTTTTCTTTTTATAATAATTTATCTAACTCATATATATTAATATCAAATTTAAAATCAAAATTCTTATTCACTTACTAATGCATAAGTATAACATATATTAATGTATAAGTATAACATGTATTTTTAGCATTACATGCATAAAGTTATTACGAGGCATAAGTTTACATAAGCTTGTATTTACGTAAACATTCCATGCATAATTTGGATTTAATACATTGTCACATATGTGGTTGGTGAATCTTTCTAGCTCAATTGCATGATATATATAGAAATTTTATAATACATATAAAAATATTATTATTATATATATATATATATATATATATATATATATATATATTTCTAAGTCAGATTAAGATCTATTAATAAGACATATGGTACATGAAGGTACCGGCCTCTGCGGATCTAGCCTGTTTCAGTGGCATTTTGTCTCAGAACAACAAAAAATGGAGCTGCCCATGTAGGGAAACCATCCCAAAATGAGTTTGGAGCGCTGCCTCTAAAGAGGAAACCAACGTTATACAAAATTGAGTAAATGTACCAAGCATGATAGCAAATAGAAGGAAAAACGAAAAAACTAGTGGCCTTAAGCATAGTAAGACTTGAAAAACTATGTGTCATGAGATTCTGGAGGCGGTTCTTCGACGATAAGGCTTTTGTATTCATCATCTTTTGCATGTGGGTGACCTGGAGCCATCTGCTGCGGCGTAACTCCTACATCAACTTTGTCTTCATCCTGCTTGCTCCGCTTCTTGTAATAGTCTGAGCTGCTGCCACTGTTCGAATCCAGATTGTGCCCAGCTGCAGCCTGATGAGCTTTCATCGAAATAGAGGGGCTGGGGTCGCTGCAGGGGTGCTTGGGTTGGATGGGCGAAAAGAAACAAGGGTCATTACTGGCCACCTCATGAAAAGAAACGGAGATGGTGGCAACAACAAGAGGACGATCATAGGAGCATTGGAATTGAAATTGAGTGGTGGTGAGAGACTGCGCAGAGGCGGGGGGAGACGAGCGAGGCAGAGAGTGCGTTAGAGGAGCCGAGGGGGGAGGCTAAGCAGAGGAGCCGAATAGTCAGCCTCTACCACTGCGCGTATCGGGGTATCTTCCCCAGGAATACTCAAGAGAAGAGGCCGAAGAGCTGGAATGGGAGGAAGAAGGCGGACGAGAGACACAACCTCTACTGCTGCCTCGCCGGCAATGCATGCGGTGCCTAAGGCGGGGCATGCTGGCACGATGGGGGTGGAGAATTTGTAGAGCAAGGGAGGAAACAGGGTCAACAGGCTGAAGCGGAGAAGCAGGAGCAAAATTGAAGCCGAAAGAAGCCGAGAGGTGAAATTAACAGTGAGAACTCTGAGAGAAATGGTGCCCTGGAAGGAATTCGATGCAACCTCCGAGATTGCAACGCCTTCCAGTCGCCGCGCGAGAATAAGGATTTGCCGCTTCAGAAGAGTAGTGGCACCGCAAGGGAAGAGAATGACTCTGCATAGAAATTGCAAGAAGGAGATGGAAATCCTCAGAAGGACGAGAGGCTGAACCAGAGGGCCGAAGGAAATAACTAGAGGCAGAGCCAGAGGGCCAAGGGAGATAACCATTTGAGCGCGCAGGAGACTTCATTTTCTTGCGGAGGAGGCGATCTCGACTTGTGCAGAGGAGTAAATGCTGCTTGGGGTGGCGGCCAAGCAACATTAATACTGGAGAATGCTGAGGAGAGAACTTGTGGGTGGCCATGTGGCCCTGCCACGCGCCAACCCGCAAGATGTTCTTTGTACTTGCCTAATTAAACACCCGCATCCAGGGTTAAATATATATATATATATTTATTTTTCATTAAAATTTAATTTAATTTAATGAATAACTAAATTTCAATAATAAAAAATAATTTAATTTAATATGTAATAAAATTTCTATAATAAAAATTAATTTAATAAAATAAGAAACAAAATTATAATAATAAAAACTGATTTAATTAAATAAATAACTAAATTTTAATAATAAAAACTAAAAAAACATATAAGAAATAAAAAAACTTAAATGACATCTTAAAGAAAAAAAATAAAACATAGATTTGTTTTGAGTAAGTGATGTAACAAAGATGATTGAAAAAATAAGTATAAAGATACATGATTTAACCTTTTATCATCCTTATCAGCGAATATGGAGAAAGTGCTTTTTCTTCTTATTTGAGGGTATGAAGAAATGACTAATGAACTTGACTTTTAAATTATTGAAGAGATATGGTATTAAGTGATATTTTAAAAATTATCATAAATAAAATGTTTATATATATATTTTTAAAATAATGAAGCATTAAATTAATTTAAATATATATATATATATATATATATATATATATATATATATATATATATATATATATATATATATATATATAATATTCAAATTAAACTATTTTTTTCTTTACTGTGGGTGTTTATGTGAGGGGCTATCTTTTCACACTTGTGATGAGATGCGATAACATAAATGAAGGGGTAGGTTGCTTTCTAAAGGGCAGTTTGCATTCTTGCTCGTGCATTACAACTTGATTAATCTGAAATTAATCTAAAAGAACTCGCAATGTACTTGGTTTTGAACATGCAGACCTGAGGGGAAGGACAATTAGTCGAGATATTGACTTATAAGGGAATTTCGAGTGATATAATGACAATGTATGGGGATTGGAGTTAACATAATAGCTCGAGATAACACACTGAGGTTAAATACAACTAGCTAGTCAATGATTGCATGAGGTCAATCCATTATCCATGGGTTTCTGAGAGCTTTTACAAAGTTTCTTGTCTTAGCAGACTAATACATGGAGGCTTTGAGGTATGTTGGTATTGTGGTATTCCTCAACTAGAAATCAAGCAAATGGGGAAACTTCACCTCAGAGCAATTCATGACAACCGCAAGAAATTCAAGTTCAATTTTTTTATCATTTCAATTTGGAATTGTGTTTCAATTGTAAACTTCTTGATAACAATTGTGAGCTTAGAGATTGGAATTTTTAGTTTCTGTTTTTATCTCCCTTTGTTGGGTATATTAATCATGGGGGATTTTTCATCTCGGCTCAGTAATACCTTGGTCACTCTTTGATTATCTTCTTGACCGCCTTTCTTATTTTCTCTCTATCCAGCCTCTTTCCAACCCTATTTCTCCATAAATAATTCCCTTGTATCCCTCAATGGACCTCTATGTCTGATTCTCATCCTCTCTTGGTCTTCCACCCCTACTCTAATGCAACCTCACTCCCTTTCACATCATTTTTTTTACCCTTAGTTTATCACCCTTGTCTCAAGTTAGGCTCAATGACTAGGCACCGTCCTTTGGTTTCACAACCTAATGGAATAAGGGGCTTCCCTAGCTTTTCCCCAACCTCCAAGCATAAGCCTCCTTATAGTCATCACGCTTTGGCCCAAACCACTTCGTAGGAAGCCATGGAGCTCTGTAGGGATGTATCACACCTGTAGCTATCTAATGGGCCATCTCTAATGTAGATGAGTAAGTTAGATCATCCTAGTGCTTCATTTCAAATAGAAATTTTGAACTAGACAGTAGGGCTTGGAATTTTAAGGTGGGAAACTCCACCAGGATAAGAAAAACATCTTATATGTAGACTACAAACCTCTATTGGTGTAGCAACCCTGATGAAAATTCCATGTAAATAAAAGTTAATAAAGGTAAAATAATAACCATGGTTATGGGACACTTATTCCAAGCTGAATGTTGGGCAAAACATCTTAGAGTGGGTGTTCATTTTGGTTACTATGGCTAAGGAATTTGGAAAAGGTAATGACAAAGGATTCAGAAATGCAAGGTGGCATTTATTAGCATTTATTTATGAAAATAATGAAAATTATGAGAAAAGGAAGGTGAAAGGTCATAGGTTGCATGTGAGGACAAAAATGAAGGAAAAATAATGGAAAATGAATAAAATAGAGCCTTCATTAATAAAAAGGATTTTGAGAATCAATTGGTACCTTTTGTCAATTTAGTTTTGGAGCTATCTCTGTATTCACTCTCTCTCACACTCTTGGACACTTAGAGTTTTCTTAAAGCACTTCAACATTGGATCATGGAAAACATAGAAGGAAAAGGAAGGAAAAGATCAAGTAAGGAAGAGCAGGATCGAGCAGCTACAATGATATTATTTGCAGGTATCAATTTGCATGTGTGATTTCCTTAATAGGTTTGGCATACATGGTTATGCATGCATGTTATTGGTTCTCTTGCTGTCATTGGAATAGGTTTTTCCAGGTGTGACGATGTTCTTCAGACTTTCCTTTCCATTTCCAGATATCCATGGTGTGATGGGGTTCTCATGTTTTAGTTAAGATGGATTTCTAGATGGATTTGAAACTAAGTGAGGTGGATCTCTAAATGAAAGAACACATGGCCTAGGGATCCCTACACCAGACTATGGATTACGGTAAAGCCATTGGCCTAGTAACCAATGAACTAGAATATGGGTTGCAATAAAGTCAGGAATTGTGTGCCTCGGTGGGCCTAGGAATCCTCGATTGATGAATGATGGGATATACGGTAATTCCTAGAGGTGGGTGCTATCCATTAGGCTTAGTAATGCTAGGAGGGGATATAAGGTAAATACTGGAGGGTGGAGTCTCAGTTAGGGCCTAGTGATCTGGTGTGGATTGCGGTAAATCCCATAGACTAGTGTCTTGATTATGGTTTAGTGATCCCTATATCAGACTATGGATTGTGGTAAAGCATAGAGACTTGGAGGCAGTAAAATTCCTCATGGTGTAGGTGGCCAAGAGATCTGGTGGCGTCCATGATTGTTTGGTTCCTCTTTTGGTTGGTTATGAGTCCCACATTCATGTTTGGAATATGGCACGAGGGTGATTGGCTGAAGAGAGATTTGGTTCAACCAATCTATGGTCGGATGGAACGTGCGAGTCCCAAACCTAGTTGGATTTTTCATTCATTAATAAGAATTCATTTCCTTGGTATTTTATGTGAAAATGTAATGGTTCATATGTGGCATTTATGGTTGTTGCATCCTTGTTATTTTTGTTGTTTATATGCTGGTTATGATTATGTTTTATGAAAGTGATGATGTATGGATCTCATCATGTTTTGATTTATAAATGAATGTGAAATGTTGAAAATGGCAACAAGAAACAGTGAAGGAGGCCACCTGAAACATTTTTCCTAATCCTAGTTGGAAAGTGATCACCTAAACTAGGTGGGGACCACACATGTGATTTTTGTCGAAGAGTCTATTTTTAGACATATGGAGCATGGTCTAGGAGTTGCGGGATGCTATTCTTGGATGATTGGTCAAGTTGGTAAAAATAGATGGACAGCTATTTTTAGACATACAGGTCGAAGTCTATTTTTAGACTGCCTGTCTAAAAATAGGTCAGTCAAATATTAGTAACCCTTAATAATATTTGGACTATAAACATTATCTTTTCCTCTTGTAGCACTTCAGTTCGAGCTACAGATGTGGCACACGCAGTTGGCAGAAGGAAATTCGAATTTCCTAAGGGTTAGTTGAGCTATTGCATGGTTGACTTCAGTTAGAACTCATGTGGCAAAGTTTGGTGGAGTTGATGAGACAATTGGTGGAGTTGTGTTCGGTTTAACTTAGTTGAACTAGTTGTATTTAGTTTAATTGGCTAATACACTAGAGATGAGTGGTGTGAATTAATTATTAATTAATTCACTAATTATTAACTCATTATTCAGCTAAAGAACACATCAGTTAATAGCAATGCATGGACAGTTCAGTGGAGACCAGTGTTAGAGGTGGGTGAAAGGGTGGAGTCTACTATCAGTTGTGACTATAGTGTGCATGAGATTTGCACAATCATTGGAGGAGATTGCCAATGAGGATTGCGCAATTAAATCCAAGGGAATTCGAATTCATTCATTCAATTCTCTCATCTTGGATTGCGCAGTAGAGGCAGGCAAACAGTGGAGGAGTTTTGAACCCGTGACTTGTTCAAAACTGAGCTAGTTTGTGTGTAACTTTTGGAGATAGTACTGAGTACTTGTGAGGAGTATTGTACTAAGATTGTTACATGATTCTTCTTCATTATAATATACAGACAGTAGGGGGTTTTCAGCTGTAAGCTTTCCCCGGTATATATACTGTGTTATATGTGTTGAATTTCTATGTGCGCATGTGAATGTTTTCAATACCGCTTGTTGTTTTTATTTCCGCATGTGATGATTAATGCATAGAAGAGATTATGTGTTATGTATGAAGCTCAAATAGTATGTGACCAGGATAATCTCGGTGAATAATTCAGCAAATTATTCAAATTTCTACATGAAATGAATATATGACCTAATATATGATAATGCAGCTAATGTGATAAGGAATAAATTCTTCTTTATGAATCTTAGATAAGTATGAGACCCCTATGCTCATATATGTTATTATGACCTATAGATTACATGTTCATGATGTGTTCGACGATATGTATGTCATAGTCAGGTCAAGTCCTTAATCAAGTTTTGTATTAGAGGCTTTGTATTGGTGTCATATATTGTCTTGTAAAGTCTCATCAAGTTCAGGGCAGTGGTTTGGAGACTAGCCCTAAAAAAGTGTCTTAAATCTCGCAGTCTCTGGCATAGAATTGGCTGAAAAAAACTGCAGTCTCTCCCTTGCAAGAATTGTGGGATAAAATAGAGGGTCCCAGTCGCATGCATGCCCATGTCGTGGGAGAAAATAAGTTTTTTTAGTGAAAAGGCAATTTGACTCAAGGCCTAGCTAGAACAACAAAGAAACAAATAACCCAATGTTTTCCTTAAAGTAAATAGATGATGGAATTAAGCCTACTTGAAATCCGTCGTACAATTCATTCCTTCTTTAGCTTGAATGCTCCAATTCCATCTCCGACTGCCAAAATTAGAACCTGCACAGTCAAATAACAAAATCTAAGAAACTAAAATATCTATGCAGTATCTTCTAAGTACTCTATTCAATATATCAACATGGTATTGAAATAAGTGAAATAATGATAATCACATATAGGAAAACATAGAAATATTTGCATTAATATAAATTCGTTGAAGGCTGGAAGTTTACTGCCTCAACATCGAGGAATACCACCTGGCTGGGAGCTTAAAACAACTCCTTTTTTGTTGAAATTGATGGGTCCAACTAAGGATATAGGGACCCGTTTCCCGTTTAAAGAAATTTAATAATAACAAAAGGAATGAAATCAAATTGATGGAGTGATTTTAAAACTATTGATAAAACTAAAACTTATTCTAACTATTTCCCGAGATAAAACGTCTTTTAATGTGATCTAATAGAAAGATTTCACAAACTATAAAATGATATAGATCATTCCATACTCTAATGAAAAGAAAGCATGCATAGGTAACTAAATTAATTAAATATTTAATTAATTTAGTTGATTAAAACTCAATCACATAAAAGATCTCATTATTTCATATATAACTACAAATCATTCAATATTTCATATCAATAGTGACAATGATACATTGTTTTCAAAATAAAATATATAATGAAATAACATAAAGATAAAATAACTATCTATTACAATTGCACAAAACAATGACACAAAGATAATAGTACTCGATGCATCAGTGCTCTGTATATGAAAAAGACAACTTTCAGGCTCAACTTTCAATTAGATACGACTTGATCAAACAATAGTGTAAGTTCAAAAAATATCTTCTCAAAATTATAGACCACTTTCTAAATGCATGAGAGTGGTTTAAATATTCTATTAATATTAAAAAAATAGAAAACTTGTAAATGAAGTTTCTATAAAGCCTCGAATAAATTAAGCTAAGATAAAGGAAAACAAAATAGTAATCAGTTGCAACAATATTCATGATTTCCTCCAAGGTCCGTTCATCATTTGTTCTTTGAGGTTGTAAATATCTATCATTGGCTTCAGCTGGGGGGGATGCATTGGATGCATTCACATTTGTCTCGTGAATACTGTATCATTAAGTGCTGGAAGAATTTACATTGCTACTTTTGAAAGACACCTCTACGTGAGCCACTGGCCATGCAGTTTTACTAGGAACCGCCAATAACTTTTCAATTTTACTTCGGATAAGTTTTGGATCTCTTGAGTCCTCCTTCTTGATGTTTCTTTCCAAGACTGCTTTAAGACCGTGACATCTGGAAAAGTATCCTTTGGAAATTCTTGTATCAAAGTAGCTTATAGTAGAGCATCAATGATGTATTCAGTGAGATTGGATGCAAGATTCCTGGCTCTAATGATTGCCATCTTTGCAATTTTAATTTTAATATCCCAATCACCTAACATAATATTCTTTTGTGATTTTTCAATTCTAAGAAGGTTCGCTGCTCTTCCTTTTATACCATCCTGCCACTCTATGAAAGAAGAATTTTTTTCGTGGATCTCTTCATAGAAAGTTCTTAGGTCTAAAAATTAGGTGACTAATGAGTCACTTTTTTTAGACAAGTCATGAATTAAGCACAACATATGACATAAAGTATATTGTTTATTTTTCGAAAGGATATCTAAATCTGATTCTTCCTTTCAAACTTCAATTAATTTAGGATTATCTTTCAACTGATCAACCTTTTGCTACAACTTTTGTATCTGTTGATCTTTATCTCTAACTTCTTCTTCATGTTGCTCTTTTAGATTTTCAAAATTATTTTGTAAATCGACAAGGTTTACTTGCCATTGTTGTTCTATTGCTTACTTCTCAATTTGGAGGCTTTGCTCTAATAGAGAAATTCTTTGATCCTTTTCTTTTATCAATAACTGTACTTACGCAACTTTATCCATGGTGGCATTAGCTTAAGCTCCTGCAAATTGAGATATTTGATTTAGATCATCCTCTGGGGTGGATTGCGCATTTTTCCAAAGAATTTGAACTGAAGTTTCACTAGGAACCAACATTTGTGTTTGTTCCATTTTTCTTTTTTCTAGACATGCTCATGATTGCCTTGTGCTTTGGACTATAGAATACGTCCAAAGGTGGGATTTATTCAATTTTAAGGACTATCTTTGTAGTGGGAAAAACAAGAATTATTTCCATTTCTTCAGTTATATGAGAATCATTATTTACTTATGCACTAGTGTTTTCTACAAGTATTCCAACATTAACATTATTTTGGGAATCCTCTGCAGTAAATGAGGCATTCCCCACATTCTGTGGAATTTGTACAGTTTCTGTGTGGTCAACAAATGTTTCAGTGATTGGTTCTATGATAGGCTTTATGACTGGCTCTGTAGAGTTCAAATTTGGCTATGAGTTGATTACAACTACTTATGTACCTGCATGACCAGAAAATTTTTAATGTGGGTTTCCTCAGTCATCAGAACATTCTTGAGTTCCTCCTAAACCCCGTCAAGTTGTTCTCCTTTGATTTCACTTTCTTTTCCAACAACTATATTAGCTGTTTATGTATTTTGAACATTTGGAAATTGGGAAGAGGATGCAGATGCTTTTGTATTTTCTGAGTTTTGACTGGAATGTTTTACCAAAAATTATGGTAGATGAGCTATCCTCTTCTGAGGATATTGCATAAAACTGATTAACTCATCAAGATTCAATTGATCAGAAGCTAGTCTTTCTACCATAGAATATTCTGGGGTCATTTCAAATAAATCATCAAATTTATTAGGCTCATTTGGGAACGACCTGCGTTTAACTTGCATGGTGACATCTTTAGAATTACATTTGGGTCAAACTTCTGGTTAGGTATCCCTCGAAAAAATAGATCTTTCAATTTCTCAATTTCAAGAAAAGCATGCTTGAAATTATCTAAAGTATATGTACCACACGGAATAGGAAAACATGGCCAAGCTTTCTTCTTTTCATCTCTGAGGATTTTAGTTAGGCCTTGTCCAACAATTTAGCAGGTGATTTCTTTGGCCTATAATTTATCTGGAAAAAACAATGTCAACACATGGGGATGGGCTAAGCTTCCGAAAACTCGAATATAAGTGAAGTTTTCTTCTCCTAATCATTTCCCATGTGGTGGAAATGATTGATGTAGGGGCGGTAAGGGAGTAGAAACTGAGGGCTTTTCCAAAATTCCACCAACTCACCTATTCCATGCACAGAGAAAAACCCAGTGGGAAGAATTGGGGGGATGAATGAGCATGTAGGGGGTGGGGGGACTTTAAACAAGGGAGGAAAAGTTAGTGCCATGATGTAGTGAAAGCCTGAGAGAGTCAACTGCAAGTGATTAAGGGGAGAAACTGAAAAAACAATGGGAAAGTTGGGGTGGAGCCATGCTCCGAATAGAAACAACCAAGAGACAAAGAGAGCTCAAGTTGGCCTACAAATCTATAGCCATAACTAGAGCTTCCCTACAAAAAAAATCCAAAAAAATACCTTGCAGCCATAACCATAAGTGATGGAGTATTGTAATAGAGAGTATCTTGAGAATTTAAATTTGATTCGTGCCAAATTTGATTAACGCGCCAGTGGAAGGTGCTCCACCTCCCTAAATGAAAAATTAGCACTATGTATTAAGCTTGCAATGATGCATAGGGTCTCATCTTAATCCCTCCCTATTCACCTCCACATATTGGAATGAATACCATTCCTATGCAGATTTAATGATCGATGACACACTGTCCTAGATGAAACACCCATCGACATTCTCTGCCACCTCCCACACTTTTGTTTACATTAAATACATTGGGGTAGGTTTGGCTACATCCCCACATTTATTCCTAGGGGGATAGTGGCCCTGCCCTCCCCCACATGTCCCTCCCCTAACACTCGATATAGGTGTTATAACTACTTACTTCAAACTAAACAAGTTCTTCAATAAAAACAATAACATATCTATAATATTTATAATAGATATAGGGATTTAAAGAACAAAGCTCTTTGAATAAGTAACATTATTTATCATGGATATCATAATAGGTTAAAATCTCTCACACACATATCGTTTTTGCGAGAATAAATATTCAATTGTTAAAAATGAAAAATGAATACAATGAGCAAATTAACCCTTATTATTGAGTGAAATATTATGTAAGTATGCCAGTCTCTTAAAATGAAATATTCTCTAAATAGAAAACAATGTCGGCTATAGTAAAAAAGAAAAAAAAAATGATATGCACATTTAATTAGTTGTCCATATAACCTAATATAATTTCATGTAAAACAATTAGAAGTAAAAAAAAATGTGAATAAGATGCTTAAACCTTATACTTTTCAAAAATATTTTAATACATGCTATAAACTTCATATATATATATATATATATATATATATATATATATATATATATATATATATACAACTTTAAAAAAATATATTTTAATGTTATATAGAATAAAATATCCATTGTGAACTATGAATAAAATATTTTAATATGAATTAATATTGACTTATACTTAAAAATATATTAATAATAAAAAAACAAGTTTAATATGAGATAATAAAATGACTCAATGCACATGATTATATAATATCTATAGCATTCAAAAATATAATTTAAACAATAAAAAATTACGCATAATTTTTTGAACTCTAAAATAAGTTTGCAACTAAAGAAAAGTGATCTCTCTAAACTCATCATACATCCATAATATTTAAAAAAAAAATGTAAATTTCAATTTTCATGTATTTTTTATTAATATTTAATAATCATTAAAATATATATTTCACCTTTTTTTTATATTCTAAAATATTTCATTAATCTAAAATTGAGATAAATATATAATTTTTTTTATTAGCAATATATATAATATATATTTATATAATAACAACATTTTAACATTCATCATTGACAATAAATTTTTCTCTCTTATATCACTAATCATATCATAGGTATAACTTTTTTTTGACAGAAACGGTTATGGAGTATTAATATTCATCTTGGCCTGAATGCCGAAAATCTGATTACATTGAGGATGTCTAAATCCTGATGCATCTCACTGCTAAGAATGAGAGTGCAGCCAAAGCATGCAGACTTCTTCCATGATAAGAAATCTAAAAATTCAATTTCAGAGATTTTCCCCAACTTGAAGATACAAACAAATTTATTTAAGAGAAAGCAGTAAAACATGGCAATAATCAGCTTATGGGATGGGTTCCCATGATTCTTCTTTGTCTTTCATCTTGACCCCAACAGAGAGGAGGGTAGCTTTGTTGGCTTCAATGTCCGCCTGTTTATTATGAGTTCTCAGCACATGGTAGTAATTCAACTTCTGAAAAGCGTTTTCCAAACCCTTAATTCTGGATATCATCATTGCTAGTTTGAGATCCAAGGCAGGGGAGTTGGAAACCATTGCGTTTATAATGATCTGGGAATCTCCAATAAAATTAGCTTCACTTATATTTAAATCTTTGAGGATCTTGAGGCCTTGAAAGAGGGCCAAAGCCTCAGCTTGAATACTGGATGAAAGTCCAAGCCCCCAAGCAAAGGTATGATTTTTTTCCCCAATTGGACTTACAACAACACCTCTTGCACCAGCTTTTCCCGGATTTCCCTTTGCTGCCCCATCAAAAAAGAGAGAATGCCTTGAGTGCGATTTGAGCCAGTCTTGAAAGTCAGTTTCGGATTTCCTTATTTTCCATTCTTTGAGAGGAGGGACGTTTCTAACTGCTAGTTGAAATTGCAAGTCAAGGGATGATCCCCAAGCAATGTCCTGTTGGCTAAGATTGGAATCATCTTTTATATTAGCCAAGCACTCCTTTAAATGACATTTAATCTTGACTTCTAAGATCTTGTGATTCTGTTTAATGTTTCTGAAGATTCTTCTGTTTCGTTCTAGCCAGATCTGCCAACAAATAACCTTTGGAAGGACAGCCCATGCAGATTTGATTATCTGGTTTTTACGAGGGGGCCAGGATATCTGATTGCCCAATTAGAAAAGAGATCAGCAGTGGAACAAGGAAGAAAAAGGTTGGGATCCAAATTCTAGACAAAGGAGAACCAGATCTGCTTATAGAAATTGCATTCAAGGATTAAATGGACAGCTGTCTCTAAATTTTCGTTGCACAACGAGCAGATGGAAGGACCATAGAACCCTTTTCTCTGCAGGATGTCATACGTTAGGATCTTGCCATGGCAGAGAAGCCAAGCAAAGAAGTCGACTTTGGGCCATGAAGGAAAATGCCAGACCCCCTTCCAAGGTGCAGGGTCAGGGGGGACGTATGGCCTCTCTTTCAGCTTGTCATATCCCATGGAGACAGTGTAACCTTTGGCATTCGGCCCCCAGCCTTTCATATCTCTTTTCCTCATGCGCGTGGGCGCCAGGCCATGAAGGAGGTCAAGCAGCGTGGACCATTTGTGGGTCAGATGAGTCGGCACCTCAATTCGTTTCCAACCTGCCCAGACAGAATCATTCCAAAGAGAAAGATCCCACAACGAACACAACCCCTCTCTATCCATCCAGCATCGCAACGCTCTAATGGAGGCTCTGTCTTCAATTGGGTCCTTATTCATAATTTTATCAGCCCAGATATTGATCTTTTTGCCGTTTCCAGGGATCCAATAGGAGTGCGCATTGATTAAGGGAGCAGCTTTAGCATACAGTTTGAGAAAAGACGAATTAGGAAAATGGATTACATTGTCTAAACAGGTAGAACGAGGACCTCTGAAATACTTTTTCCAGAGAGCCAATTGGGCCCAGCCAGGCTTGGGCGCAATGATCCTCCAAATAATCTTAGCTGCCATAGCCACGTTTTGCTGACAGAGATTTTTGAAATTCAAACCACCCTCCCACAGTGGCTTGGAGATGGTTTCCCAACTGATAAGGGGAATCTTGTTTTCATTCTGTTTGCCTCCTTTCCAAAAAAACCTCCGCATGAACTCTTCCATTTTTTTTAAAATACTTTCCGGAGCGAGAAGCACAACAAATTGAAATAAAGGAAGGCTGGAGAGCACCGATTTAATAAGGATAGATTTGCTAGCAGAGTTGAGCCAGGAGAAGCCCCAGGCTTGGATCCTAGACTTGAATTTTTCAAGCTAAGGGAGCCAGTCTTTGCTTGTAGATTTCTTATGGAAAACAGGAAGGCCCAAATATTTGAAGGAGATCCAAGAGGAGGAGGCTGCAAAACCCAAACATCTAGAAATAGCGGAGAGCAATCTGGGCGAGGTGTTCTAGCTGTAGATATGACATTTGTTCTTATTTACAACGTTGCCTGAGGCTTCACTGAAATCATCCAAAACTACTTTAAATTTAGTGGCAGAGGAGAGAGAGGCAGCTCCCAAAAATAGAGTGTCATTCGCAAATAGGGCGTGGTTTATGTTTTTGACCCCTCTTGCAATACACAGTCCGTTGATATCTTGATCTTGCATCTTTTTGTCTAACAGGAAGCTGAGGACAGAGGCTTGGATGACAAACAGTAGAGGGGAAAGAGGACACCCCTGCCTTAGCCCTCTTGAAGCTTTGAAGAAATCAGTGGCTCTTCCTTTTACAAGAGGAGTGATCCATGGCTCCGAGATGCATGCCCAGATCCATTTGATGAAATTAGCTCCAAAACCAAACTTGCTGATGACTTTTAAGAGAAAGTTATGATTTACTCGATCAAAAGCATTTGCTAAATCAAGTTTAATCACCATACCTTGTTCTTTTCGAAGAAGACTTGAATGGATTGCCTCTTGAACAAGGGTGAAGTTATCCACGATCTGCCTTCCTTGGATGAAGCCTCCTTGATTCTCCAGAATTATTTTGGGAAGAATGAGCTTCAGTCTATTTGCAATTACTTTAGTGATTAGCTTGTACCCAGTATTGCATAAGGAAATCGGGCGGAATCTGATGAAATTGTTGGCGCCTTTTTCCTTTGGTATGAGGGCTAAGAAAGTAGAGTTTGTGTTGCCTCCTATTTTCTGAGTATTTTGAGACTTCTAAACCATTTTGAGCAGATCCTTTTCAACAATCGACCAACAAAATTGAAGGAACCTGGCAGAAAATCCATCCGGCCCAGGGGCCTTATCCGGATCCATATCAAAGAGGGCCTTTTTGACTTCGTATTTGGTGACTTTGGCCTCAAGGATCTCATTCATACGAGGAGAAATTGCAGAAGGAACAATGTCTAGCAGATCTGAGTATTGGTCCGGGTCCTTATCCTCACTATACAAGTTTTGAAAGTGAGAAAAGGCTGATTTTTTAATGTCTTCAAAATCCTTGAAGGTGACATTATCCTCCTTAATCTCAGAAATAGTGTTGAAGCATTTCCTGGCCTGGGCTTGTTTGTGGAAAAAAGCAGAGTTCCTGTCCCTTGCTTTGAGCCAGAGATTTCGAGATTTTAATCTCCAGTATTCTTCTTCAGCTAGGCAGGCCTTATGAAAGCGTTGTTGCAAATGAGCCTCTTGTTCTAACAGCTCCTCTGTGACTATAGCGTGCTCCATATGGGTTTGATGAGAGGCAAGAGAGACTTTAATGGCTTTTCTTTCTGTAGCTGGGTTGGACAGGGTTTTGACCCATCGTTTTAGATCGCCTTTTACCCTTCTAAGTTTTTCCTCCCAGATATAGAAGGGAGATCCATTGATAGGCTGACTCCAACAATCCTTGACTATTTGCATGAAGTCAGATTCCTCGACCCAGAGGGGACTAAATCTGAAAGGAATAGGACCCAGATCTAGATGGGCCAGGAGCTCGAGCTTTATAGGCATATGATCCGAGATGCTGTTAGCAAGGATGTGCATTCTGGGTTCTAATCCTAGTAACAGATAGGAGTTTTGAATGAAAAATCTATCTAATCTGGCAGCAATATGACCAGGGCCTACTCTTTTGTTAGACCAAGAGAACTTACCAGAAGAGGGTTTGATATCCAGTAAGTCCCAGTCCTACAAAAGATCCTCCGCCCATTCCCTTGCCGGATCTCGGACAGCGCTGCCTCCTCTTTTTTCAGACGAGTGGAGAGTGAGATTGAGATCTCCAGCAATAATTATATTTTCCAGATTTGTCAAGTCTGCTTGTTGCCTTATAGAATCCCAACATTCCTTTTTTTCCCCGACATTGACTGGAGAATATACATTAAAGAGGCAAAAGATTTCCTTAGTATCCAGATTCTGCATTTTCAGTAGCAACTAGTGAGTATTACTAGCCTCAAAGGTGACTACAAATTTGCTGGGGTTCCATAGAGTGCCAATCCCTCCCGAAGCGCCCCGGGCAGAGATTGCTCTAGCTTCACTTTTGAACCAAAGTTTCTTGCATGCTTGCAGGAAGACTATGTCTTCCACCTTAGTCTCCTGGACGAGAAGTATGTCTGGAGTTTCTGTTCTTATTAAGCTTCTCATGGATTCTTCCTTAACTTTACTCCCCATACCTCTACAATTCCTGGAGATGACCTTCATTATTTATGTTTCTGGTGGGCTCCCTTGGAGCCTTGGGGCTGATTTTTCAACTTTCTATGCTTTGAGGCTAGCAATTTTTCCAGAGTTGGCTGGCTGCCCTGTAGCTTATCTTTATAAGTCTCCTGCTCTCTTTTTTCCCTGTTAGTTTTACGGCCTCTTGAAGATCTGCGTACCGAGGTTTGGGATTCTCCTATTTCTCCTTCCTCCTCTGACTCGTCCATTTCCTGCTCTTCTTCCTCATCTTCTGAAGTCATACCTTTGGGATCTTCGGCACTTGTTCCTTTAAGGGAGGCTGAGGGAGTACCTTTGCTTGGAGAAGCTGGATTTTGGGTCTCGATCTCCTGAGAAGCTTCTGACTGCTGGCTTAGTGGGTCAAATTTGTTTTCTTGCGCATTTTTGGGAGGGGGGTGTTGAACATTAGCCTGTAGAGAGGCTTTTCTAGAGGGTCCTCCCGGTTTTTGTCCTTTGTAATTGGTTTTTGCTCGTTTGACTTGATTCCAACCCTCTTCAATCCCTTTCTCTGGCTCTGCATTGGACGAACAGTTTCTAGCAAAATGTCCGTGCACATGGCATTTCCTACATTTGAACGGTAGTTGCTTATAGTCCAAGATCTGCACAGGAGACCAGCTGCCGACTTTGATTTTGATAGCCTCTGGAAGACCCACCTCTAGATCTACTTCTACGCAGATCCTGGCACAGTCGTACTGGTCCTTATTGTTTGCCCGATCTATGAATTTCCCGAGAGTGTTGCCAATGTGTTTCAAGGAACTCCAATTCCAACAGTGAACTGGCAGATTTGGGAGACGAACCCACACTGGGACAGCCTTGGGAACATCGACAGCCGGATCAAAGTCGGGAGTCCATTTGTTCAGGTAGAGACCCTGAGAACCCATGAAATACGACCCATTTTGAAAAATCAAATCTTTGTCTTCTTTGGAGGAGAATTCGAAGAGGAAGTACCCTCACCCCAGAAAGTAAGAGGTGACATTTTCCTTGATTAGAGGAGCCCAGTTCCTATTAACCCATTTCTCAGTGGTTTTCGGAGAAGGCCACAAACCCGTGAATTGGCCAATGAGACCACGATCAGCCAAAGATAAAGCTACTTGAATGGGGGCCTCCGGAGGCAAAGAGATCTCAGGAATTTCATCAAGCTTCTTAACAAATTTGGAAGCTTCGCTTCTTTTCTTCTGAGGCAGACCGGCAAGAAGCTGGTTGAAGGCGTCAAAGGCAGGAGAAGAAGGTGGATCCATAGAAGGACCCAACGTCTCCATAGGGAAGGCCTGAGGCCGGCTGCCGCAGGGGCAGCCACGCAGCAGAAACCCTAGCGAAGCTCAGAACGCGCAGAGGGTCGACGGATCGATGGAACAGGTCAATATGAAAATTTCCAGCGCACCGGCTACATATTTTACAAATGGCGCAGTGACATAATTTTTTGATCAGTAATTGCGCGGTGCGCTGGGATAATAGAGCACACTGGTGCGTTCAGGTACACAAGGTGCATCGACAATTTTTTTTTTTTTTTTTTTAAATTTACGCAACATATCAAAGATATAATTATTATCAATGATTCAATGGCTTTTAAAAATTAAGAAATGATATATATGTTTCTTATTTTTAAAAATCATATATATGATAATGTAATTATTATATAACTTTATTGGATGAGAAAAAAAAACATCCATCTATAATTATTATCAACTATTTAGACTTTTAAAAATTAGAAATGATAATGATATATATATATAGATAAATTTAATAATAATAATTAACGTCCATTAAAATTATATATGTAAAATTACTTAAATTAAAAATTATTTTATTAAAAATATTAAATTAAAAAATAAATATAATAACAAATAATATATATAGAAATAAATAATATTTATTTAAAAATTACTATTATTTAAATTAAAAATTTATCTTTTTGCTATTCCAATTCAATGATTGATATTTATATATAAAATCCAATAATTTTTTTAAAACTTATTTTCTTTACATTCAATTGCAATAATATTAAGTTGACGGAAAATCACATCGTAACGGAAAAAAAAACTGTACATCTCAATCATGAGATCTCCTCGCGAGATCCCCTCCTAAGGTTGAAAAACAACACTAAACTACATTGAAAAAATGATCAATGTGAAATATATATATATATATATATATATATATATATATATATATATATATATATATATATATATATAATTTATTTATGTATTATGTTAACTGAAATTTATAATTATATTTATTATGTTAATTTATAATTGAAATTTATAATTTTATATATATCTATATATATATATATATATTTAAGAATAACATAGATGTTTTGATTCTTTTATCTTTTATAAAGTTTAATGTTATAATGTCATTATATTAAAGTCTATTATGTTATTTTTGGAAATTGAATTTAAATGGAGAGGATCTCAATATTCTTCTTAACTATTAACTTTTTGAGATAAACTTAATTGATCCAAAATCAATATTATGTTTTATTATGTTATAAAGATTTTAGATATTAATATGATTTTTTATTTTTAGGTTAAATATAAACAAATTTAAAATTTTATATAATTATATAAGTGTGTGTAAGAGAAAAAAATCTTTATATTTTATAAGAAAAACATATACATTATTTTTAAGAGAAAATTTATTTTCAAGTCATTATATTAAAGTTTATCACGTCTTTTTTGGAAATTGAATCTAAGTGAAGAGGATCCCAATATTCCTCTCAACCACCCGAGATAAACTCAATTAACACACACACTTTTATGTTTATATTTTTTTATGCGATAGTTTAATTGTTAGAATTTTTGAAAATCCTATAGAAATTCTTTGGAATCTTAAGATTCAGTGATGTAATATGCAGAAATTAAATGTTCCAAAAGTTTTTTAAGAGTTGAATCCATTTATACACTAGAAAAACATATTTTAAACAACTAAATTCACCATCTTACCAAAAATTGCATCTTTAGATTCTAAGAAAAAGACAAAAACATTATTTAGTGCTCCTTTCTTTATTAACATTTAATTAAATTTAATGTTATATATTTACACAGTTTTATTTTCATCTTTCTCTAATTCTTAAACTTAAAAATTTATCTCCTATTTTTAGAATCAAAGCTCGGAATCTCCACAGTTCTCATTTTTAAGTCTATGTTTCGGGTTCTCATTATGCCATCTTCAATATCACAAATGATTTCTTCCTTTGGTATACGATTAGATCAACATATCATGGGATTTGTCCTGATGATGGGTTTTGTTTTAGACCCAAAATGTAGACTTAAAAATGAGAACTGTGGAAATTCCAAGCTTTGATTCTAAAAATTTATCTCCTCTTTTTCTTTTCTTTTCTTTTTTCTTAATAATTTATCTAACTCATATATATTAATATCAAATTTAAAATCAAAATTTTTATTCACTTACTAATGTATAAGTATAACATGTATTTTTAGCATTACATCCATAAAATTATTACGAGGCATAAGTTTACATAAACTTGTATTTACATAAACATTTCATGCATAATTTGGATTTAATACATTGTCACATATGTGGTTGGTGATTCTTTCTAGCTTAATTGCATGATATATATAAAAAATTTATAATACATATACAAATATTATTTTTCAAATATATATATATATATATATATATATATATATATATATATATATATATATATATATATATATATTCATTTTTCATTAAAATTTAATTTAATTTAATGAATAACCAAATTTCAATAATAAAAAATAATTTAATTTAATAAGTAATAAAATTTCAATAATACAAATTAATTTAATTAAATAAGTAACAAAATTATAATAATAAAAACTGATTTAATTAAATAAATAACAAAATTTTAATAATAAAAACTGAAAAAAAAAGAAAAAAAAGACATCTTAAAGAAAAAAAAAGTAAAACATAGATTTGTTTTGAGTGAGTGATGTAACAAGATGATTGAAAAAATAAGTATAAAGATACATGATTTAACCTTTTATCATCCTTATCAGCGAATATGGAGAAAGTGCTTTTCCTTCATATTTGAGGGTATGAAGAAATGACTAATGAACTTGACTTTTATATTATTGAAGAGATATGGTATTAAGTGATATTTTAAAAATTATCATAAATAAAATGTTTTTATATATATTTTTAAAATAAAGAAGTATTATTTTATTATTTTTTATATAAAATAAAATAATTTTTTTATAATAATAATATTAAAATTAAATCATTTTTTTCTTTATTGGGTGTTTATGTGAGGGGCTATCTTTTCATAATTTTGATGAGATGTGATAACATAAATGAAGGGGTAGGTTGCTTTCTAAAGAGCAGTTTGCATTCTTGCTCATGCATTACACCTTGATTAACCTGAAATTAATCTAAAAGAACTCGCAACGTACTTGGTTTTGGACATGCAGACCTTAGGGGAAGGACAATTAGTCGAGATATTGACTTATAAGGGACTTTCGAGTGATATAATGGCAATGTATGGGGATTGGAGTTGACATAATAGCTCAAGATAACACACTGAAGTTATATACAACCAGCTAGTCAATGATTGCATGAGGTCAATCCATTATCCATGGGTGTTTGAGAGCTTTTACGAAGTTTCTTGTCTTAGCAGACTAATACATGGAGGCTTTGAGGTATGTTGGGAATGTGGTATTCCTCAGCTAGAAATCAAGCAGATGGGGAAACTCCACCTCGGAGCAATTCATGACAACCGCAAGAAATTCAAGTTCGATTTTTTTATCATTCCAATTTGGAATTGTGTTTCAATTGTAAACTTCTTGATAACAACTTTGAGCTTAGACATTTGAATTTTTGGTTTTTGCTTTTATCTCCCTTTGTTGGGTATATTAATCATGGGGGATTTTTCATCTCGACTCAGTAATCCCTCGGTCGCTCTCTGATTATATTCCTGACCACCTTCCTTATTTTCTCTCTATCCAGTCTCTTGCCAACCCTATTTCTCCATAAATAATTCCCTTGTATCCCTCAGTGGCCCTCTAAGCTTGATTCTCATCCTCTCTTGGTCTTCCACCCCTAATCTAACACAGCCTCACTCCCTTTCACATCATTTTCTTTACCCTTAGTTTATCACCCTTGTCTCAAGTTAGGCTCAGTAGCAAGCATAAGCCTCCTTCTAGTCATCACACTCGGGCCCAAACCACTTCGCAGGAAGCCATGGAGCTCTATAGGGATCTATCATCCCTGTACTTATCTAATGGGCCATCTCTAATGTAGATGAGTAAGTTAGACCATCCTAGTGCTTCATTTCAAATAGACATTTTGAACTAGACAGTAGGGCTTGGAATTTTAAGGTGGGAAACTCCACTAGGATAAGAAAAACATCCTATAAGTAGACTACAAACCTCTATTGGTGTAACAAACCTGATGAAAATTCCATGTAAATAGAAGTTAATAAAGGTAAAATGATGATGATGATGATGACGATGGTTAACATCCACTGAGACCAAACTTTGGTCTATCGGACCTATAATAATAACCATGGCTATGGGACACTTATTCCAAGCTGAATGTTTGGCAAAACATCTTAGTGTGGGTGTTCATTTCTATTATTATGGCTAAGGAATTTGGAAAAGGTAATGACAAAGGATTTGGAAAGCCAAGGTGGCATTTATTGGCATTTATTTACGAAAATAATGGAAATTATGAGAAAAGGAAGGTGAAAGGTCACAGGTTGCATGTGAGGACAAAAATGAAGGAAAAATAATGGAAAAGGAATAAAATAGAAGCTTCATTAATAAAAATGATTTTGAGGATCAATTGGTACCTTTTGTCAATTTAGTTTTGGAGCTATCTCTCTCTTCACTCTCTCTCACACTCTTGGAGACTTAGAGTTTTCTTAAAGCACTTCAACGTTGGATCAAGGAAAACATAGAAGGCAAAGGAAAGAAAATATCAAGCAAGGAAGAGCAGGATCAAGCAGCTACAACAAGATTATTTGCAGGTATTGATTTGCATGTGTGATTTCCTTAATAGGTTTGGCATGCATGTTCTTGGTTCTCTTGCTGTCATTAGAATAGGTTTTTCCAGGCGTGACGATTTTCTTCAAACTTTCCTTGCCATTTTCGGATATCGATGGTGTGATGGGGTTCTCATGTTTTAGTTAAGATAGATTTCTGGATGGATTTGAAACTGAGTGAGGTGGATCTCTAAATGAAAGAACACATGGCCTAGTGATCCCTACACCAGACTATGGATTACGGTAAATCCACTGGCCTAGTAACCCATGAACTGGAATGTGGGTTGCAATAAAGTCAGGAATTGTGTGCCTAGGAATCCTCGATTGATGAATGACGGGATATATGGTAAATCCTAGAGGTGGGTGCTATCTATCAGGCTTAGTAATGCCAAGAGGGGATATATGGTAAATACTGGAGAGTGGAGTCTTGGTTAGGGCCTAGTGATCTGGTGTGGATTGCGGTAAATCCCATAGACTAGTGTCTTGATTATGGTTTAGTGATCCCTATATTAGACTATGCATTGTGGTAAAGCGTAGAGACTTGGAGGCAGCAAAATTCCTCATGGTGTAGGTGGCCGAGAGATTTGGTGGCGTCCATAATTGTTTGGTTCCTCTTTTGGTTGGTTATGAGTCCCGCATTCATGTTTGGAATATGGCACGAGGGTGATTGGCTGAAGAGATATTTGGTTCAACCAATCTATGGTCTGGTGGAACGTGTGAGTCCCAAACCTGGTTGGATTTTGCATTCATTAATAAGAGTTCATTTCCTTGGTATTTTATGTGCAAATGTATTGGTTCATATGTGGCATTTATGGTTGTTGCATCCTTTTATTTCTGTTGTTTATATGTTGGTTATGATTATGTTTTATGAAAGTGATGATGTATGGATCTCATCATGTTTTGATTTATAAATGAATGTAAAATGAATATATGACCTAATATATGATAATGCAGCTAATGTGATAAGGCATCAATGCTTCTTTATGAATCTTAGATAAGTATGAGACCCCTATGTTTAGATATGTTATTATGACCTATAGATTACAAGTTCATGATGTGTTTGACGAAATGTATGTCATGGTTAGGTCAAGTCCTTAAATCAAGTTTTGTGTTAGAGGATTTTTATTGGTGTCATTTATTGTCTTGTAAAGTCTCATCAAGTTTAGGGTAGTGGTTTGGAGACTAGCCCTAAAAAAGTGTCTTAAATTTCGCAGTCTCTGGCATAGAACTAGCTAAAAAAAACTGCAATCTCTCCCTTGCAATCATTGTGGGATAAACTAGAGGGTCCCCGTCACATGCACTCCCATGTCGTGGGATAAACTAAGTTTTTTTTAGTGAAAAGGCAATTTGACTCAGGGCTTGGTGTTATGCGGGATTTACGATTACGGAAAAAAGTATCTCCCCTAGGTTCAATGGCCTAGCTAGAAAAACAAAGAAACAAAGAACCCAATGTTTTCCTTAAAGTAAATAGATGATGGAATTATGCCTACTTGAAATCTGTTGCACACTTCATTCCTTCTTTAGCTTGAATGCTCTAATTCCATGTCTGACTGCCAAAATTAGAACCTGCACAGTTAGATAGAACAATCTAAGAAACTACGAGATCTATGCAGTATCATCTAAGTACTCTATTCAATAGATCAACATGGTATTGAAATAAGTGAAATAACGACAATCAAATATAGGAAAACATAGAACTCTTTGCATTAATATAAATTCGTTGAAGGCTAGAAGTTTACTGCCTCAACATCGAGGAATACCACCTAGTCGAGAGCTTAAAACAACTCCTTTTCTATTGAAATTTGTGGGTCCTGTTATCGCCCAAATCCACCTCAGGCTAAAGGAAGGTGGGATTCTCATACATTGGAGGCGGATCAGGTTCACGATTAGCTCTAGTATGTCTTCTAGAAGCCAGTGTGTTGATCTATTCAAAAATCAAAGGACAAAACCAACTTGTTTCAGCCTATCAAATTCTAGCCTCAATCACCCAAAAGTCCAGAATGATTTGATATACTGGGGTAATTCACAAGTCAAATGTCACGTTCACAAGCTAGACCAGAGATTGACTGAAGCAGCATTTATCTACTTCCACTAATGCAAAGCAAAAGCATTTCGAAGGCTACCTGGCATAACTTCAGGCTCTGTCTGTAGCTTATGAAACAAATAACACCAAAAAGCAAACCATTTTTCCCCAGTATGGTCGCCACTATGTTATCGCCTAAATCCACCTTAGGCTGAAGGAAGGCAGGATTTAGGGTAACACCAAACCACGCTCAGTCTGGTAGCTAGCCCTACCAGAATAGGAGAGGGCTCTCTCTGTGTCAATCTCAGTAAAAATGTATCAATAGGCCTTGAGATGACTGAAATGAGTGCTAATTTTAGGCTAGGTATATTAATCAAGGAGCTTGGAATGATTTTTAGGGGTTTTTTGTTGGAAAAAGGGAAAGGCAGTTTTGGGCTTGGGGATGAGGCCAAATTCTTGCAGAGTTCAAGTTGGGGCAAGGTAGGCAATGGATTTGATGTCTTAGATTCAATGAATGGATAGAAAAGACTGCTGAGGAGCTGAAGAGGGAAAAAAGGTGCAAGGATCCTCTTCAAACAGAGGAAAGCATATAAAACAAAACAAAAGTTTAAGGCAGAGCACCAGCAAACTTATGAATTCTACCTTAGTTACTCATTTGTTTAATTCAGAAGCAAAGAGAAGGGAAATGGAATACATATAAAATTAATGAAACTTACAGATACATGGAGAAAAACATAATCAAAACCCAGAGCCACAAGGATCCCAACAAGTGCTGCAAAACCCTGGTCTTTCCTTTGCCAAAATGCAGAAGTGTATGTACAATGAGGTGCCAAACTATTCTCAAGTATCCAACCCTGAAAATGTCTCAGAAAATAAAATATATAGACAAGTCTAACCCCTTCCCATGCCTCTAGGGGTCGAGCTCATCCTTCTAGGAGCTGTTTCAACCAATTCTAAACAAGGAACTGAAATCTAGGCAATCAAACAACGTGCCTCTATATGGAAGGAAATTGATTCATTCATTTAATTTTCACTTTTTAGTGAATGAATCCTCTAGAACAAGTAAATATGTGCCAAAATTACATCATAGTCATGAAATTACATCAAGTTAGATCAATAATTACATCAAAAAGTGAAACTAGTCAAAACTGGGCGAAATTCTGAGCTGAAGGGTGAAAAATAGGGAAAAGTCCTCTATGCATCGCGCCCAAAAACTCAATGCGTCGCGCCACTTTGAGCCTATTTTTGAGGCACTTACCGAAGTCAAAATTGAGCTCATGATAGCGCGTTGGAAAGCCCTATCTGTCTACTATCCAACCCAAGTGGAATTTCTGGATTTGGATGTCATTTTCCCCTCCAAAACTTCAATCTCCCAAGACTGGTTCCTGTGTGTGCAAAAGGTGGCAGAAAGGCCATTTTCAAAGTGTTTTTTACCCTTTAAACCACCCAGAATTTGATCAAATCTCTCAGCCATTCCTGAGCATGCATATTTTATCATAAAAAACCCAAAAATATCAAGTTTTCCTCCATAAGATCTCTCAAACGTAAGCGCGCGCAAGGTGGCGCGACGTGTCGGGCAGGAAAATCTGTTTTGCGACCAAAATTTCAAAAATGACAAAATCTACTCCAAATTTGCTGAAATTTGGAGTGAAGGCCCCCCATCATGTGCCATGCTCAGCCAAAGAAGCTTCGGCCAAGATTTGGAGTGGATCAGGCTTTTTCCGACGTTTCAGTGCTCTCCTCAGCCTCGCTTTCAGGATCTTCATCCTCGCTTTGCAAACATGTGTGCGGGCCCAATAATGGTTCTTCATGTGCCTGAGCATGTCCTTGTCCCTATTGGCCTTCGACAACAGCTTCTCAAGATGAATGTTGACTCTCTCAAGCCAAATCTGCTGCTCAAAAGGTGTCATGCCACCCTGTCTCTTCCGGGCCTCCCGGTCTTCACGGATTTGCCGCAACTCTATGAGCGTCTGCTGATCCTCCAGTTGTTTATTCCACTGCTCCAAGTAATTTATAATCCACTGAGCTCTCTGAAATTTCTCGGTCAATGTGTCGATCTCAGCTTTCTGCTCCTGGATGATTTCTTTTAGCTTTGAGCTAGGAGAGCTCAAATCAACATCAATGAGTGTAAAATCAGTGTCTTGGCCTCCTAAAGGGCCCTCATCCTGCATAGGCCTCTTGCCTCTGTCCTGTACCTGTGATGATGTCGAAGGAGAGACCCCTTCCACCCCAAGTGGAGATAGTACTCGTGCTGCTAATGAAGGTAACGAGACCCATTCCACCCCGGGTGGAGATAGTACTCATCGTGCTGCTGCAAATAAGGCTCTAGTACCTCTCTGATAGGTAACACACACTGGAACACTGATAGGCTCTGTATCGGGACCCTCAAACAGATGTGAAGGCTCACCTGCACCATGAACAATCTTTGGAGGAGGCTGAGGGGCTGTAAAGAAGTCACGAGAAATGAACTCCTCCCATGCAATGCCCTGCACTCCAAGATGATGTACTACAATGATCTTGATGAGTGCATAATAATAAATGCTGTTATGTTGCTGCTCGGGGGTCTTCTTCTGCACAAGAGTAGTCATCCGCTCTATGTTTCGACACATGAAATATGGAATACTCATCAGTCTCACTCTTGTGAAATGCATCAAAAGTCTGATGTGGTATGCATAAAGGCGCGAGAACCGGCCCTCACAACTGAAGTATCTAATGATAAGTCTCATCAATGGTGCATATGACTCCTTCAGAAACCGGAATGGGAATACCCTGCTGAGCTGCCTCAAATAGCCAGGCCTGATGTAAGGTTCATAATATGCTCTATCCAGCTGCTGTCTCTTGTTCCACTCTTCACCTATATTCGGTATCCCGGTTGCCTGAGAAAGGGTTTATGGTGTCAAGGTGAAGTTCACTCCAGCAAGGTTTACATGACCATCACGCAAATGTAAAACAAACAAGCGAACCAACTCCTGATGATGCTGAATCTGAGCAATCATCTCACAATACTGAAAGCATGAATGTTGCTGAAAGCATGCCATTGCAAGCGGGCAGGCCTGCAATTGAGTCAAGGAAGTGGGCTTTTCTATGACGTGCTTGCCACTTTTATGAGGCCTTCTCAGTACATTAAGCTCAATGGTTGAGTCACTGTCTTCCTCATATTCTTGCTCATATGATGAATCTGTCTCTGTCATGGTGCTACAAGTGTATGTTTGGTTTGTTTGAAATGAGCAATTGGTGTTTTTGCTTCAATGCCAAATGTATACCAAGTAGGAAATGAGGGACTGCGAGGAAATATTACAGTGGGTATAGAGGACTATCAAGTGAAATTTGAGTGTGAGGACAGTCACTTGACTGCTTGGGGGACTTCGAGATTTGGGGATTTTATAAGTGATATGGGGAGATGGTAGGGTTTAGGGATAATAGGATTGTAGGGATAAGTAATATGGGAATGTAAGGGAATCAAGGATTGACCATAATGATAGGATTATGAAGGGGAAAGGGATCACAATTGGGAAATGGAAACTTGGCACCAAAATCACACTTTCAAAACATCAATTTCAGACCCTTGAAGTAGTTTCTAATCAAATGATAGGGTTTATCATTTCACCAATCAAACTCTTAAATTTCTCCTTCCAAATAACACCCAACACGAGTTAAAATCAAATGGCAAGGGCGCACAACTTACTTGGATCAAAAGAGTTGAGTCGTTTTAAAAAAATTGGGAAGCAGTGATGAAATTTGGGCTTGGAGGCTCTGTGTGCCGCACACAAACCCAGTGCGCCACGCCTCCTGGATGTGCTGCGACAGTGCAATTTAACACAGTGAAAATGGGCCCAATGCACCGCACGGTCTATGTGCGCCACACCTTCTCCCAATCCGCCGCGCGCACTCCAAACACACAGTCGGTCTTCAAAAAACACAGCTTTTCTCTTTCACAACTTAAGTCGACTTCAATCGATCTCTTGGCATACCAATGGATGTTTCAAACAATGAAAATATCTTATAGTGATGGATTTGATTTTTGTTTCTCAAAAACCCACCTTTGTAATGTTTTGAAATTGGCACTTTTCACATTTTAATACAACTCTGTTTTTCAAGCTTCCTCTTTGATTTTTGGCTGAAAGGATGGCTCCTTTGTTGATTTTTTGCAGGGATGATTGGCATGTGATTTCGGAAAAGGAGACCAGGGCTGCGCCTAAAGATTTGTAGAACTTGAAAAACCTTAAAAATTACATATTTATTACAAACAATACATTTGACGATTTCTTCTTCAAAACAGAGTTTTGAAGAAGAATCGTTCTCAGCATTTTTGATGATGAAAAATTTGAAATGAAAACTTATTTGGATCCTCCCTCTGGCTTGTTGGCATTATTGGACACTCTGAAACACAAAATTTGAGAAACCCTAGACCTAATGACTGAGATGACTCTTAGTTAACCAAGAGACCAAAACAAGACTATGAATGACTTTTAAAATTTGATTTTGACGAACAGACCTGAGCCAGCAGGTACAAGGCATGAGGGGAATGAGTGACAAAGCCCTTCCATCAGATGATGGCATGCCCCTAACGGAATTCAGATGAATGACCTGAATGAGACACCTAAAAATGAAATGCAATAAGAGAAATGATCTCTGACGGAGGGATGTAAAGACCGACTCTAACAGGTCCAATTGGGGATATAGGGACTCGTTTCCCGTTTAAAGAGATTTAATAATAACAAAAGGAATGAAATCAAATTGATGGAGTGATTTTAAAACTAATGATAAAACTAAAACATATTCTAACTATTTCTCGGGATAAAACGTCTTTTAATGTGATCTAATAGAAAGATTTCACAAATTATAAAATGATATAGATCATTCCATACTCTAATGAAAAGAAAGCATGCATAGGTAACTAAATTAATTAAATAGTTAATTAATTTAGTTAATTATAACTCAATCACATAAAATATCTCATTATTTCATATATAACTACAAATCATTCAATATTTCATATCAATAGTGACAATGATACATTGTTTTCAAAGTAAATTATATAATGAAATAACATAAAGATAAAATAACTATCTATTTCAATTGCACAAAACAATAACACAAAAATAATAGTACTCGATGCATCAGTGCTCTGTATATGAAAAAGATAGCTTTCAGGCTCTCAACTTTCAATTAGATACAACTTGATCAAACAATAGTGTAAGTTCAAAAACTATCTTCTCAAAATTATAGACCCCTTTCTAAATGCATGAGAGTGGTTTAAATATTCTATTAATATTAAAAAAATAGAAAACTTGTAAATGAAGTTTCTATAAAGCCTCGAATAACTTAAGCTTAGATAAATGAAAACAAAATAGTAATCAGTTGCAACAATATTCATGATTTCCTTCGAGGTCCGTTCTTCATTTGTTCTTTGAGGCTGTAAATATATATCATTGGCTTCAGCTGGGGGGGATGCATTGGATGCATTCAAATTTGTCTTGTGAATACTGCATCATTAAGTGTTGGAATAATTTACATTGCTTCTTTTGAAAGACACCTCAACATGAGCCACTAACCATGCAGTTTTACTAGGAACCACCAATAACTTTTCAATTTTACTTTGGATAAGCTTTGGATCTCTTGACTCCTCCTCCTTGATGTTTCTTTCCAAGACTGATTTAATACCATGACATCTGGAAAAATATCCTTTGGAAATTCTTGTATGAAATTAGCTTATAGTAGAGCATTAATGATGTATTCAGTGACATTGGATGAAAGATTCGTGGATCTAATGATTGCCATCTCTGTAATTTTAATTTTAATATCCAAATCACCTAACATAATATCCTTTTGTGATTTTTCAATTCTAAGAAGGTTGGCTACTCTTCCTTTGTACCATCCTGCCACTCTATGAAAGCAAATTTTTTTTCATGGATTTCTTCATAGAAAGTTCTTAGCTCTGACAATTGGGTGACTAATGAATCACTATTTTTAGACAAGTTATGAATTAAGGACAACATATGACATAAAGTATATTGTTGCTTTTTCAAAAGGATATCTAAATCTGATTCTTCCTTTCAAACTTCATTTAATTTAGGATTATCTTTCAACTGATCAACCTTTTATTGCAAATTTTGTATTTGTTGATCTTTATCTCTAACTTCTTCTTCATATTTCACTTTTACATTATAAAAATTATTTTGTAAATCGACAAGGTTTACATGCCATTGTTGTTCTATTGCTTACTTCTCAATTTGGACGCTTTGCTCTAATAGAGCAATTCTTTGATCCTTTTCTTTTATCAATAACTGTACTTACACAAATTTATCTATGGTGGCATTAGCGTAAGCTCCTGCAAATTGAGATATTTGATTTAGATAATCCTCTGGGGTGGATTGAGAATTTTTCCAAAGAATTTGAACTAAAGTTTCACTAGGAACCAACATTTGAGTTTGTTCCATTTTTCTTTTCTTTCTAGACCTGCTCATGATTGCCTTTGGCTTTGGACTATAGAATACATCCAAAGGTGGGATTTATTCAATTTTAAGGACCATCTCTGTAGTGGGAAAAGAAAGAATTGTTTCCATTTCTTCAGTTATATGAGAATCATTATTTACTTATGCACTTGTGTTTTCTACAAGTATTTTAGCATTCATTATTTTGGGAATCCTCTACAGTAAATGAGGTGTTCCCCACATTCTGTAGAATCTGTACAGTTTTTGTGTGGTCAAAAACTATTTCTGTGCTTGGTTCTATGATAGGCTTTATGATTGGCTCTATAGAGCTCAAATTTGGCTGAGTTGATTACAACTACTTATGTACCTGCATGACCAGAAAAATTTGCAATGTGGGTTTCCTCAGTGATCAGAACATTCATTAGTTCCTCCCAAACCCCGTCAAGTTGTTCTCCTTTGATTTCACTTTCTTTTCCAACAACTATATTAGTTGTTTCTGTATTTTGAACATTTGGAAATTGGGAAGAGGATGTAGATGCTTATGTATTTTCTAAGTTTTGATTGGAATGTTTTACCAAAAATTCTAGTAGATGAGATATCCTCTTTTGAGGATATTGCATAAAAATGATTAACTCATCAAGAGTCAATCGATTAGAGGCTAGTCTTTCTACCATTGAATATTCTGGGGTCATTTCAAATAAATCATCAAATTTATTAGGCTCATTTGGGAATGACCTATGTTTAACTTGCATGGTGACATCTTTAGCAATTACATTTGGGTCAAAATTCCGGTTAGGTATCACTCGAAAAAATAGATCTTTCAATTGATTAATTTCAAGCAAAGCATGCTTGAAATTATCTGTAGTATATGTACCATACGGAATAGGAAAACATGGCTAAACTTTCTTCTTTTCATCTTTGAGGATTTTAGTTAAGCCTTGTCCAACAGTTTAGCAGGCGATTTCTTTGGTCAATAATTTATCTGGAACAAACAACAGCAACACATGGGAATGGGCTAAGCTTTCAAAAACTTGAATATAAGTGAATTTTTCTTCTCCTAACCATTTCCCTATAGTCCTCAAGTCTCTATTAGCTTCAAAGGTAAGCGTCGGGGCTTTATTACTAAAAACTTCTTGATGGAGGGGAAGCATTACTTCATGAAAAATCTTATAGAAACTAGAATGGTACTTAGATTCCAAAAAAATGTCAAAATAAACATGGATGGGGGTGGAATAATAGACAGACTAGTTCCATCCCAAGGATGTAAAATTAAAGGAAAAGCATATAACATCCATAATGTAGGCACTCATGAAAAAGGGAGGAGATGTCCTTTCTAGTACATTGCGTCTTTTCCTCTAATTACAGATTTTAGTACTCAGAATTTTTGAAAAAATGGTCACCCAATCCATAATATAACCATTAGAGGAAGTTTCAATCAAATATAGCCATTTTTCAGAAAACTTTTGGGTATTCGGATAACCATAATGACGACAGAACATAACAACAATTTTGGAGAAAGGGCCAACAAGAGAGGCTAGTGAATACATACCCCTGTCCTCTTGTTTGTGTTTATTTGGGTCTTTCCTCCAATATTTGATAAGTTATGCAGGGTTCAGATTTTCTTGCATGAACTTTTGGATGAACTGTGTATCGTACTTCCTTTGAGGCATCAACAACTGGTACATCCTCTTAAGTCTTCTGGCTTGAAGGAACCAATGTGACTATCTTTTTTGAGGTAATAAACAATCAATCTGTTATATCCACATGGTCGATGAAATACCTCACCATAGTTGTGTATGGGAGAATCTTCGAACGAGCAGTAATTTTGTGAAGAAATGATTTAGCTACGTCGCTCCATGCATCTATATCCCTTGGTGGAGACTCATCAATAATAGCTCCTATGTTTTCAATTATTCTTGTATTTCCATCTTCAAATAACTTGTAAATTTCTTCCTAGTTAGAGGAACATGAATCCTGGGTTCATGTAGTATCTACGAACAAAGGAGCCATATCATGAGTTTCTTCAGGTGGCAAGACAAATTATTGCTTAGGTGAAAAATTTCTCCATGCTTTGATTATCCTGGACATCTCCTTATGTTTTTCTTTATGAGGATTTACCTGTCACAAAATGAGTTGAATTAAGCAAAGTATCACTTCGAAGCATGCAAGAGTCATATCAATTTAATGTGAGCCTAATGAAAAATCTCTTCGCATTAACTTAAAATAATTATAGTTCATTCAAAGACCTCGATATTAGAAACCATAAGGTGGTAATTTAATTTCTAAATGTTTTTTCACATGATGTTGACAGTTGGAATTACTTTGGGGTTTTTATTTTCGACGTGTTTGATATCGAGCATGATGATCAGCTTCAGTAATGATGTGATATGTGAAACAACGAAATATCGGGATGCTTGACAGAATACAATATCGAGATCTGTCAGTTGATAGAATGCAAAATTGGTAGTTGGTTAATTGATGACAGTTCAGAATTTTTGGTCTTCGACATATCGAGATTTCAGAATTTCAGTAGATCGACATTTTGGCACTTCAGGAGTTCGACATTTCGGCATATCGATAGTTCGGCATTTCAGAACTTCAAGAGTTCAGCATTTCAGCGATTCTCTTTTAGCACGATTCCATCTATTACCAACATTTACTTGTTTTAATTCCCTTTTTAATGTTTTGTATCACTTTTTAATGTTTTCATAAGATTTTGTTTATTATGAAAACGTGTTTTTTTCTTTGTTTTATTTGGAAAGATAAGGGAGGATATACTTAACTTATCTATATAAAATGGTTCTATCTAGAAATTTTAAAGGGTCCCCATTGTTCCTTCTAAATATTCTAAGGAAAATGGGGGGTTTTTGAGTACCACAACAAAATGGATGGAGATTACAACCATAAATACATGTTTATCTTGTAGAAGAGCTCATCCAAGTTGTTAACTTGTCCTTTCCTTGTCACAATATGCACCTCCAATCACCCTAAATGCATGGAATGTTAAACTCTCACCTCAACAACATAAGGGTAGAATCACTCTCCAAAATAAAACCCCTTGCATATGCATGGTATTAAATATATAGATGAGTGGGGTAAGTTGGGAGTTCTTATCCAATTGTGATTCTAAGGTTTTATATCCACCTTTGATGGGAGGATGGGATCAAAGGATAAGGGATGGAAACTCCAAAGAAGGATGAGATAGAATCAAAAATTTTAATCAGAGGTAAATGGTTGTAACAAATTTTAGAACCTTATGGAAGAGGAAGCTTCCAGAAATTCTAGCTTGTCTTGATGATGAACGACACTGGCTGGTTCGAAACACGTCAACAATTTATTCTTTGATGTGATTATCACCAAAATTTTTTATATACAATTCTCTCTTTTTCCCAAATTTCTAGAATCAACACAAGTGCAAAGGGGAGCAACCTATAGGTGATCAATGTTGGCCACAGTGGAGAAAAATATAGGTGAATGCTATCCAAAGGCAGGCCATGGAGTATTAGTGCTAAAAATGGCTCAGATGAGGTGGTTTCAGGCATAAATTCTGGGAAATGAAGGAGGTTCACTTAGGGCTTTGTGCAATGATGTTGACAAGGGGGAATAGGATGTTGATTGATCCCATTAGGAGGCCTAATGACTGGATGTGAAAAAATGGCTTGTAACATATTCCCCCCTAAAGCGCAAAGTCAAAGATGATGAATGATGACTGAAGTGCTTTACCTTGTGACAAGTCGAGATCAATAACAACATGCGAGCTTTATCTTTTACAATACATTTAGATCATGACATATTTTTGCTGAGGAAGTCATACCCATACTCAGCACATAAGAAAACATAACATGTATAGTGATCAAAATACGAGTCCAAAAATGCAATTGGTGGACCCATGCTTGGATGTATGTGTATATGATCATAGCCATTATACATTGTGACTTTTGTATAACTCCTGAAATCGTAGCCTGGATGGAAGAAACTAGATCCGGGGTCTTCTATCTTATTCACACAACCAACCAACGTACAAGTCTCTTGTAGTACTCAACAACCCCCCATTAGTTTTGATAGTTGAAATAATAAATCATGGGGACCCTTTTAAATTAGATAAAAATCCCTTAGTTTTAATAAAATAAGACAATTTTAGTCTTTGTTACCAAAACATAATTGAACGAGAAAATTCCCTTATCGGAGTTTTCATCTCAGAGATTAAGATTATAAACATAAAAATCATAAATAAGCGACCCTATATGATTTTATGTATTATCAGGAGAACTTAATCAAAACATCTAAATGTCGTAACATTCCTTATAGGAAAAATGCGATAAAAGCTTCCCACAATTAAATTTTTTGATACTTTAACTCTAAATGTTATAAGCGCTACTTTGTGAATATAATAATGAAAGTCCCGACCCCACATGATTTCCACGTAGCATGTCGAAGCTTCCAAATATCAAAACTTTTTTATGTGAGCACAACTCTAAATAATCTGATATCCTAATTCCTCCGATACTCTGATATCCTTCACCTCTGATCCTCCGATATAATCAATTTTCCGATCTTCCTATATTCTCATATCTTCGATCTCCCGATGAACCCCTCTTGTCCATATCATAACTTCCATATCAGGTGTCACTATTTTAAACCCCCGATATCACATCTTTGATACAAGGCCTCTCATGTCCCTTCTCGCTTATATTTATAGTCATTAAATATTTAAACAAAGCCTATCAAAGAGTAAGGATATCACATGTTTTAAAGGTACAACCATAATATTTCTCTGATATGCTGAAATGTACAAGGCCCATGTGAATTCACGTGTTATCATTTAATGGCCAAATGTACTGTATTTATGGTTTCTTGATTTTCTCATTAAGACATGAATTGATATGAAATTGGTTATTATCTCTAAGGAATTATTGGGTTAAGGAATTTTTGCATATTCCCATGTTTTTCATTCCCAGGCCAGTTCCAATAAGAAAATCTCAACATAAATGTCTAAGGTTGCTAAAGCAAAGAAGAAACCCATAGTTCAAAAACAATCAGTTCATCCTCCACCCAAGACTATTGAAATGCCTGCATTATTCTTTGATACAGTCTGCACTCGAGACGTTGGAATCTCCTCTTGGGAAACTATGTAAAAGATTTTTAAAGATGAAAAACCCAGGGTAATAGAAATAAACGTTATGATCGATGATTCTATCTCAGTTTATGAATCTACTTGGAGTGATGTCACCAGTTATTTCTTACACAAAATTACAACCCGACCAAAGATCCTTCAGTATACTGATATGGTTAAATGGTTTGTCGATAATGTGAATATTTCAGAAAGGGTTTTCCTAACTCAAAAGCAAACAGTTATTGGGTCATTCACCATCAATGGTTTGAGCGAAATGTATCAGCTGCTACCACCCCTGAAGAAATATGACAAGCAATTTCTACAAAAGTTCATGAGCGTGCATGTGGATCATTCAGTGCCCATCAGAAAGTGGAGAAGAGATCATAACAAACATAAACATGAGGATAAGGGTATGTATGCAATTGCTTCCATTGCCAGTCCATTTTGTTATATAGCCGCTATGGTCTGTAGAATTTATGGTTACCCTAATATGAAGAAATTCCTAGACCAATGGCTACCACTTATTGATGTTGCCTCTGATGAATATATTATGGATTGAAGAACTATATTTTGTGATAGTATAGGCACCAAATCATTGAATTATAGGAATAAACATAGTTTCTCTCATAACATAGTTCCCCCTTTCTAACTGAGTGCCTATATAATGGATGGCATCTATTTCACCTCCGATTTTACCTCTATGGGATGGAAATGGACCATAGAATACCCTGATCCTATCCATATCTATCATGACACACACTGGGAATTAAAATTTCACCCTCATTTCTATAAAATTTTCCATGGAGTTATGCTGCCCATCCACCAAAGTGTCTTTGATGAGAAGGCCTTTAGGCTTTGACCTAAAGCTAACAAATATTTATTGTTGATTGGGAAATGGTTTGGAGAAGAATATTTCACTTATGTTTGGATTTTCGGTAATCTTGTGAACCATCATGTTTTACCCCTATATGTTACCAATAGACTCCTTGCTCAATAGATAACCTACCAAACTGTAGGAAATGGTCTTTGAAAGTTCCTGAAGGATGCGAAAAAGACAATGTGGCCGACCTTTCGTATTCAATGTGGTGTCTATGCTCTAGACAATTTGAAGCATGCTAGAATTGAGAGTGAATAAATTAGATATTTAAACTTCCCAACTATTCCCAATAGGTAATATGATCCTAAGGATACTGCCAAGAATGTCACTGCACAAGTAAAATCAGAAAATTTATGCATGAGCCAGATAAATTTAATGATTTATTTGAATCAACTTCTATCTATTCCGAGGTTGAGAAAAAAGCAACAACACAGTTAGTTCCTGAAGAATTGACTTAATTTAATCAATACAGACATAAAAGGATAACTCACTTGCCTATGGATTTGTTGATATTTCCTCAACAATTTACAAAACAAGATAAAGCCTTGACTACTTCAGCACATGATACTGATACATCCCAGGAAAAAGAGAGAAGCACTTTATCCTCTTCACAGACTAAAGAAACTCAGTCAAACAAAAAACTTGATAAAATATGGGAGGAATTTAACCAAGCTATACAAACAACAGAGCTTCAAGATCTGAAGACTCCATTTTAGAAAAAGGTTACACATACTTCTGAAGATATAGAGAAGACATCGATTATTACTGGGGATTTCAATAAGACTTTGGACATTGATGATTTAGAAGTCATCCCAGTATTCCTGACATCTGAGGTCGTTTTTAAAATTGAAGAGATTCCTCCTCTGGACATATTCTACAGTCCCCAACACAAATCTATGGTCAAGAGATAGAGGAAGAGGAGAAAATTTGAGCAATCACAGGCCTTAGTCCTTGTAGATACTTCTTTTGAAGTGGTATGGAAAGGTAAAAATATGACCCCTGCATAAGATATCGGTAGGCTCTCATAGTTTGTAGGAGCATATGCTACTGCCACTATTGAAAAAGCCTCTAAAGTACAACAAACTATAAAGGAGAAAGATGAAAAAATTACGCATTTAGAACAAGGTTTGGAGAATGAGAAACAAATAATTTCTCAACAGTGGCAAGCACAACTTGCCGAACTTCAAAATAATTTGAATGACTTAAAGCTTAAACATGAATCTGATTTGAAAAGTCAGGATACTAAAATCCAAGAACTTCAACAAAATATTGATCAATTAAAGTTGAATCCTAAAATAATTGAATTTAAGAAGGAAGCAGGAGAACTAAATAATATCCTTTCCCAACAACAAGTTATTTTCTGTCAAAAATTAGATATTATTCATGATTTATGTCAATCGAGCGATTCATTGGTGAATCAGTTTTCGGTTTTGAGGACATACTATGAGGACATTGAGGATAAAATATCAGATTACATATTATGGCAAGATAGTAATGCAAGGAGATCGGTTGCTCTCCCTAAAATTGAAGAATCACAAAAGGATATTATCTTCCAAGAGTGGGAAATTAAACTCAAACACACAGAAATGGAAATATTAAGTGCTAGGAACATCTCAAACAGTCTCACTGAAAATATCAATAACAATTTACTGTAGGCCAACCTAATTCAAGATTTCCTTGAGGATAATTTTCCCGATGTTAATTTTTTAACTAAAACATGGAAAGAATCATCAAAGAAGGACCAGAATATCAAGAATCTGTCAAAGGTTGACTTAGAATGGCATTGGCATTTCTTAGTTAAACCTCATAGCCAATGGTTAATGCTGAGGTGTCTCTCCAACATGACTACTCATATGCTGCCAGCACTCAGCGATGCGATATTCACTGGATAGATGCACATGCAACCTCATTCTCCACTAGAATTAAAGCTAATGACAGATATGTGTGAACTTCAGAAGCATATTGATGTAGCCGTAACTGCAAATTACACAAATACTCATGGACCCATGGGTTAAGACCCACATAACTTCCTTTATATGTAGTGTAATACAAAATACATTGGAGGTGATTTAACATACATACATGCGCGAATCAACAATGATCTCCTAAAACCCATAACACTTACCCATATCACTTTATATTTATGTAGAACTAGAGCTCTCAGGTCCCACACTCCGATAGCCAATCGAAACACGTCACAGTCTCTTTCCCGCAACTTTTAACTCTTCACCAAATACGCTGACCCTCAAAACTTTGCGAAGTGTGCTTTCACGTCATGTTGACACGTAGCCTCCCCTCATCGGATCGCACATATCAAACCTTACCGCATTATGTCACTGACAACTTACCTTGCAACTCTTTAAAGATATCTGCTATGTTTTGCGAAGTGTGCTATTGCGCAAATATGACAAGTGGCTCCCTCTCTTCACATTGCATCCTCTCGTTCTTACTACGCCGCATCGCAAGTTACCTTGTTCACCTTGCGAAATCCTTAACTCTTAAATAATCCAATTGCCAATGCGAAACTGTGCCCTACTGAAATGAATCCACTTCGGATCTGTGATTTAATCGCAACCGTTCATTCAACAGTCTTGGCTCTTCTTCACCTCTTTTGCCTGCTCTAATCTCTGTCGTCAATCCTTAAAACTTTGTCTTAGAAATTCAGTCCTCGCCGTTGTTTCCTCCTTAGGAATTCTTCTAAATATTTTTTTCTTTATTCGGTTGCTCTTCTTTCTGATGCTTCTGCTGTGCGATACGAATTTATACACACTACTCCTCTACAATCCTTCCGATTTTGTTCAAAATTGTTCAATGCTATCTCTCCTGAGCTTTGTGTGGTTTGTAAATGCGTGGATTCCCTCCTGAGCTTGTTCTTCATCTCTCATCCCTTGGTCTCTGCCATAACTTTGTCTACATGAAGTTCACATAAACTTCATCTTCTCGCTCAGTCTGTATATTCATTAACTGAAATAAATATGCATAGATAATAACACGTAAATGCAATACTTAACTTCAACAGGGAAATGAAAAGAATAGGTTGAAACAGAGAGCCTGATCATAGTCCAAAACACTTGGAATTTATTTATAAATAAAAATACATAGAATCGAGCCCTGGGATGGATGGTTTTTACATTTGTTCCCATTATTTTTTCAACCCTCTTGTTAGCGCTCAAAACTACCTTAGGCTGAAATAAGGTAAAACTCAAGGCTACATCAAACCACGCTCAGCCTCGTAGCTAGACCTACGAGGACAGGAGAGGGCTCTCTCCGGGTCTATCTCGGAAAAAGGTCTTCAAAGGGGCTGAGATGACTTATAACAAATACTGATTTTAGGCTAGTAAAGAGATAGGAAAGTTTGATTTTGATTTTTGGGTTTTTTGTTGAAAAAAAGGGAAAAACAATTTTGGGTCCGGGGATAAGGCCAGATTTTTGCAGAATTCGAGTTGGGGCGAGGTAGGCAGTAGTCTTGATGCTTTTGATCAGGTGTATGGATGGAACAGAACGAAAAGGAGCTGAAGAGGGCAAGCGAGAACATGGATCCTCTCCAAATAGGCGAAAACATGTAAAACTAAACAAATTTAAAGGCGGAGCGCTGAAACAATGGATTCAGCCTCATTTACTCATTCATTTAGTTTCAGAAGCATAAGAAGGGAATGGAATACATTAAACATGAAAGAAATTACAATAAACTGATAGAAAACACCATCAAGAACTGAAAGCCACAAGAATCCCAACAGGTGCTGCAAAACCTCCGATCTTTCCTTAGCCAAAATATGAAAAATATGTACAATAGTGTGCCAAAGTTTTCCCAAGAGTCCAACCTATCCAACCTCTGAAAATGATTGAGAAATTACATCATATAGACCATCCTAACCCCTTTCCATGCCTCTAGGGGTCGAATTCCTCCTTCTAGGAGCAGTTTCAACTAATTCTAAACAAGGAGCTAGAATATATGCAGCCAAACAACTTGCCTCTAAAAGGAAGGAAACTGATTCTTTCACTTGATTTTTACTTTTTTAGGAGTGAATCATATAGAATAGGTAAAAGTGAGTCCAAGTTACATGCCAACCATATAATTACATCAAGATAACTCAAAAATTACATCCACAAGAAAAACTGGTCCAACTGGCCGAAATCCTGAGCTGCAAGATGAAAAATGGACCAAAAATCTGTATGAGTAGCGCGCCCGAGCTATATGCGTAGCGCGCCTTTCAGCCTACTTTTGGGGCACTTCCTGGCATCACAATCAAGCTCATGATATATTTTTGGAAAGCCCTGGATGTATGCTATCCAGCCCAAGTGGAATTTCCCAATTTGGAGCTCATTTTCCCCTCCAAAACTTCATCCTCCCACAAGTACTTCCTGCTGCTGAAAAAGGTGGCAGAATGGTGATTTTCATGGTGTTTTGGCCCCTTTGATCATCCAGAATTTGATGAAATGCTTTGGTCCTACTAGAGCATGCATAAATTTCCATGAAAAATAAAAAAATATAAAGTTTTCCTCCAGCAAGTGTCCCAATCATAAGCGAGCGCGTCGACGCGCTACTCGTTGGGCTGAAAAATATGTTTTGAGACCAAAATTTTTCAAAATGACGAAAATTTATCCAAATTCCTTGAAATTTGGACTGAGTGTCCTCTGTCATATGCAATGTTGGGCCAAGGAAGCGTTCGCCAAGATTCGGAGTCGATCATGCCCTTTTGCCTCCTCGATGCTTTTCTACAACTTGACCTTCAAGTTTCTGATTTCTTGCTTTGCAAACCTGAGTGAGCGCCCAAGTAATGGTATGTCATGTTCCTCAAGCTATTCTTCTCTTGGTTGGCCTCTTAGACACATGTAACTCTATGGTCTCAATCATAGAAGTAGCCGCGTCTCCATGGTATCTATGCAAGGTGTATGTTGATTTTTTCCTCAATTGCCAAAATATGTGCCAAAACCAAATGAGGGACTGTGGGAAATAGGGCAGTGAGGATAATTGGGTTCAATGGAGCTTTGTCAAGTGAATCTATAGTGTGAGGACAGTCACTTTGACCGTTTTTGGAAACTTGGGTTTTGAGGAAATTTGCAAGTGCTATTGGGAATGGGAATGAGATGGTATGAATGAGCTTTAGGAGCAAATGGCTTTTAGAGATGTAAGAAGATAAGAAAAGGGATGAGTGTAGTGGTGAGATAAATAGTGAGGGGAGGAATAAACAAAGTGAGGAATGGAGTTTTTGACACCAAATTATTTTTATAATACCAACTCAAAACCTTAAGGAGACATTTCTTCAACAAGATGATAGAGTTGGTTTTTGGCATTTTAAATTCTCATGATCAATCGCACAACCAACAAAAAGCATGATTTATGGAAATTACAAGGTCACTTGAACTTACTTAGAGCAAAATTGATGAAACGAATACAAAAATCTGGAAGCAAATGGAAAAATTTGAGTCTTAGCTCTACGCGTCAGCCCAACGCGTAGCGCGTCGATCCAACACAAAATTTGGCTTCAAAACTCATTTTTTTAACTTCCTTGATGTGTCTTGGCCTTTGCTGATGTTCAAACATGGAAAAACCAAGCAAATTTGATGTTGGAGAGAAATGGCAAAATTTTTGAGTTCTGGCCCAATGCGTAGCGCGCTACATAGTGCATTTTGCAGGAGGCTTTTGGAGGCCTTCCTGGTGTCCAAATTGAGCGTGTGATAGCTAGTTGGAAATATGTTGGAGTCTAATTTACAACCCAAGTAGAATTGTTCAATTTGGAGTTCATTTACCCTGTCAAAAATCAAATCTCCCAACACTACTTTCTGCAGGTGCATCAATTCTCCTGAGGCAACGGTATTCTTGACATTTATCCAAAACCATCACACCTGTGTAAAAAGTGAAGGAGTTTTTTCTTCCTTGGCATGTTTTGGACAAAAACCTCTCTCAGTTTTCCAAAATTCATCTTTTATTTCTCTGAAACATCATTTGAGTGAAACCTATCCCGATGTGTGAAACAAGGGATTTTGTCGAAATGAAGCGAAATGAAGGGGACAAGGGGCTTCTAAATTCTTGGGGAAATTTTGGGAAGTAGGGAGGGAGGTTAGGAAGCAGGGGAAAGTGGAATCTCAGAGATTGAGTGAGGGGAAGGGGTCCAAAAGGGAAAAACACAGGCCTAGCCTAGAAAATTGCCAAGTTGTGGCAAGAAACTAGGGTTTGTGAAAAAATGAGGAATTTGGGGGATATCAGTGATGGGAAGTGTTTAATAAGGTACGTTAATGATAGGGGAAGGTGTATGAACATCAGGATACAATTTTTTCTAATGATTTGACCATCCAAGAGAAATTACCTCCAAAACCCTAGGAGAGGGAAATGGACCTTACCTAGGCACAACTGAAGCATGAACAAGGTGTAAAATGACTCAATGGAACTTGAAATGATGATGAAAACCCTATGAATGATGGCACACTCAGCTGAATGGTGACATGGACCGACATTTGGACAAATTTGAAAAGAGTGAAAACAAACCCTAGACCTAATGCCTAGTGACCAAATTTTGCTTGAAGACTCATTGAAATGACAAAATTTGACCTTGACACCTTAAAATAACTTTGTAATAGCATGTTTGATCACTGAAGGAAAGCTGCAAAGGCTGACTCTAACACCTCTCTCACCCCTATTTCCCTCTCTTTCTCTATTTTTCTCTATGGAAGGCAGAACCCCACATTGGTGGATTTGGTTTTGTTTTATGCCTTTCCCAAAATCCCCATATGGTTGAGAAACTGTTATTCAGTTTTAGAACAATTTATTCAACTAAATTCCTAACTAATCCTAATCTAACTATTCTTTTAACCTACAGATTACAATGGATATGTTATCCAAAATTAACTGTAAACAAAATAATTTAAAACCAAAGTCTTCAAATTATTATTAGGACTGCTAGTCCTTTTCCTGAGCCACAACACGTGACCAGGTTGTCACATTGTTGGCTCTATCTTAATGCTCCTGCATCCGACTTCCGAGGTAAAATAATTCATGACCTACTGGTCATGTGCCTTCAATGCTTGAGTCTTCCAAGATCCCAAACTCTGTTTTGCTGCTGTCCCTAAGCTGAAATTTCTTCCCCATTCTTTAGCTACAATATTCCAGGCTTTCATAATTTGTGTTGTAGTTCTCCACTGCTTCTACCTTCTTTGCTTATTTTCAGTCCTTTTCCAACACATTCTACTACACTATGTCCCAGATATTGCTGCAAATATTATTCCAGACATTGCTACCACACAAACTTCCTGAATATCCCCGAAGATATCTCCATCTGCAACATCCCTCTTCTTTTCCTTGTTTGCAAATTTGCTATCAAAAGGTAAATTTCCTTCTAATTATCTGACTACAATAATATATTTATTCACTCTTTCTTGTATAATAGTTAACACAATTAAGTTTTGGAAACTAGTATCTATCTCTGTTTCAACTATAGTTTGAAATAGTTCCATCTTATTGTCTGCAATCTCTCTCTCTTGCTCAAATGCTTTAAGCAAGAAACTCATCCATTCACTAATTACTTGATTCCCTTCAAGTACCTCTTCAATATGCTATATTATAGTTTCAATATAACTCTCTTCCTTGGAAACACTCCATTGTTGTCCATCTGCTTCTTGACTAGTCCTAATAGTTAATTTTGTCTTTTCCACTTCTAGGACTGAATTTCCTTTAGCTTGAGACATAAATGCCTCGCTGTCATCTTTATGGATTTCTTATTCCTTGTTACTAAACATACCTCTTTGTGACACTGTTGCTTCATCTTTAACCATAATAAAATTCTGATTCTCTATTGATATGATAGTCCTAAATGTCTATCCAACAATCTTCCTTTGGCTACTTAAGCAAGCCAATTCCTCTTTGTCCTCGTCAAGAAAAAGTTTCATCTCATGAGGCATTACTACTTCTTATCCATTAAAGTTACTCCCTTCATTAAATAAGGAACTTATGAATTCCTTTTGCTGCAACAAGTCAACTTGGTCTCCATCAAAAAGACACTCTTCATCATATCTTGCTTGACAATTTTCTTCTTCATTATGCTTTGCTTGATAAACTTCAGCTTTACTTGAGACAATTCCAAGAGATGTATTTTCTTCTACACAACCTGCAAACACATTCAAATTATCAGCATTAAACTCACAAGACCCAATGGTCTTATTTGATGACTCAATCACCAAATCTTTCTCTTGCTGTTCTAAGTCTCTTTCAGGACTCATAAAGTCTTCACTAGTCTTCTTTTTAGCTTTCTCAAGCATAACATATGAATGCTTGATATCATATTTTGCCTCTTTCTGTTCTTGGCCATCATTATAAGCCAATTCCTCCTTGTTTTTAGCTTTCACAGTGGGTTGGAAATCATTTCTTTCACTTAGTTGTGCATGTGCATGTATATGAGACTCATTTGTCTCATTTTCAACTTGAACAGAATTCAGATTCTCTCCTCCCCCTTCATCCTTTATGACAACATCAACAAATTGTCTTTCTTTACCTATTTCACCTCCAAACATACAATAATCATTTGTTTCAAAACCATAAGGATCCATAACCTCTCTTGTTGTCTCAAACATCAGCTCTTTCTGCTGGTTCCCATCCTTCCAAGGATCCATGAAATTATCATCTGGTCTCATGTATTCATATTCATTACTACAATCAACAAGAGCAGACCCTTGCTCAGGTTCACATAAGTAAACCTCTTCCTTAACACACATCCTATGTTGTAACTCAACTCCTTTGAGTTCTTCTTCTAGCTAAACTCTTGTGTCAGATCTCAGCCTGCTTTGTAACTGACTCCACTTGAATCTTTTCTTCCGCAAAACCCAATCATACCTTTGGTGTTACATACTTCCTTGTATGAATTCTCTCAACACTTCTAGCTACACTTTTATCTCAACTAATTCTCTATCAAGTTTATTCTTACTTGATCTTCCATAATATCCCTTAGAACCTTTACCATGACTAACAATATCCATAGCCTTCTTTCCTTTATGAACTCCTCTTTGTCATCACAGATTACAAACAATCCATCTATACAAGCTGAATCCATCAACCTGTCTATAGATACCACACCAAGCGTTTCCATGCTTAGTCTTTTACTGGCATCTATGCTAACTCCTCTCTATGGATTCTGACGCCTCTTTGAACCTTTCATATAACCATTAGTGGTCATCTCTTCTTCTTCCCTCCGTGGAATCATTTTGATACACCTTGTGAGATGCAACAAAACTCTTTCATCTTTGAAACAAGCGTAGTACTTGTCTCCAGTTCATATGCAAGAACTTTATTTTCATACTCTGTTGCTCCGAGTAATGATTCTTCTTCTTGAGCATTCAAGCTATGCTCCCTCTTCATCTGCAACCAATGCCACTTCAATTTCTTCCTCATAATCCATCCACACCTCTGGTCTTCATCAATCCTCTGTAGCAACTCCATCAATAGATCAAGATGGGTTCCCATCTCAACTATTTCTCTCTTATATTCTTCATCAATCGTCTACTTCCATATGTCATTTGTCTTGGAATATTCCTTATTTAATTTGTGGTTTCCTCCTGAACCTCTGCTATGACTTTCAATAGTCATCTTCTTGGGTTCTTTCACCCTCTATGAGCTGCACTAGCCTCTGCAGTAACAGTCCCTCCTGCTACAACTTACCTCACCAAACTTCCTTTGTGCTTGGTCTTTTGGCAAGTACTGGTCCTCAATCTAGAACCCTCCTTGAGCACTCCTCTATGCTCTTTCTAAGCTTACCCTCACAACTCATATTCACTTGAGAACACTATTGTCCTCTTATATTTCAACCTCAACTGAAATATTAGGTTCTGAACACACTTATTTTTCCTCCTAGAAACCCTTGCTAGCTTCCTTCATCACTGCCCTTAAAGGCTGTAATCTTCTTGCTGAGATGTTTTCACTCTTGCTGCTACTTATTGTTTGCGCTACTACTTTATCCATGCTGTTGTAGCTCTTATGATTTTTCATAAGCCTTCAGTCCACAATCTTACCTCTTAAGGTTCACTCGATTAGAATCAATGAGAAATATTTCTCAACTTTTCTTAGTTCAAAGTCTTTCACATCGCCTCTCAGATCTTATAGCTCTGATACCAATTGATGCAACTGTAGTTGCAAATTACAGAAATACTCGTGGACCTGTGGGTTAGGACCCACATAACTTCCTTTATATGAAACAGAATAAAAAATACATCAGAGGTGATTTAACATACATACATGCATAAATCAACAACGATCTCCTTAAAACCATAACACTTACCCATATCAATTTATATTTACGCAAAACTAGAGCTCTCAGGCCCCACACTCTGATAGCCAATCACAACACATCACAGTCTCTTGCCCGCAACTTTTAACTCTTCACCGAATACACTGACCCTCAAAACTTTGTGAAGTGCACTTTCGCGCCATAATGACATGTAGCCTCCCCTAATCACATCGCACATATCAGACCTTACCGCATCACGTCGCGGACAACTTACCTTGCGACTGTTTGATATCCGCTATGTTTTTCTAAGTGCGTTATTGTGCAGAGCTGACACATGGCTCCCTCTCGTCACATCGCATCCTCCTGTTCTTACTGCGTCGCATCCCAAGTTACCTTGTTCACCTTGTGAAATCCTTAACTCTTAAATAATCCAATCGTCGATGTGAAACTACACCCTGCCGGCACACGTCCACTTCGGATCTGTGATTTAATCGCAATCGTTCATTCAACAGTCTTGGCTCTTCTTTGCCTATTTTTCCCGCTCTAATCTCTGCCGTCAATCCTTAAACCTTTGTCTCAGCGATTCAATCCTCGCCGTCGTTTCCTCCTAAGGAATTCTTCTAATTATTTTGTTCTTTATTCGATTGCTCTTCTTTCTGATGTCGCTGCCCTGTGATACAACTTCTTCCATGCTACTCCTCCGCTATCCTTCCGAGTTGTTTGGAATTATTCAACGCTATCTCTCCTGAGATTTGTGTGGTCTGCAAATGCGCAGATTTCCTAATGAGCTTGTTCTTCATTTCTCATCCTTCGGTCTCTGCCATAACTTAGTCTACACGAAGTTCACAGAAACTTCATCTTCTCGCTCAGTCTGTATATTCATTAACAAAAAAACAATACACATATATAATAAAATGAAAATGCAATACTTAACTTCGACAGGGAAATAAAACCAACGGGTTGAAATAGAGAGCCCGATCACAGTCCAAATCACTTGGAATTTATTTATAAATAAAAATACACAGAACCGAGCCTTGGGATGGCTAGTTTTTACATTTGTTCCTACTCTTTGTTCAACCCTCTCTCACCCCTATTTCCCTCTCGTTCTCTCTTTTTCTCTATGGAAGGAAAAACCTCACAATGGTGGATTTTGTTTTGTTTTATGCCTTTCCCAAAATCCCGATATGGTTGAGAAACTGTTATTCAGTTTTAGAACAATTTATTCAACTAAATGCCCACTAATGCTAATTTAACTATTCTTTTAACCTACAGATTACAATGGCTATGTTAGCCCAAATTAACTTTAAAAAAAATACTTTAAAACTAAAGTCTTCAAATTGTTATTAGGACTACAAGTCCTCTTCCCAAGCCACAACATGTGACCAGCTTGTTGTTGGGGGGGGTCAACCCCCTTGTTCGGGGTTCGGGGCAGCACCTCGAGAAAAAATTTTGGACCCTATTTTTCGGTGGGCGGACCCGCCCATGGTTTTGTGCATGGGTTTGCACATGGTTTTGGGGTATGATGGTTTTCGGCCCCTAGTATTTTGTAGATCCGGTCAAGGGAACTATGGTTATGTTCTAATCCAGGGTTAATGGATTTGGGTTTATGTATGCTTCGGCATGTATATATATTTGTTGTAACACTAAAAGGAATATAATGAAAAATCAAGCTGGTTGTCCCGATTTGGGATCCAAGGGAAAATATCTATGTATATCTGTTTTATGTTTTATGCTCTTGCTATTGTTTATTTTTTGTTTTAAGATTCATTTACAAATAATTTCTGTATAGGGTTAAAACCTAAATTTGGTATTAGAGTTGTTTCGGCTTCAAGGGGACGACTTTATTGCTGAGGGGTTTTTTTCTCGGGCCTGTGGTAGACCCTGTTCAATGGAGATCTGCAGGATCGATTCTTGCGGTGAAAGAAGATGGTGAGAAGTGGAAAGATAGAGATTGAGAAATTTAATGGTCAGAGTTTTGAGTTGTGGAAGATCAAGATGGAGGATCTGCTGGTGGATAAAGACCAGTGGATCGCGGAAGATCCAGGTACTAAACCATTGAAAATGTCAGATGAAGACTAGAAAAAGTTGGATCGGAAGGCGAAGAGCACAATACGGTTGTGTGTCTCAGATTCAGTATTGTTGAATGTATTTGGGGAAGCTAAGGCAAAGAGTTTGTGGGAAAAACTTGGGACTTTGTGTCAATCTAAGTCTTTGGTGAATAAATTGTTCTTGCGGAAAATGTTGTATAACCTGAGGATGAAGGATGGAGACTCGGTGAAATAGCATCTGAACTCCTTCAATACTGTGGTAAGCAAAATATCGTTTGTTGATATTAAAATATTAGATGATGATAAGTGCATAAGTTTGTTGTGTTCTATACCTGACTCGTGGGACAGTCTGGTTATTGCAATAGGTAGAAATACAACTACCTTGAATTTTGATGACATTGTCTCAGCCTTTCTGTTGGAGGAAATGAGACGGAGAAACATGGAGGGTCAGAATGGAGATGCCTTATATGTATGAGGAAGGTCCCAGAACATAAAAAATAATAAGGTTTCGAGTGGGATATCTAAATCTAGAGGGAGATCTAAATCTCCTGGAAAGTTTGTAAAGGTGTGATGGAAATGTGGAAAGGAAGGGCACTACAAAAAGGATTGCAGATCTAAAGCCCCTGAGAAAGGAAAGGGATCTGATGATGCTCCTTCTACAGAGGCAAAAACCACCTTGGATGAAGGTGGGGATGTGTATTTGGCTTCTTCTTCAAATAAACATGTAGATCACGAGTCATGGTTGATTGAATCAGGTGCATCCTTTCACTTCACTCCCCATAGGGAGTGGTTCTGCGAGTATGAGAAATATGATGGCGGTGATGTCTTCTTAGGGGATGATAGGAAGGCCAGAATTTTTGGACGTGGAAAATTCAAGCTAAAGCTACAAGGTGGAAGGATTAGAACAATTCCTGGTGTTTTTCACATTCCTGCATTGGCCAGAAATTTGATTTCTGTAAGCAAGATGGATGATGCAGGTGTAAACACAATGTTCAAGAAAGATACCTGTAAGATGGTTTAGGGAGCATTGGTATTAATGCGGGGAGTTCAAATTGGAACTCTGTATAGCTTCAGGGCAACACTGTTATTGATGGGTGCAACAGTTTTGTGTTTCCTGAAAGTGGAGTGGAAAGCCTAGAGGTCTCTGGAGAAAAGATCATGCTATGGCATCAAAGGTTTGGACATATTGGAGAGAAGTGCCTTTGGATACTGCATGGAAATGGTATGGTAGAAGGTATGTCTAATAGCTCTCTGGATTTTGATTTATGTGAACATTGTGTATATGGGAAGCATAATCGGGTGAGTTTTCCTTCTGGTGCTAAGAGGGCGAACAAGATATTAGAGCTTGTGCATAGTGATGTGTTTGGACCTGTGTCAGTTCCATCACTGGGTAAGCTTGTGTACTATGTTTCATTCATAGATGACTTCTCAAGGAATACATGGATATATTTCTTGAGGAAGAAATTTGAAGTCTTTGAAAGATTTAAAAATTTAAGGTTCTGGTGGAAAACCAAACAAAGAAGAAGATTAAGGTGCTGAGGACAGATAATGGTGGGGAGTTCTACAAGAAGGAATTTGAAGAGTTCTGTAAGAAGTGTGGTATATAATGATAGAAGAATACTCCATACACACCTCAACAAAACGGATTTACAAAAAGAATAAACATAATGCTTATGGAAAAGGCAAGAAGCATGCTCAGTGGTACCAAGTTAGGACAAGAATTCTGGGCAGAGGTAGTGGAGACTGCATGTTACTTGGTTAACAGATCACCTTCATTAGCGTTGGAGGATAAGACTCCACATGAGGTATGGACTGGTAAAAAAACCTCTCTTTCACATCTGAGGGTATTTGGATGTGATGCATATGTACATGTTCCAAAGGAGAAAAGGACCAAGTTGGATAATAAATCTGAAATGTGCATCTTTATTGGGTATAAGGATGGTTCAAAGGGTTAGAAGCTTTGGAACCCGAAAACAAGGAAGGTTGTGTACAACCGAGATGTGGTGTTTAGAGAGGTGAAAGATGTTAAACATGAAGTCCTACCAAAGGAGCCTAAGAAGATAGAGTTTGAGCTAAAGGAGGATGAATCAGACTCTACAATAGAAGAAGACTCAGAAGAGGAAGAGCCGCAAACTCCAGCTGTGAGAAGATTAGTTCAGGAAAGAAGACAACCAGAAAGGTATAGTCCATCTGCTTTCTGTTCAAATTTAGCTTTAAATATAACTGACGATGATCCCAAAACCGTTAGGGAGGAAGTAGATTCAGAGGATGGAAAACTATAGAAGGAGGCCATGGTTGATGAAATGGCATCCTTGCATAAAAATGAGGCATGGGATCTGGTGGAGTTGCTGGCTAGAAGGAAGCCCATCAGGAGAAAATGGGTGTTTAAGAAGAAGATGAATGCATAAGGCAAGGTCGAGAAATACAAAGCTCGGTTGGTAGAAAAAGGTTATTCCCAGGTGATGGGAATTGATTTTGGTGATATTTTTTCTCATGTTGCCAAAGTTACTTCTATTATATTACTTTTATCTGTTTATGCTGCATTTGATTTTGAGGTAGAACTAATGGATGTGAAGACAACATTTATTCACGGGGATCTGGAAGAGGAGATCTAAATGAAACAACCTGAAGGCTTTATGGTTAAGGGGAAGAAATAATTGGTATGTAGGTTAAAGAGGTCTTTGTATGGGTTAAAACAGTCACTAAGGATGTGGTATCAAAAATTTGATACCTATATACGGGGACTTGGCTTCACCAGAAGCAAGGAGGATCACTGTGTTTATTTTAAATTAATTGGTGAACGTGTTATTTATTTGGTCTTGTATGTGGATGATATGTTGTTGATTGGAAATGACAAAGAAATTATCCAAGATTTGAAGACCCAACTATTCTCGAAATTCGACATGAAGGATCTTGGTGCTGCAAACTATATTTTGGGCATGGAAATTAAGAGAGACCGGGTAAAGAGGAAGCTCTAGTTAAACCAGAGGAAGTATGTCGAGACTATATTGAAGAGATTCAATATGCAAGATAATAAACCGGTGAATGTTCCTATTCATGTAGGTGTAAAGTTATATGTTGAATAGTGTCCCAAGACACAAGAAGAAGAGGAGGATATGTCCCGTGTTCCATATGCAAGTGCAGTGGGTAGCGTGATGTATGTAATGGTCTGTACTAGACCAGACATTTCACATGCAGTGGGAGTATTGAGAAGGTTTATGTCAAACCCATCGGAGGAGCATTAGACAACAGTGAAGCAGGTTTTCAGATATTTGCGTGGCACTAGTGATTATGTTTTGTGCTACCAGGGAAGACCAGGATTGGATAGAGTGTTGGACAATCGTGGTTTTGTTGATGTAGACTGGGTTGGAGATCTAGACCAAAGAAGATCGACAAGTGGGTATGTGTTTAGCCTATTTGGAGGCGCAACCAGTTGGATGAGTAAACGACAGTCTATAGTGGCTCTTTCAACTATAGAGGCAGAATACATGGCAACCACTCATGCAAGCAAGGAAGTAGTTTGGTTGCAAAGATTATGTTCAAGTATGGGGTTGGTGCAGCAAGCTATAAGGATAGGCTGTGATAGCCAAAGTGAAATCTTCTTGGCTAAGAACCCTGCTTATCATTCAAAGACAAAGCACATTGATGTTCAATATCACTTTGTGATAGATATGGTTGAGGCTAAAAGGGTGTTGCTGGTAAAGGTGGACACTTTGAAGAATGTTTCAGATGCATTGATGAAGTCTGTGAGCACTCAAAATTTCTCTTGGTGTAGAGAAACAATGGGTGTTGCAGAGCTGGGCTAATGAATAAACTCTCCTGTGGCCTCCTACATGGGTTTGCACATGGTTTTGGGGCATGGTGGTTTTCGGCCCCTAGTATTTTGTAGATCCGGTCAAGGGAACTATGGTTATGTTCTAATCCAGGGTTAATGGATTGGGGTTTATGTATGCTTCGGAATGTATATATATGTATTGTAACACTAAAATGAATATAACGAAAAATCAAGCTGGTCGTCCCGATTTGGGATCCAGGGGAAAATTTCTGTGTATATCTATTTTATGTTTTATGCTCTCGCTATTGTTTATTTTCTGTTTTAAGATTCGCTTGCAGATAATTTATGTACAGGGTTAAAACCTACACTTGTCACATTGTTGGCTCTACCTTATTGCTCCTGCATCACATATGGGAGGGAAGCCTTCATCACAGCCATAGCCAAGTTGTTGCAACGTAATCTATTATTGTCTTGTTAGTTTATTTTAAGTGTTATTTGTTAAAACCACTTCAGTCTTTTATGATGATTTAATATATTTGTATTTCACTAGAAACTATAAATCCCCTTCATTAATGTGAAGAAGGGGTTCTGAATTTTTGCAAGAAAGGTTTGGTTTGCACTATTGTAGCTTGAAGTGATCTTAAGGTAAAGTTGAACCATTATTTTTTTTCTCATGAGCAGAGTGAAGATATATCAGGTAGTAATATTTTTGTATTATTACTATGCTTAAGAGTTGAATGATTATCTTAATTGTGTTTATCATATATGTTTTTGCAAGCAATCAGGCATTTATCACTATTGATGTGTGTGATTGAAATATTATAAGTATATGCATGAACAATGAAATCTTATATGTGCAACGGATTTCATCAACTAATTTAGTTAAAATAGTTATCATTATTTATCTTAACCTCATAAATGATTTGATGATCTATATTTTCATGTTAAATATGAGATCTTTCTAAAGTCACATATATAGGAAAAGCTTTCTTGGTGTTAGCCTCCACAATATCCCAAGGATGAAAGGAGATCGACAGAGGTAACCTCGAACCAAGCTTTTAGTTTGGTAGCTAGCCCTACCAGACCAAAGAGGGCTCTCTCTATGAAACTCACAACCAAGGATTTGAATGGTACAAGAAAGGATTTTAGGCTAGATAGTTCAGCTCCAGGGCTTGAATATTTTAGGGTTTTTTGCTAGATCGGGAGTGAAAATCAAGGAACTAGGTCAAGTCTCAAAGGTTTCAGTTGCAAGAGATATACAGGAGTAGGGTAGGCATGCTTTTGTGATAGCTTAAAGGTTGGTCGATGAAGTGTAGGGTTGAATGAGAAAGAAGATCAAAATGAGCATAAATACCATCAATTCATTTCTTAAGAAGAAAAAACACACAAATATGAATTTCCTGATAAAACAAATCTTAATCAAAAGAATTATGTTTAATACATCTTAGGAAATCACTTAAGAGAAAAGATATGGTAAGGAGACTAATTTATCATTCATATAAGTATTTAACAGAAGGAAAGCATAATCACAAATTCACACCACAAGAATTACTGAATAATAGTTGCATCTGTCCTTTGATTTCCTTTAAAAATGATGAAGTACAAGCTACAAGACTTCCACTCTTTGATGTCCAATATTTAGATTGATTGAAAACCACATAAATTTATACTAAGAAAAACTTCCCCTCTCTTAGGGGTTGAATCCCTCAGTGTAGGAACAAATTACACAATAATCTCTAACAAGACCTAATGACTAGGAGGTTAAACACACTCTCCTCAATTAGACCAATTGATACGTTTGAATATACCATTGTGAAATTAGCATGGATCTACATCAAAATTACATTTAAAAGCCCCATTTAAATTCAACCCATCATGTCAAATAAAAAATTGAGATATTACATCACAAAAAAACAAGTTTTACCGAAGAAACCTTGAAAAATTGACTAACAGGTAAAAGCACAGTGCCACCAAACAAAAGTGCAACACCAATCTTTAAGGGGACTTTTGAGGGCCTTCCACTGCTCCAAATCTAGCTTTGAAGGCACCAATGGAAATTTTATGATGTCTAGTTGTCATTATACAAATCAAGCAAGCAAAATGACCACTCCAAGATAGATAAAAAATCATTCTCCTAGAGTTACTCCCAAAAGTGCAATGCCTAGTCCAAAAAGGTGGCATAAAGTGACTTTTTGACCTGTTTTTGGGTATTTTATCCCAGCATATTTGCTGAAAAGGCAAAAAAACCATATATCTGACATATGTAGGGTACTACCTATCCATCAATGCAGAATTTTTTCCATTTGGAGGTTTGAGGAAAAAGCGCAGCGCCAAGGTGCTGCGCTTTTGGCTGAACTGATATGTCCAATTTAGGCCAAAAGTCACAAAAAACCAAAATTTCACAAACTTTATTCAAAATTTACTAAAAATTTCTCCACGAAGGTAGGTGATGATGTGTCAAGTTATGAGTGAGGCCTCAACCTACAAGTCAAGTTTATCCTTCTCTTTTTGCCTCATTAGGGTTTGCTTCGTCTTCTTCGTCAATTGTTTGATTTTGATTTGGGAGAATTTTTTTCTTGTATAATAATGCATGACCATGTGTCTTTGTAGGTTATTGTTCCTATTTTCCCTCTTAATAAGCCTCTCCAAGTGGAAATTTATCCTATCAAGCCAATATTCTCTATCTTTCTCATTTTCTGCCAAAATGAGTTCATCAACAACCATTTGACCTTTTGGTGGAGATGGTTCTTTTTGCTGCTCAAGTGCCCTCTTGAGACCTCTTTTTCTTGGTCTCCTTGCTTTAATCTACTCTTTTTGATCCTCTAAATCATCAACATCAGCAATTTCCTTACCTTTGGCATCATCCTTTCTCAAATCTTCTTTGGGCTTGTTTAAGAGCAATTGATTTAATTTTAGTTGCATGTTCTCCTGTTGCAAGAATGAGACAAAGAGATTTTCCTTTGAAAAAATTTCTTTGAGCTCTCTAATCTCAACCTTCTTCTCCATGATGATACACTCCACTATTTTTCCTCCTCATGCACTTCCAAATATGCTATATGAGTGTTAAGATGAAGTTGTTCCTCATCTTGCAATGGTGCCTCATGATGTGATGATGTTTCTTCCTATGATGTAGGATTGGACCTTTCAACAATGTCTGGAGGAAATAAAAGCCTCTTTCCTCTAGTGTAGGTCTTTGACTCCTCTTCCCTAGGATTTTTTGTGACAGGTTTTCTTGTGGAAGCCATCTCTTGTTGTGTTGGTGAAGTCGAAGGTGTGGAGTGACTGCTAGATTGAGCTGTAGAAGACAAAAGAGAACTTGAATATATAAAACCATCCCAAGAAAAATTTATCTGTGTGAGCTGATGGAAAACTAGTAGTTTCACCAAGCCACAATGAAACAAACTAGCATGATTATCTTCTCCTAATACATGTACCCTCTTTTCCATATTTACCATGCTTCTGTAAAGGTAATGAGGCAAGTTGAGAGCTTTTACACCAGTGAAATGCATCAATAGTCTCACATGATACTGATATAACCTCATGTACATAACCTCACATGTGAAATATTTCATGATCAATTTCATGAGAGGGGCATACTGGTCAAGAAAGTGTTTGAATGGAAAGATGTGCTTTGGAGTAGATTTGTATGCAAGTTTCAAATACATCTTGTAGTTTTCAATGTCAAGTTCTCTATTATTTAACCAAGTTTCTCCATTCTCTGCAATCACTGTAGCTATGGAAATGGCCTCTACTGAAAGAGTGAACACAACCCCTGCAATAGTCACCTTATCTCTCCTCAAACTGGTGGCAAAAGTGCTAGTAAGTTTGTCATGAAAACCAAGTTCCTCAACCTTTTGGCAAAAGGAAAGGCAACCTGCATCCTAGAATGATTTATTAAGGAAGGGTGAAGACATGATTTCATGTGCTGTAGTGGGCTCATTCCTACTATTTTGACCTCCCTTATGCCTCCTATGCTCAGTGTTTTCAAAATCCATAGTAAACCATAGCTCAATGGGAGGGGAAATAAGGGTTTAGTGTAGGGAAAAACATGGTATTTGGGCATATTTTAGGAATGAAGGGAGATGAAGGGGTTATGGGTCTCCTAAATTATTAGGAAAATTTATGGGGGTAGGGATAGATGTTAGGAAGTAGGGAGAAGTTAAATTTCATGGAATCAGTGAGGGGAAGGGGTCCAAAAGGGGAAAACACAGTCCTAGCCTAAGAAAGTGTAGTCTAGGCTATGGTTTGTGGAAAAATAGTGAAAATGAGGGATATGGGTGAGGATAAGTGTCAAGGGTAGTATATGGAAGGTGGGGAAAGTATATGAGATTTAAAATTAGGGTTTTACCACAGTTATGAAAAATTGACCAAGAATATGAAAAACACAGCACAAATGTTGAGAGAGGTAATTCACTGACTTTTTACTGATTTCAGTGGACAAATTGATGAAAGGGTGTGTAAATAAGGTTTTATTACTTGTGTAATATGTGTTTGAACCTTTTTTTGCTGAATAAAACCCTTGAAATTGAAGAATTTCCTCCTTTGTAAAAAAAGTAGCACCTCTGGAAAAAACATAGTGCTGCCAGCGAAAAGTGCAGCAAAGGAGGTAGATGGAACTTTGGTGGCAAGGAATTTATTCTTTGACGGTGGAAATTCTCTTTGAAGGTGGAGAAATGTTTCTTGAAATTGGAATGAGCAAATGAGATGCTATTTTGGTCTTTTATAGCTTGGAAATCAATCTTTCTTCTTAGTGGTGTAGTGGCGCCACCATGTCCTTTCAAATTTTGATTTGCATTAATAGTGAATTGCAGCCTTAGAAAATTTTTGTTCATATTACATCATGATAGAAGTAAAATTACACTTTTGAAACCTTTATTGAAAATTTTTCACTATTAATACTCCTTTCAATGCTGAATTTGATGGTGAAATGACCTATTTTTATGATTTTGACCCTAAGACCTAATGATGACACTACATGTAAGAATGAGTTGAATGATGACCATGGTGATGTGACTGAGATGGTGATGACGAAATTTCAGTAATGAATCTTCAAAATGAGTGATGTCATGACCAAAACATGGGTTGAAAGGAGTAGTAACACACATAGACACACTAACTAGTGACCAAATTTTTATTTGAAAACCTATTGAAACCATAAAAATTTGTAGTAGGACCCTATCAAAAACCTTGTAAGAGCACATTTGATCACTGGTGACTGGCAGGACTAGCAGACACTAACACTTGGAATATATATTTTAATTTTATTTATTCTTTATCTCTTAGTTATATTCACATCATTAGCCTTAAATTTATATATACCATCCATATTTAATTACTCTTATTAAGGGAAACTGGTCTCGTAATCCTAATCAGATTCACCATTCCAAATGGAAAAGGAGTTGCTTTAAGTTCCTGACCAAGTGGTTTTCCCTGATGTTGAGGCAGAGAATTCTGAATCTTCAATAGAGTCTAACCATGTGAATCAATGAGTTGAGGTCAAACATGGTAGACACCTTCTAATTACCGGCCAATGATGTAAGCCATTAACATACACAAGAGAAACCACTGATGATGTTAATAGCTCTCAAAGTACTACAGTAAAATCCATATGGTGTGATTAAATGAGTTGATATTGAAAACCACACAGAGTCTTTCGGTCAAAGGCCAATGATGTAAACTTGTCACTGAGAGTGAGGAAATTTTCCATTGATGTATAAAAGCACCAAGGTACCAAAGGGGTGTTTCTAAGTCAACTTCTTGGATGATGTGTTGATGTCGACATGAAGCAATTCATCGTAGGAGGGCCTTGATGTATCCCCTATCAATGGCCTGAAATGGGTATCATGATTGAGACAAATGATGATGATACAAAACTAAATCAGGAAAAGGAAAACATGGAATGAAGGCTTAAGAGTATTGTGACATATATCAAATAAAGTGACTTCTCTTGAACACATAACGACATTGAATGGAGTTGGAAGTATTGACCCAAAACCAATATGGAGGATTCGAAAAGATATGATGAACTGAATGAAAGGAAAATTACCCAACCCAACAACCACAAAGATGAAGTGGAAGAGTGTCGTTTTCAAGTGTGACTCGCCACCATTAGCAAAATGGAGTACCATGTTTTCCTAATTTCCCCAACCATACTAGTTAGTACCTCTTTATTTTTTAACAAGCTTGAGGAGGATACCATATGTGTTGGCTCGCTAAGATGTCTATTTAAAAAAATCCTAATGCCTACATTAATCATCAACCCAGGGTAATTATTTTTATTTCAAGAGTGTTCAGCACAGACTATGCAAGTGAAACTAGAGGTTATTAAATCGAAATCGTTGTAGAAGTAAAATCTAATTCTTGAAGTTCAATCAAAGCAATAAAAGAAATCATTAAATAAATTCAACCAATTAACTCAACTTACGTCTAATCTGTTCTATGAAATCAGATCGAAATGCAAACTTAACGGGATTCACAATGAACCAAAATTATAGACTAACATATACATCAATTTATTAACATCTACAACAATCTATTAACCAACCAAAGAATATTGCAGTAACTTAACAACAAGTAACAAAATGACATTCTGCAATTGAAATTCTCAATGGCTGATCAACCAACAAGCTCACTCAGAATGAACAAAAATCTACTTATTCAAATAACTTGTGAGAAATAACATTCATGAAGAAAATGAAAGCAATTAAGACTTTCAATCAATAGGATGCAAACCACTCGATGCTGATGAAATTCGAATCAATTATGAATTATATAAAACACATAAATAATTAATTATAAAATAGGGAAATTAGAATATAACACAAGATGGCAGTATAAATCCTAGCGACTGGGCCCAGGATCTCCAGAAGTCCCTGCCAGATGATTTTCAGAATACGATTATGGAAAATCCAATATCTCTTTCATTAAATTAAACAGTTAGAGTACAACATCGCTGAGTGCGAAAGATTCTTGTTCATAAGGAATGAAAATAAAATACAATTACAACATATAGATAATCAACTCCCGTTCTATTCTATCTATTAATATTTTATATATTTATAGAGAAACATAACAGATAAAGGCGAATCCTTAGGATCAGGAGATCCTAAGGATTTTGCAGTTGTCTAACAGTTTGTGCTATAAAATGAGTGAGGCCCTCCTTGATTGTTGCTGGCCTGTATAAATAGAGACGCGATTGTTTTCCTTTTTCTGGCTGGTGCTGTTCAATCGTTTGAACAAAGATTAATCAGTTTGGATTTCCTGCACCTAAAAATAGCAGAAGTTAGCATTTTTCTCTCATAATTACATAATTTATTGATAATTAGTTTTACCCTTTGTTTATAATGAATTCTTCTAGATTTACTCCTAAAATGAGGGTAAACACATGAAATTTAATAATAAATCAAGTTAATCATGAGGGTTAAATGTACCTTTTTCGTGACCCAACAATATTCTTGATTTGTAAGTTCATCCTTTGGATGAATCCCTTCAAGTATTTTTAACGAACCTTGAGAAGCAGTGGTTCGACCTTGTCATTTTTGACAAGTCCATCGATGTTTGATGTTTTAATGAGTCCAACGAAGATAAAACTTGACATCTTTTTTCACTTTTAGAGAGTTTGAAAAATAAGCGAAAAAGAAAACTCCATATGTCCCTTTTCATAGATAGTCCCTTAAGTCCGAAAAAGTAGAAAACGATACTCAAGAGAACCTCCTAGCCATGTTCACTAAGGTATTCCTTTTTCGTACATAGTCCATCTCAGTCTGGAAAAGGGTTGTACTTATACTAAGCAAACGTCTTTTCATTTATTTTTAAGATTTCAAAATGACAATATTTAACAATATTTTCATGTTTTGGGATTCTTAAAATAGTTGAAAGAGAAATCTAAGGGGTTCATTTTTTGTAAGTTTATCGAGCCCAGAAAAGAGATAAAAGTATACTCCCTGGTCAAAATAACTTGTTTAAAACATGTCAAAACACCATTAACCACTGTCAACTTGTTCAAAACACCACAAAAGGATTAAACAAACCTGTTTCATATTAAAAATGAAGCATTTATAGATCAAAACATTAAATTTGAATAAAATAATGTAATAAATTACCATAAATACTCAAAATGACTATTCATTTTTACCATTTCACATTTACTTTAAACAATGAGAGTTTTGGAGTACTTTTTCCCTCGATCTTCTGCAGCTGATTACGACCAATCCAGTGGATCATTTTGAGTACCTTTGTGATTTCAAGGAAAATTTTTGAGGTTTTGAGGGCCACGGGGTTTCTAAAACTCGCCCTAGGACCAACGCACCCCCCTGTGTCAAACAATGTGTTTCACCTAGGCAGAATATCACTGTTGGGAGAGGTGCAATGCTCTGGTTTGAACTACAGGGGTGCATTGGGCACAAAAAGCTTAATGGTTTATTAGTTTCCCCTGAAATTTTGTTAGATTTTTGGCAAGAAAAGGAGCCTAATGAATCCTTTGTTGATGCTTCAAGTTTTCATTAGCACAAAATGGAATTCATTTGGCGAGAAAAAGAACATGAAGAGTAATATTTGACTGCAAAAAATGATTCTGCCACTATTCAGGCACTAAAAAACTGTGGATTGTTGAAATTTGTTTGGCTATCTGGTATGAGGAAAAAAAATGGAGTTGTTGAAATATCTTGTTCATCCATGGGATGTTCAGGTATAAGCATTAAGGTTTGGGGAACATATACTCGAGATAAAGGTAGATGATATCTACTTTCTTACAAGTCTATCCAACAGGGGTGCTCCCATCTCTCTTCTAGGTGGGAGGAGTGGTGGGGAGACCATCGAATACTTTATCAACTCCTATTGCATACCTCGAGCCCAACCTACCAGGGATGGAAATATCAATATAAAATATGTGACCCAGTTACCTTTGAGGACGATCCTATTTATCATTGCTAGAATGGCAGGTAGCTCAACACTCCATGTAGCGAGTCGATCGTACATGCGGTATGGGATAGAGTGTCTAGCGCCAACAATGTTCAACTGGAGTGAGGGTGTCCTATTCAATACGAAGGAGAAACTTACCAAATCAAAAGTAGGGAAGTTGAAAATTTTTATTATGGTTCTATTTTAGTCTCTTTTTCTTTGGAGCGGGTGCCATTACTTCAACCTCAACAGGTTATACTAGAGCCAATTGATTCGAGCATACCATAGATGAGGAGGTGGATATATCATATGGGCCAACATGCAGATCCGTCGATGATCAGTTTTTCACCAACCTTCTTTGGATGGCTACACAGATATTTCATTATGATAGATGATTATCCTTATGTAGGGATGGATTTATACGATGATCTCAAGCTCGTGCTTCCTGAGGGTGAGCAATGGGATATTTCAGGTAAAATGTTTTGACCATTAAGTTTTTGAAAGTTTTACATTTTTTTTTGTGTTTTTGATGTTTTCGAGACTAAACTATGTTAGGTCCCTATATTAATAGTGTACTCCCTTATTTTTGTTACTGTAGCCCCCTTATTGTTATTATTGTGCCCCATAAAGCCCCACTATTGTTATTGTTGTGCCCTTACATTATTATTGTTAGGTCGGCTAGGATTATATTGTGACCCCTTTGACTCATATATATAGAAAAGAGGTTTTTTCATTTGAATCATCCAATAATTTTTCATTTATGTAATGTAAAGGAGGTCGCCCCCTCAAAATGGTTGATTTATAAGGTGTTAATCTCTCTTTTATTCTATTTTTGGAGTTGTTTTCATAACATTTGGTATCAAAGCTTTGGATTCTAGGGTCTCGCTGCTTTAGATAGGTCATCGTGGAAATTTTTATATAACGTTTTTTCTATGAAGGTTCAGAACTTTAAAAAAAACCCATTTACAAAAAATCCTGATGTACGTCTTGTAAAAATTTCAGATCTTGGTTCGCAACATTTTCAAAGATATGATCTGTGGAAGTTAGGGTTTTTGTAGGCTCCCAAATTTCATCTCAAAGATGTGACCTTGGAAAAATAGTCATAACTCTCTCTCTAAGCATCAGATTGGAATTATGTGAAAAGTGGCTTAAAGTACACAAACTTTAGTTTATATCAATTTTAGAGCTGAAGGAGGAAATGGTGACACGTAGCACGCTGTACAATTTTTCTCTACTGAACCAGTCGATAATTAGGTCATTGCGAGAGATTAGGTATAAATTTTTATTGAAGAATCCAAATCAGGTTAGACCCATGGCATTGGAAAGAATATTTAGAGGGCTACTAAAGGACTGAAAATAAAATCTCGGGATCCAAAATTCTATAGATACATCAGTTTCAATATCAAGCTCCTCAAAAGCAAGAAAAATGTGTGTATTTTGTTTTCAAATTGCATAAGTATTGTTTGGGAAATCAGTTTGAAGTGATTCCAAGGGCATATTGAAGCATGGATATTAGTATTGGGTGCCCCTAAAAATTATTCAACACCCATTAAGCCCTGAGAAGGCTCTGCTATGACTCATGAAGAGGAAGAAGTGCAACATGATATATCAAAATTACAAGACCAAGTGCACCAAATTTTTCTCTTTCAAAGAGAAACAAAAAATGAAATGGAAGTTTTGAAGAAAGGCGTGGAAGCTAAGATGGATGGTTTGAAGAAAGGCATGGAAGTTGATATGGATGGTTTGAATAAAGGCATGGAAGCTAAAGTGGATATTTTGAAGAATGGCATGGAAGCTAAGATGGATGACATGAAGCTAAGATAGATGAAAAAATGAAAGACACCATGGAAGACATGAAGAATGATATAAAAGAAGACATGAAATTTTTGAAGGAAGGTTTGAAAAAGTTGATACAAGAAATGATTCCTGATGGCGAAAAGGTAGTATAGGAAACTCACGACGAGAACAAAATAAATTTTAATCATGATTTCATAAACTCTAATGTTTTATTGAAGACCCACCATATTCCAAAGATCGATGTGAGAAAGTTTGATGGAAAGGATCCCGTAACATGGATACTAAATATGGAGCAACATTTTGATCTCCATAATGTGAAAAACACACAAAAGGTACGCATTGGATCTTTACATTTAGAGAAAAATATATTTGTATGGTATCGATGGATTTTCTCTCGTAAAAAAATTGTCACTTGGTCAATTTTTACGGAGGAAATGATAGCACATTATGAGGATACAAAGAGCAACACCTTATTTATCCAATTGATAAACCTCAAACAAAAGGGTTCAATGGTGGAGCACATTGAGGACTTCCAAAAATTGAATATAAGGGTAACTGATATTCCAGAGGAACAAATGATTGATGTATTCATAGGGAATTTAAAGGATAACATCCAACATGAGGTTGGCAAGAAAAAATGAAAGTAAAATTATGGCGACAAGGAAGCCTACCACTCACATCTATAAAGATGGAAGTGTTGCTACTCCTACACTTCCACAACCTACAAGGTTGACACCACAAAAATTGGAAGAAAAAAGAGCAAAAGGGCTTTGAAACAATTGTGATAGAAAATACACTAAAGGTCATAAGTGTGCTAAGAAGAAATTATTTTACATAGATTGTAAAGAGGAGGAAGAAAATGAACAAGAAACTTCAAAAGAAGAGGATATACACTAGGAACCAACCCTAGAGAAAGAAGAAATGAGTCTGACCATATCCTGCAATGCATTGGAAGGAATTACCACTCCTGAAACTCTCAAGATAGAAGGACATATAAAGAAGAAAAATGTAATAGTGTTTATTGATTCAGGTAGTACCCATAATTTTATTCATTGTAAGGTAGCCAAGGAATTGAATTGCTTCCTATACCCAACACCATAGTGTCAAGTGATGGTTGAAAATGGAGGGAATATAAATTGCTCTGGAAAATGCCATAAAATCAAGCTAACCATGGGGGAATATGTATTTAATATTCCAATGCTTTCCATTCCAATGGGAGGTACTGATGTTGTACTAGGAGTATAATGGTTACAATCTTTGGGGATGGTAGCTTTTAATTTTCAAGAACTTTTCTTGAATTTTTTTATTTTTTATTTTCGGACGGAAAGGAAGTTGAATTACAGGGTATCCCAAGGAACCAAGGAAAGATAATAAGCTCTAATGTCATGACAAAGCTTCTAAAGAAATAAAAATGTGGCGTAATTTCACAATTATGCTCAGTAGAAGTTCCAACATCAAAATCATATATTTCTCCAGATCTCCAAAAAGTGTTAGACAATCATTCCAAGGTCTTTGAAACTCCCGAAGGACTCCCACCTATTCGTCATCATGATCATGTTATTCATTTGATTATAGGAAGTGTTCCTACAGACATTAGGCCTTACGTTATGTCCAAAAGAGCGAAATTAAATGTATGATTGCAGAAATGTTAGAAGCTGGTATAATTCAACCTAGTCAAAGTTATTTCTCTGCTCCAGTAGTATTGGTGCAAAAGGAGGATGGATCATGGCACATGTGTCTGGATTATAGGGAGCTCAATAAGCTCACTATTAAAGATAATTTTCCCATTCCTGTGATTGATGAATTATTGGATGACTTGCATGGAGAAATTTATTTTACCAAGTTGGATATTCGTTTAGGATATCATCAAATTAGAATGAAGACTCAAGATATTCTGAAGACAACATTTCAAACTCATGAGGGTCATTATGAATTTTTGGTCATGCTTTTTGGCCCTACCAATGCACCTTCTACATTTAAAGGGTTGATGAATCCCATTTTTAAACCCTTCCTTAAAATTTGCGTTTGTATTTTTTGATGATATACTAATCTACAACATGTCTTGGAAGGATCATGTTCAACATGTTGACAGGGTGCTCAAAGTATTGGAGGAGAAACACTTATATGAAAAAAACTCCAAAATTTTCTTTGGAGTACAAGAGGTGGAATATCTGGGTCATATTGTCTCTTAAGAGGGCGTTAAGGTAGACCCTAACAAAATTAAAGTCATTAAGGAATGAAAATTCTGCACAACCATAAAGAAGTTGTGAGGATTTCTTGGGTTAACAAGTTTTTATCGCGGGTTTGTTAAGAATTATGGGATGATGGCAACACCTCTAACAACATTATTGAAGAAAGATGCATTTTCATGGATTCCTGAAGCAACTAAGGCCTTTGAACATCTTAAAGAGGCAATGTACCTAGCACCGGTATTAGCTATGCCATGTAAGTTTCAACCCTGAACAGAAATTATCTACACACGAATCTTATAACAGAAAATAAACAATAGCGAGAGCATAAAACATAAAACAGATAAACACAGAGATTTTCCTGATTAAATGGAATGACATTTTGATTTTTCATTATATTCATACAAATTGATTTCTGTTTACACTATACTATACATGCTAAGCACACCATTAATCACAAACATGAGTTGGAACATCATGTATTCCCTTGACCCAGTCCTACAAATACAAGCAAAACATGTTTTCAATACCATGTGACTCCTGCCTAAAAAATCATAGTATGGATACACAGTAAGATAATTTTGCCCAGGGGCTCTGCCTGGGACCTCATTTGAAGGGTACTTTGCCCCCTCCCCCCCCTGCCTGTGTTACTTAGTCGTGGAAAGAATATAACACATACCCAACATGCCAAACTTCACAAAAACCTTTATTGTGGAATGTGATGCCTTAGGAAATGGAATTTGTGTTGTAATGCAAGAAGGAAAAACCATTGATTTTGAAAGTCATCCAATAAAATGAAAGTATTTATACGAAGCTATTTATGAGAAGGAAATGTCGGAAATAATACATGCACTAAAAAAATGGTGAACTTACTTAATGGGAAGACACTTTGTGGTAAAAAATTATCATGATAGTCTTAAATAATTTTTGGAACAAAGAATATATTCATAAGAGCAGCAAAAATGAGTCACAAATATGTCAGGTTATGACTTTGAAATCATCTACAAAAAAGGGAAGCTAAATTTTTTTGCAGATGCACTCTCAAGAAAGGATGAGGAGGTGGAAGCATTGCTTTGTGCCAAATCTATTATCCAATCAGATTGGATAATCGAAGCAAGGGAGGAATGGAAGAATGATGAAGAAGTGTGGACACTCATTCAAAAGTTGCAGCAATATCCCAGTACATCTGATACATTTAGTTGGAAAAATGATTCCTTATGGTACAAAGATCGATTATATATTTGTAAGAATTCCCAACTAAAACAAAAGATTTTTTTGGAATTGCATACCTCTCCCATAGGGGGACACTCATGATTTTTAAAAACTTACCACAAGGTGAAGAAATAATTTTTTTGGGATGGCCTTAAATATGATATTCAAAAGTTTGTGGAAGAATGTTTGGTTTGCTAGAAAAATAAAGTTGAGACAATTAAGACCTTGAGTCTACTACAACTTTTACCCATTCCAATTCAACATTGGGAGGAGGTTTCAATGGATTTTGTTATCACTCAGATTGAACCTTAGGCTAAAGAAGGCAATTCCAAGGTAACCACAAACCACGCTTAGCCAAGTAGCTAGCCCTACTAGGCAAGGAGAGGGCTCTCTCCGTAAGTATCACAACTAAGATGGCTGAGTAAAGAAGATATTAGGCTAGGTATAGTAGCTTAGGGTTTTGATTTTGATTGTATAGGGTTGTGCTGGATCACGAGGAGCATAAACAGTTAGGGCATGGGAAATTAGGTCAAAATTTGCAGGGTGTTCTATTGGGCAAGGTAGGCATAGTGATTTATAATTTTAAGATTTCAATGGGTGGGATGATCGAGAAAGGTGAGGAGTTAGAAAGAGAATCATGGAATCATGGGTTCTTTCTAAACTGAAGAAATTACAGACTGTTAATGTCTACCCAAAATAGAGCATATGAGAATGGATTATGGTTATCTAACTTGCATACATTCAATTAGAAGTTATGAAATGATGAATAAACTCAACAATAAATTTCAATACATGAAAAAAAAAGGAGAAACTGAACTAAACACCATACCACATGGATCCCATAAAAATAGCTGCAAATTTGATTAATATTCCTGCTCAGAACTGATACAAAGTATGTCTCTTCAAAATCCAAGCATCCAACTGATTCCAACACTTACTAATGAGAAAGAAGAAGAAGATATAGACCTAAAAACAACTCATCCTAGCCATAGGGGGTCGAATCCATAAGATGAGGATCAGTTTCCTTCAAATGTTGAACAAGAATCTGAAGACTAGGAAGACCCAACAACTTGCCTCTAAAAGAGAGGAAACTGATTCATTTGACCTCAACTGATGAATTACCTAATGTATCTACCTTAGATAAAAGTAAAAAAATTAATTTTACATTCATATTGAACATTTACATCAGTAAAATTACATTTCCAGAAGTGAAAAGTCAATATGGAGAAGATTTGCTGAAGATTGTAAAAATTTGCAATTTTTTGGCAAACGCGCAGCATCTAAGAAGAAAAAATAGCTTGTTTTGCAAGCTTGTTTTGAGTGCCTTTCTGGTGTTCAAATCAGCTCCATGATAGCTCCGTGGAGAGCTCTCTGAGTCTAGTTTCTAGATCTATCTTCATTTTTCAAAATGGTTTTGATTTTCCATGTCAAAAATCCAATCTCACAGGACTGGTAAACGCGCAGCGACCAGGTCAAAAAGGAGGAAAAAACATGATTTTTAGGTGGGTTTTTGCATGTTTGAGGGACCATTTTTCCTACAAATCTTTTGAAAATTTCTAGGGTTTATTTCCTCATAATTATAAACCTATTGGTGGTAGCCATTTGACATTTGGAGGCCCCAAAAAAGAGCGTAGCATCAAGGTCGTTGCGCCTTTAGCAAAATTTATGAGTTGAAAATGATCAAAAATTGCAGAAATTAACATGAGTGAAAAAATGTACCAAAATTATTGGAGTACTTGCTCATTGAGTGATTGAGGCATGAAGTGACACCTCAACAATTATGTCTAACTTCTCTTTCTTCTTTTTCTTAGTCAAAGTTTGATTGAGCTTGGCCTTTGCAATTTTGTCTCTTGCAATAATGTTTTCCATCCTCTTTTGTATGTCATTCTTTGTTGTCTATCTTCCTCCTATGTTTGGATTCCTATCCTTTATTTCTTCTTCCATGGGTGCCTTAGTGTCAAAACCCTAGGGAGTTGTTATGAGGTGGAATGTGATTTTTTAGGACTAGGGAATGGGATAGGGTAATTTAAAGGAGATGAGGGTAGGGATTTATGAATTATGGAATGTGACAGGGAGTAGGGATATATAGGGTTTTGGGATAATGGATTTATCACAAGTGTAGGGAATTTGGAGCCTACGTAACTAGTGTACCTAGGGCTTAGGGTTTTAAGGAAATGAAGGCTTAGGGAAAGGGAATGTCACTGTAGGGGTTTGGGAAAGGGTAGACTGAAATGGGGGAGGGGTTATGAAGGTTTAGGGAGTGAAATTGAAGTGTAAATTATTTTTTGAGGGAAACTAGGGTTTTTCATTAGAAGAAAACACCAAATTTCTTTTAAACAAACTTATGCATCCAAAAAGACATTTGATGAAGATGAGTGAAGCAAATGGTAACTTACTAACTTGTTTGAGTCATGATGAATCATTGCTGAAGGTTTAAAAATGAATTTGTGAAGTTTTGAAGCCTTGCCGGAAATTTTTTAAGCAGCTGGGTGAATGCGCAACATCCCTGGAAAACACGCAACATCATTGAAAAATACACTTTAATTTCAGCGAAACGCGCAGCGTCCCTGGTAAAACACTGTTATCGATGAAATAGGTAACCGCACTGTTACCTACTTTTTTTTGGTAGCATAAAAAGCCCCCGATTTTGAAAAGTGGTGATGCAGAATCACCTTTTTTTTTTTTTAGCACATTTTTGACACTCTAATATTTTTATTTATGAAGTATGAATATTTGTTTAAAATGTTAGTGATTTTCATGCTAATTTTGAAACGTATTGATGCATCATCAATTTTCTTTTTTTTAGAGCAGTGATTTTCATGCTAATTTTGAAACGTATTGATGCAACATCAACCTTTTTTTTTAGAGTGGCGATTTTCATGTTGGTAATAAAACACAAAACTTAGATAAAAAAATATATATAAAAACAATAAAAACGTAAAAAAGGAGACAAAATTAACTCGTAAAAATTAAAAATTTAAACAAAAATAAATTTAAAAAACAAAAAGAAAAAATATTCGAAAATTATATCAAAAGAAATGACAAAATTTGAAAAAAAAAACACATAATTTAAAGAAAAAAAACAAAAATTAACCCCAAAAAAAAAAACATCAAAAACATTTTTTTCTAAGTTATTAAAAAAATCCATATAATTAAAAAAAAAAAATTAAATAGAAAATTTAAAAATAATTTAAATTACAAAATTAAAATTTAGATAAAAAAATAAAAGACAAAAAAGAAAAAAATATATTTAAAAATTTAAATTAAAAAAATAATAATAATAAGAAAACAAAAATACAAATTTTAAAATTAACAAAAAAAAAAATTAAGAAAAAAACAAAATTGAAAATTGAAAAAGAAAATTAAAATAAAAGAATTATAATTAAAAAAACTATCATTAAAAAACAAAAAAAATGAAAAAAACCACGTGCAAATAATTAAAAAACAAATATCCATAAATTTACTGTTTTTTTTAATGAAACAATTTGTAAATTTTAAAAATGAAAAACCAAATAAACTAAAATATTAAAAAAAAAATTGAATTAAATTAAAATTTAATGAATTTAATGAATAAATTTTAAATTTTAAAAAATAATTAATCTAAAATATTAAATTAAAAAAAAAAAAAAACAAACAAACAAATTAAAACAAATTAAATTTAAAATAAAAAATTTGAATTAAAAAAAAAATAATTTTAATTTTTTTGAAAAAAAAAAAAAGATCGTGGTGGCGCTGCCAATCGGCCTCCCGCCCAGGTGGCAGCGGAGGCCGGCCGCTGGGCGGGCGGGGAGGCCAGCAACGGCCTTCACCGCCACCTTGGCAGGAGGCCAATTCTGGGAACCGCCTCCCACGACGATAGGCCGATTCCGGGAATCGCCCTGAGGCCAATTCTGGGAATCACCCTCCCACCGCGGGAGGCCGATTCCGGGAATCACCCTCCCGCCGCGGGAGGCCGATTCCGGGAATCGCCCTCCCGCCGCAAGAGGCCGATTGCGGGAATCGTCCTCCTGCCGCAAGAGGCCAATTGCAGGAATCGCCCTTAGGCCGATTCCGGGAATCATCCTCCCACGGCGAGAGGCCGATTCCAGGAATCGCCCTCCTGTGTCGTGGGAGGCCGATTCCTGGAATTGGCCTCTCACCGTGGGAGGGCGATTCCTGGAATCGGCCTCTCGCCATGGGAGGGCGATTCTCGGAATCGGCCTCTGCCGTCACCTGGGCGGGAGGCTGATTGGTGGCGCCACTACGATCAAAAAATTCTTTTTTTTTTTAATTAATTATTATTATTATTATTATTATTATTATTTTTAAATTTGATTTTTTTAATTTAATTTAATTTTTATATTTGAAATTTAATTTGTTTTAATTTTTTTTGTTTTTTTTTTAATTTTATTCATTAATTTTTTTTTTAATTTTTTTTTCTTTCTAAATTTTGTTAATAAATTTTATTAAATTTTGTATTTTTTTTTATTTAATTGATTTCTTTTTCTAATTTTTTCATATATATTTTTTTAATTATTAAATTTTATGTTTAGTTTTTTCATTTAATTTTTTAAAATTTAGTAAATTTTGTAATTTTTTTAATTTATTTGAATTTAATACCTTTTTTATATTTTATATTTTTTTATTATTATTTTTTTAATTACATAAAATTTTTATATTTTTTTAATGTCAATTAAACTTGTGTATTTAAAATTAGATTTTTTTTGTTAAACTTAATATTTTCAAATTAATTTGTTTTTTATTTTATTTTTTATTTAATATATTTTTTTCAATTTTTCAATTTTAATTGATTTTTAAAGTTTTTAACTTTTTATTTTAACAATGTTTTTTTTTTTTCTTTATATTAAAAAATTATTTTTTATTTCAAAATTTATTTTTTTATTCATTTATTTATTAAAATTTAATAATTTTTTTAAAAATTTAATTTGTTATTTTAATATTAACATTTTTTTTTAAATTTAATAAAATCTAATATATATTTTTAATTTAAGTTCATATATATATATTATTTTTTATAATTTAAATTTAATTTAATTTTTAAAATCTATTTGTTTTTTTAATATATATTTTTTAAAATTTAAAATTTTTATTGTATTTTTTTTTTCATTTTTTATTTTTAATTAATTTTTCATTTTTTACTTTTAATTTCAATAATGTTTTGTTTTGTTTTTTGTTTTTTTTTTTAAATTTTAAAGTTTTAAATTTATTAAAATTTAATATATTTATTTAATTTAATTTTTTATTTTAAAATTTAATTTAATTTATTTTTATTTTTATTTTAATTTAATAAACATTTTCTTTTTCTTTTTTAAATTTAATTTCTATATTTATTTTTTTATAATTTCTTTCTTTTTCTAACTTGTTTTTCTTTTTAATTTAATATTTTAATTTTGTTTTTATTTTTATTTTTTTATTTCTATATATTTTGAAATTTTAATCTTTAAATTTATTTTTTATTTTTATTTTTTCTTAAATTTTAGGATTTTTTAATGTTTGAATTAAAATTTTTATTTTGTTTTTTATTCCTGTATATTTTTAAATTTTAAGCTTTAAAATGTTTTTATTTTTTAAATTTTAGGTTTTTTTAATGTTTGAATTTTAAAAATTAAAAAATATTATTTCTATTTTTGAAAATGTCAAAAATATGCCATTTTTTTTTTTTTTTTTTGTTATTCCAGCGTTAACTGGTTTTGTTTTGGGGGTGTTTTTTCAATCTTTTTTTCAAGAAACAATTTTGTTTTTAGCATAATTTTCTAAAATGTTGAAATTTGACCTTAAAAAAAAACCAAGTGCATTCTGGAATACACTTTTTTTGTTTTTGTGGTGTTTTTTCATGTTTTTTGAGTCTTTTTTGGCTAGAGTTCCCGTTTTGAGGTCAGGTTACCTATTTCATCAGTAACAGTGTTGTAAACGTCCAATGTCCCTGCAACACCGTTTTTCAGACCACATTTGAAGGCCTTTCGGGTGTCCAAATTGGGCCTAGGATAGCTCGTTGGAAAGCTTATCCTATCTACTTTCCAAATATACCTTTTTTTCTAATTGGAGTTTAGTTTCCTTATCAAAAGTTTATTTTTCAAAGACTGTTCAAAAAGTGTTGAATGAGGGTGAAGAAATGAAAATTGATGTTGCAAGCAACTTTTGGAGGCCTTCCTCAACTCCAAATTGAGCTCATGATAGCTCATTGGAAATATCTCTCTGTCTAGTTATCATTTGACTCATCAAGCAAGTAATTTGGACAATCCAACTAGGAGAAAACTTGGTTTTCCCAAGGTCACTCCAGAAATGAAGCAAACCTCTTGTAGCACCTGTATTTTTGACATTTCTCAAAAAACCATGATACCTGTGTAAACACTGAAGGAGGTTTTTTTTCCTTGGCCTATTATAACCTCTTTCACTTTTGTCAAATTCATCTCTTTTTGGTCGAAAACATAGTTTGAAGCGAAACTGGTCCTATGAGTGGCAAATGGCTTGACTCTTGGAATGATTTCCTGGAAAATGATGGAGACATGATGTTTATGAGTTTGGAATGACCTCATACTTACTGATATGACCTAATTAAACGCTAATGACATAATTAGAAATGAAAGAGACTGACTCAATGAGTGACTTTGACTAAAAGTGGAATGAGAGCAGAATTTTTTTCAACATGATGAAGACATGGAAGAGGGTCAGTAGGCATATACTTGTGAAGGAAAATGGGACACTTGACAAGGAAAACCAATAGTGGAAAATTTTTATATCATGACCTAATGGAATGATTGAAAATTCTTTAGAGTGGGACACCTAAGATGCACATGAAAGATGTGTTTTGATCCCTAGTGGAAGTATGCAAATACTGGCACTAAATTTTTTTATCATAGGTTTACGAAAGTCCGAAGGAAATAGTTTCATCATGGTGGTAGTTAATAGAATTACCAACTATGCACACTTTTGTGCATTATATCATCCATTTAAAGCAAGTATAGTTGTTAATGCATTTATGCATTTATCGATTAGAACCATTCTTGCACTCTCAACGTAGATGGGATGGTAGATACATCAAATGGATGTAAAGACAACCTTTCTCAATGGAGTTATTGAGGAAGATGTGTACATTAAGCAGCCAAAAGGTTTTGATCCCTTAGAAAGGGACTTTCATGTGTGTAGACTGAAGAGAGCACTATATGGGCTGAGGCAAGCACCTCATGCTTGGTACACCAGGATTGACATCTATTTCACCGGGTTGGGATTCACAAAGTGTGAATCAGATGCAAACCTATATCATATTATGGTTGATTGTAAGCTTTTGATATTTTTACTTTATGTAGATGATATGATACTAACAGGTGATGAGCAACTCATAACTTCTTGCAAGAATATTTGAGATGAAGGACATGGGGCTCTTGCATTATTTCCTTGGTTTAGAAATATGGCAAAGAGATGGGGAGATAATTGTATATCAAGGAAAGTATGCCAAGGATATTCTGAGGAAGTTCCACATGAAGGGAAACAAACCCATCGAGACTCATCTTGTAGGAAAATGGAGGAAGGAGGTTGCTACTTTAGGTGAGGTAGTGGATGCTATTGTTTGTAGGTAGCTTCTGGGTTCACCTATGCATTTAGTGAACACACGACCAAACATATGCTACACATTTAACCAACTTAGTCAAGCTATGGTTAGACCAACCAAGCTCTTTTGGAAGGATGGGAAGCATGTTTTGAGATATATGATGGGCACTATAGAGTATGGATTATGGCACAAATAGAAAAAGGGAGTGAAACTTAAAGGATTCATAGATGTTGATTGGGCAGTCAATCCATCAAACATGAAGAGCACATCAGGGGGCATCTTCAGCATAGGATCAACAACAGTTTCTTGGTACAACAAGAAAAAAAGATTAATTTCACTCAGTTTAGTAGAGGCAGAGTACATGGAATCTAGTCAAGTTGCATGGGAGGCCATTTGGATGAGGATGATACTTGTTGGTTTTTTCGGTCATCAGATGGACTCGATGGTGATATATTGTGATAACTAGAGTTGCATAAAACTCTCGGTTAATCCAATATTCCATGACAGTTCCATATTGATATCCGATATCACCATCTTACACATTGTGTTCAAAGGTGTATTATGTTGTTGTAGTACATTCTCATGGAGGATCAAGATGAAAACATCTTGATGAAGGTGATGGAAAAGAGAAAATTTGAATACCACAGAGGTAGAATCAGGGTAGATGATAATCCCCTTCTTGTTGAGAGGGATTTTTGAAATTCAACAAGAAAATGTACCCACATACTAGTGTGGAATTTCAGTCACACATTGGTGAGAAATTCAGTTACACATTAGTGCGAAATGTGGGCGTCTAATTTGTTTTTCCCTTAAATAAATTGGACAATAATTTCTTCTCATAAAAACTTGTATCAATTAACTAAGTCATGATGGCTGAGTTAGCTCAATAAATTCGAGTTGAGGGTTTAAGATGATGCATGTAGAGTGATCCTAATATTTTGGTTGTCTAGTTGTAGTTGTAGCACTAGTGTGGTGTGAGTTTAATTAGTTAACTCAAATTAATTGAGTTAAAATCAGTTTAACTAGTTCTAAATAAGTGATGAATTAGTGAGAGGTCTAGTGAATTAAATTAGATTTAATTAAAAATTAGTGATCAATGATATAACTGATCATTTGCTATTAATAGCTAGATGCATGTAAATTCTGATGAAGACCTAGTTAAGATAGAGGTTAAAGGGAACATAACTATCAGGTGTATTATTAGAAAATTTCCTGTGTGCAATAATAAAGTCCTGAGAATGCCATGATGGATAGCACAATCAAGGAAGGCTGAATTTCCTATTTAATAGGGGCTTATTTCCCTAGGAATTGTGCGGGAAAGGCATGCTGAAGGAAGGAAAGGAATTGGCTATGCGTTTGTCCAATTTTTCCTAGATCACTGTGAGACAATTGGTAGAGTGTGGGAGATTTTTTTGAGCAAGAATGCATTGTATTGTTTCATGATTCATTGAGTTTATACAATATATGATAGTGGGGTTTTGAGCAGTTTCTTTCCCCAAGAATATATTATGTTGTGCGATTTATTTAATTATTTCTCTTACTTGAATGTGATTGAGCGATCGTATTTTATATTCTGAAAATATTGTAGAAGGATTCAATTTCTTGTTTTAGTACATCACAAGATCAAATTGAATCCATTGGTATAATTTCTATAGTCCCATCGCAGTTGGAATCTTGCATGAGAAAAGGTAGAATAGGTGATTTTGGTACTGATATTGTCTTTCCATGAGTGAAATTTGTTTTAAGGTATTTTCATCTTAACATGGAACATGATCGTCAAGGAGGTCATCAAGAAGGGGTTTCAAAAGGACTCTTGTCAGGATAAGACACAAATATTCTATCGTGCAAAACTAAATGAATCCTGGATTGTGAAAAATATATGACAACTCATGATGACTTGGAAGACTCTAATACTATATTAAGATCCTTTGGAGGGTGAATATGAAGCACAAGCTAGATCTATCATGAAGGATTAAAGATGCGGCAACAAAGAGAAGAACCTGGCATTGAAATATTACAATGAAGTCTCATGTCTCAGCTACTAAATTGTGGCTCCTCAAAGTCTCAACATAAGAGTGTTGTTTGGTCCCATGTATTTTTTCCAAATTTTGGTGGAATGTAATTATGTAATTTCGAAAAATGGAAAATGAAAAATGTGTGGAATCCCAAGGGTCACACATTGAATGTGAAAGTCACTAGGAATTCCAAAGTTCATATGGGAGCTCAAGAGTCATGAGGGGGGTAAAGATTCACATGAGAGGTGAAAGGTCACCCATTTTTTATAAATAAACCCTCATAACTCAAGCAAAGGAATTTTCACCTTGGCTTCCTAAGCTTGGCATAGGAGAGAAGATAATTTTTTGGAGGAGCAAGTAGTGAGTTAATCTTCCACAATTGGGGCTAGTGATGCATCATTGTAATTGTGTATCTTGGAACTTTCACTTAATATCTTGAAGCTCTCAGAGCTAACACACTTTCATGCATGTATTGTGAATTTTGTAAGACTATTCTTTTAATGTTTATGATATATGTTCATATTCATATGTACTAAAGAAAATGAACCATTTCTTTGGATTTGGTATACATATAGTTGAATGTGTTTTCATATTTGATTTCATGATTATTTTTACTTTGCAAGCCATTTTGCACGTTAATTAATGATTCTTTCTATACTTGTGTTTATATTTATTACGATATTACTTTTAATTTTCTTCTAAAGGCTCATTCTTTATTTTCCATTATGATAAATTACTTTATATGCATTGCAATTGGCATTTCAAAAAACTAACGTAATTTATTATCTCAAAGTTATGTGTATAATTGAAGTCATGAAAATTCTTTAAATTATTGTAATGGCAGTAGGCCGAATTCTCAGATGGGGCTCCTTTCCCAAATGGTGTGAGGTCTAATTGGGACTTCATACCTGGGAGACCCCCTTGTGTTGGAGAACTTCCAACATCGTCAACACATTGATAAGAGTGTATAAATTTAATACAAAATCAATGTATGTCTTGGATTCTCTTGATCTAACAATATGCACTGTTAAATACATAACCACTTCTACAAATCTTTGTGGAATTTAAAACAAAATCACCAATCACAATATCATGAAGAAAGATCAATCACACACAACACAGATAATCGACCGGGGAAAGATTATAGCTAAAAACCCCACTATCTTCTATTATGTATTATATCATGGATCATGAAACAATTACATACAAATATCCAATCCAAGAGCTCTCAATACATGAGCTAATTGTCTCACACTATCATGCAAAAATTGTTATGTTACTTTGCCAATTACTGTCTCCAGACAACCTGCCTCCACTGCACAATCCCAGCTGATAGCAATCCTACCTGCCTTGACTCTGCAATCCTCATGGGCACATCCAATGTGTGTGTGGTTGCATGTGTGCAACCAGGTAATGTCACAATTGATAGTTTACTTCCCTTTCACCTAGAACTCAACTAGGTCTCCACTAGATCTGACATGCATGCAGTTAATAATAGTAAATCTTTAGTTGCATGTGAGACCACTGATTTTGAATTAATTAATAATTAATTCACTCGATCTCTCACTAGTGTATCTTCATTTACAACTAGCACAACTGAGTTTAACGCACTTAATTGAGTTAAAATACTTTAAAACTTGCGTAACTGCACTTACAACTCTGTTACAACTTCTAATCACTCACTTACAAGTAATTCAACTTGCATGTCCCACCAACCAACCACTTAACTCGAAATTCATTTAGCTAACTGATTTTCCACTTCAGTTAACTATTTCCAAGTGCTCATTGAGAATAGAATATAGTTTATTGTCCAACTAATATTAAGGGATAATAATAGGATACATGCATCTATAAATAAACATGCAATATATAAATAGAATTTGCACATATATCTATAAATAGACATACACCTAAAAATAGTTTGAGGCTCCATCCAAGTGTAGTGCTTCATTTTCACTAGGATCTTCTTGTTGAATCTCAACACTCCCTATCAACAAGAAAGGGATTATCCTTCACCCCGATCCTGTCTCTATGGTATTCAAATTTTTTCCTGTAGAGTGCCTTCATTAGAATATCTGCATCTTGATATTTCGTGGGAATGTACTGAAGCAACATGATCCTCCTCTGCACACAATATCTGAAATGATGGTACCAGACGTCTATATGCTTATATCTACCATGAAACACAAGATTAATCGAGAGTTTAATGTAAATCTGATTATCACAATGAATCACTATCGGATCCAAATGAGAATCAAACAAACCAACCAAGATCTTTCTCATCCAAATAGCCTCACATGCAGCTTGACTCGCTGCCATGTATAAAGCTTCCACTGAACTGAGTGCCATGGATCTATGCTTCCTGTTGTACCAAGAAACAGCTATAGACCTGATACTAAAGATCCCTCCTGATGTGCTCTTTCTGTCCATTGGACTTCCAGCCCAATCTGCATCCATGAAGCCATGCAACTTCACTCCATCCATCTATCTTTACCATAAACCATACTCTGATGTTCCCCTCAGGTATCTTAGGACATGCTTACCCATCTTCCAAAACAGCTTGGTAGGCTTAACCATAGCTTGAATCATCTGGTTAACCGCATAGAAAATGTCCGGTCTCGTGTTCACTAGATACATTAGTGAACCCACTAACTGTTGATAGACAATAGCATCCACTACCTCTCCAGAAGTAGCATCCTCTTACCTCCAGTTTCCCAGAAGAGGAGTTTCCATGGGTTTGCAGCTCTCCATGTGAAACTTACCCAATATATCCCTTTCATACTTTCCTTGAGACACAAAAATTTCACCATCTCGCCGCCATATTTCCAATCCAAGGAAATAATGAAGGAGACCCATATCCTTCATCTCGAACTCCTTTGCAAGATCCTCCTTGCATGAGTGTATTAACTGATCATCACCAGTCAATATTAAATCATCAACATAAAGAAAAATGATTAAAAGCTTACCCTCCACCACAATTTGGTATAGGTTTGCATCTGCTTCACTTTTGGTGAAGCCCAGTCTAGTGAAATAGTTGTCTATCTGAGTGTACCAAGCATGGGATGCTTGCTTCATCCCATACAACGCTCTTTTGAGTTGGCACACATGCGATTCACTATTGAAGATCTAGAAACCTTCAAGTTGCTCTATGTACAGCTCTTCCTCAATGATCCCATTGAGAAACAAAATTTTCACATCCATCTGATGAATGTGCCAACCCATCTGTGCTGAGAGAGAAAGGATGGTTCATATGGAAGAATACCTTGCGATAGATGCAAAGGTCTTTTCATAATCTATCCCATCGATCTATGAGAAATATCGTGCCTCAAATCTGGCCTTGTATTTCTCCACACTCCCATCAGCATCTTGCTTTACCTTGTAGATCCATCTCGAACCTACCACTGATTTATCAACCGACCTTGGAAAAATTCCCCAAGCATTGTTTTTGACAATGGAGTCATACTCCTCCACCATTGCATCTACCCATGTGGGCTCCTGCACTAATTCCTGAAAGGAATATGGTTAATTCAAAATACATTTTCTCAAGAGAGTCATGTATCCATTAAATCGGTTAGGAGATTGCTTTTGTCTATGCTGTGAAGTAGGGGCTCGTACATTCTGTGCAGTATTAAGTCTCAACCTATCAACTTCTATGGTATGCCTTCTGATAGTTCTGATGGTTGGCTTTGCATGAGTGGAATTCTTCACTCCATGAACCTCCTCTTGTGGTTGATCCACATCTAGAGACTCATCTTTTGGAACCATCAGTTCCTCCTTTGCATGCAAGTCTAGCTCCCTCTCAAGCGACAACTGCATGGATTTACCCTCATCGAATTTTATATCTCGTCGCACAACAATCATTATTCTATTTTTAAAGTACACATGACAATTATGGGGTGTTTCTATGTACCCCACAAAAATCCCAACTTCAATAGTTGGCTCCAGCTTCTTCCCGACGTCCTTGGTCACATGCACATAAATAAATGAGCGAAAAAACTTAAAGTGTGAAACATCTGGTTTCTTACCATTGAAAGCTTCTTTAGGTGTACTCATGCCAAGTACTCTATGAGGACAACGATTTTGCACTTAAACCACAGTGTTGCATGCTTCCGCCCACAAATGCATTGGTAGGCCCTGATCATGCAACATTGCTCATGCTGCTCCCACGATCATTCTGTTCTTCCTCTCCGTGACCCCATTTTGATGTGGGTTATGAGGCACTATGATTTCTCTTTGAATTCCTTCTTTTCTACAGAAGTTCTTGAATTCATTAGAGATGTATTCTCCACCATTATCGCTCCTAAGAGCCTTCACTTCATTCTCCGACTTTTTCACCACCAATGCCTTAAACTCACATAAATTTGAGGATGTTTGATCCTTATTCTACATGAATAATATCCAAAATTTACGAGAAAAATCATCAAAAAAAATAACATAGTACTTATGTTTTGCTATTGAAGCAATCGAGAACGGTCCACACACATCTATGTGAACTCTCTCAAGGATCCCCGAAGCATGATTCTCCTTCTCATGAAAGGTGGACTTTACATACTTCCCCATGGTGCAACCCTTGCACTGATCTATCTAAGCAAGTGTTCCCACTAGAAGTCCAGTGAATATTTATTGCATGACTTTCAAGGCTCCATGATGAAGATGACCCAATCACTTGTGCCATAATTCACCCTCATCTTGACTCACCTCTTTTTTTTCCTTTCCCATCATGGCAGCACAACCATTTACCTCCAACTTGTAGATATTCATAACTCGAATCCCTATCCTCTTGGCTCCATTGTTTTATGTCACAGGAAAGCTTTTCCATTTCTAAAAACAATGTCATAGCCTTTGTCCTCCAACATTGCGACTGAGACCAAATTTTTCTTCAGACCTAGAACATGCATAACATCTTTCAATTGAAATTGTTTACCTGACTCCCTCTCAAAGGTAATGGTACCAATCCCGGTAGCACTATACTGTCCATCGTCACCCATCTCTATATACATCTGGAGATCTTTCTCTGCCAAGTCATTGAAAAGTTCCTTATCTCCCGTCATGTGAAAGGAAGCACCACTATCCAAATACCACACCGATTCCAATGCACTTGACACCATGCGCACGATCAAGGAGAAGTCAAGCTCAAATTGCGACGCAGGGTCTCATCAGCTACAGCTCCAACAACCTTCTTGTTCTTCTTCTTTTGTGGACATTTAGTAGCTAGATGCCCATGTTCGTGACAGTGAAAACACTCCACCTTGGACAAATTCAACTTCTTGCCTTTAGACTCAGATTTAGAATGGAATTTATTCCCCTTCACCTTCTTTGCCTTAACAGCCAAAGCACAATCCAATTCATCATCATGCTTTGATGAAGAGCCATCTCTGGTGTTCCGCTTGAACTCCTCCTGCACCAGATCCGACCACAATCGTTCCCAATTCGACAATTTTTCCCATCTATTAACAGAGTCTTCATAACTATGCCAAATCTTAGGAAGTCCCAAGAGAGCCAAGCTCACCAAATCATCATCAACAACAATTATTCCACACTCCCCAGTTCATCCCAACATTGGACAAACTTCGTGAGATACTTTGGAATGTTGTCTCCCTTTTCCATCTTGATCTTCCTGAGTTTATCTTTGAGCGCCAATTTCCTATGGTCACTGCTACTTTGTAATAGATCATTCAAAGCCTTCCACATAGAATATGGTGTGGCTTTCCCATGGAGGCTTGAGACAATGTGGTCTCGTACTCCCTCCAATAGGATCCTCCTCGCCTTTTCCACTTTCTTTTTCCATGCATCAAGATTGGAAGCATCTGACGAAGCAGGCTTAGGAACATCATTGTCAATGAATTACTTCAAGCCATTGTCTTCGAGTACTGCCTCCACCCTGTTCTTCCAAGAAATGTAGTTCGAGATTCCCTCGAGTGCATACTCTAACCTCATGCCATTTCGATCTTGAATCAAATGTAGCACCAAGAAAGTCTCTCTGTGAATTTTAATTCTTTCCACCAACAAACTCAGCTTCTGCTTCATTACTACAATTTCCTGTGCTCTGATACCATGTATAAATTTAATACAAAATACATGTATGTCCTCGATTATCCTAATCTAACAATATGCTACTGTTAAATACAGAACCGCTTCTATAAATCTTTGTGGAATTTAAAACACAATCGTCAATCACAATATCATGAAGAAAGATCAATCACACACAACACAGATAATTTACCGGGGAAATATTATAGCTAAAAACCCCACTATCTTCTATTATGTATTATATCATGGATCATGAAACAATTACATAAAATGCTCCAATCCAAGAGCTCTCAATACATGAGCTAACTGTATCACACTATCATACAAAAATTGGCATGTTCCTTTGCCAATTTACTGTCTCCAGACAACCTGCCTCCATTGCGCAATCTATAGTAGACATGCATCTATAAATAGACATGCAATCTATAAATAGAATTTTCACATACATCTATAAATAGACATACACCTAAAAATAGCCCGAGGCTCCATGCTAGTGTAGGTGCTTCATTTTCACCAGGATCTTCTTGTTGAATCTCAACAAAGAGAACACTATTTCACTTAGTGACAAGGCCCCATTCTTTGCTAACTATTCACTCCATAACTATGCTTAACTATTAACTATGTAATTATCTCCATACAAATTTTGTCTCTATACAATAACCACTGCCATGTTGAGAGATATAGGGTTTTCAATCTACCTTTAAACAATAAGGATCACTGTCACCCAAAAAAGCACCATTGAAATATGTATTTGAATTATACACGATATAAGGTGAATCAAAAAAAATTTTAGAGTTGGAAGGGATTCCTTTTGCATGATCTAAGGTAATTCAAATCAATTTTCTCCTGAGCAACATCAAATTTTTAGAGTTGATGTAAGAATCCCTTCTGATATCCTCCTCATCTACAAGGTGCCTAAGAAAGTGAATATAATTTGCAAATGAGGTACGTACCATTGTAAAAACAAGCAAGCAACAATTCAACACATAATTTAGATATTAGCTACCAAACACTAGGTAATGTAAGGTTACTTCGATATGTTTCATTGAATGGTTTTTTTACAATACACATTCATTTTTTTTACAATACACACACACACACACACACATATATATCTGTGTGTGTGTGTGTGTGTGTGTGTGTGTGTGTGACTTATTTCATGTAACCGTATCTTTAAATTTTAAAAATTCACATATATGTGTGTTCTAGAGGAGGGTCACCAATAGAATTTATTCTCCAAAGATGTCTAGTGAAGTTATTAGACTAATCCCCCACAACATGGTCATAATTATGACAAAAAATACAATAGAAAGAGATATTAATATAGTCCAATGTATGAATAAATATTGAATTCCCTACTTCAATAAAGGATTTCTATGATATTCAATTGCTAAAAAATTGATAGAGAATGCTGGTAAAATCTACATTTGTAAAATATTTTGTTATCTCAAAGTCTTAAAACATGGACATTATACTTGTTGGAAATATTGATATGGGTTTGAATCAATATTTCACTTAAAATTAGTTAATTATTTTTCATAGAATTAACAATAAATCAAAACAAGAATTATCAACACATCACAGAAACAATACACAAGAAATTTTTAGGTGGAAACCCTTCCAGGAGAAAAACCACAAACGATTTTCTAATATTTCATGAGTACAAAAAATAATTAGCTCCAACTAAATAGGAAAGCCCCAACTTCCTAGTACTCTAGAAAATCATTCAATTTTATCAGATAGTTCCAAATATTGAAAGGATACTCCTACACCTTGGTTTTACCAACTCCAAATGAAAGGATGCTTCACTACCCTAGTTTTATCAGCTGCAAATGAAATGATGCTCCAACACCCTGCAAGCTTCAACTTGCCCTAGCACCACCCTGCCACCTTGAAGTATTTTTAGGATACAACCTAAAGGATACTTCACTCTCATACCTTGTTCCACCCAACGATGTTTATTTATATAAAAATTAAATAAATAATTGTGGGTTCCTGTACCAGGGATATTGACCCACTTGAAAAATATTGAATGGAATAATTTCTACAGACATATACTTCATATATGCAGTGAAGAACCAATATTTTCAACCTTTAAACTTCACAAAAACCTCTCAATGGTTTTGGTAAGAACTATTCATACCTTTTTTTATGTATCCACATACTTGGATCATAACTTATTCTCTACTACATAAAGCCACTTCATGTCAAAGGGGGGGATACGAGCCAAAATAGGCTTGAACTTGTGCCACATATACTTCAGAATCCACTAAGGTGTTGACCCTCTAAAGCCAACATAGATCAATAATGGTTTCCACTAAAAGGGTCCACTAAACATGTCTTCCATAGTGATAAGGTTATCTCTAGCTTCAAGCAATAAGAGTAATAAAAGTACTCATATTTTGTCCAACAGTTTTCCCACATATAACGTATAAATAGGATGATTAAAGCTGTGTATAGTTGGCAAGTTGTTGAATTGGTTTAGCCCTTAAATGAGGTGGTAAATATACTTCAATACTTCAAATTTATCAAGGATAATCCACAAATTCATAAAAGTTTAGACCAAACCAAAATAGTCACAGATTATGCCAAGGGAAGAGTCAATATAAGTGCCATAATAAACCTTAGATAGCGAGCCTCAGAAATGCAATAATTTTTATATGAAACCCGACAAAAAACCTTTAAATAGTAATCAAGAAACTTAAAAAAAAACCTTTATTCAATATCGAAACTCGTTTTCCTAAAAGCCTCAAAGTTACCTCAAAAAACCATGCACAATACTTTGTTTAAGGTTGAATTGGGGAGCCTAAAGATCTACACACATTCTATATGTGTTCTCTCACAAATGCATGAATTTACCCACAAACCACTTTAGAAAAGGAACTCACATATGCTCAGCAAGAAAGTTGAATGGACTTAGAGGATAAACACACCCCATTAAAGAACCAAAATAATAGAGACATAACAGTCAACCTTGTGTAACGAGCCCTTGAAAAACTCAGATTATCCTGATAATATGCTTCAAAATAGACATGGAATGAGCCAAGAATTGATTTCTCCAGAGGCTGAAGTTATGCACAATATATGATGGGCCTTCAAATTAGACGCAGATTAAGTCTCATCTAACCTTTTTTAAGAACATAAATTCTATATTAAATCTCTCCTTCTACACTTAATATTTATTTTTTAGCTTTAATATGTTCTTAGGAAGGTTTATAGATAATTGCATATTATGTGCCTAGTATTGTTATTTTTGCAGAATATTGAGAGAAAATTGAGTAAATTCTGAATGAGATAATATATGGAATTTCTCGCAGCTCCCTACTATAGGGTGGAATAATATTGGATAATAAATGAATTGGATATCATAGAATTATTGACAAATTCTAGAGCTCCACTAATTGAGAAAATCTAGGAATGTGTTCCCTATCATTTAATGAAGATTCCTAGTCTTGGGAACCAAATCCACGGGATTTTGGAGGGGAAATCTACCTCCTTTCAAGGAGGATGATTCACCATCTATTTTTATAAGTAAAAATTATAATTTTCCTCTAGGGGCATGTATTTATTAGTCCTTTTGTGGATAAAATTCGTTATTTAGCAGCTCCATCTTCATTTCTAGTAGGGAGGTACTTAGATTGAATCAAATAATGAAGTTTGGTGTTGTTTTTAGCTTCTAAAGCTCAGTTTCCTTCATATTAATCTGAGTATCCTTGGGCATGGCCATCCTAGGAGCCTCAAAGCCCTGTTGTACAATTTTTTTATTTTCTTTGAATGTCTTTTTCACTTGCATATCTTATCTTTGCATTTACTAATGTTTTTTTTGTAGGTCATATTGGTTAAATGATTAAAGTGATTTTTTTTGTAGGTTATTTACAGATTCACAAGAATGATTCATCCTTAGGACAACTTTTAAAATTCATATTCATCATTGAGCTACTTGGATTAAATTGCTGGTACACAATCTATAATTTCTGGAAGTCTCTTGCAACAACATAGTAGTATTTTTCTGCTAATTTTTAGAACGTATTAATGAGATCCTTTCAAGTTGATTCCACTTGGATTGAGCCATACAAAAAATTCAATTTAATAACAAAATTTACCCCATAGAATTTTCACTTGATCAAGTTAGGCATTTTATAGGTTAACTAACTTACTAATTCTTGAATTTATGGTTTTTAGAGTAGCAATTTTCAGCTATTTTTTAGCACATGTTAACAGGGGTATTTTTGAGTGATCCCACTTGGAATGGAGTCCTAGGACATCCTAATTCATAATTTTTTTCATCCCATCTCATTTTAATTTGATTTTCTTGGGTGTTTGGCAAGTTATCGCGAGAAGTAACAATCCTGTAGAAATCTTGTCAATCAAGTAGCAATCATGTAGCGATCATGAGTATCTTGTAGCATTGCCTAAACTCGACCAAATTTGCCTTAAAAACATGATTTTTTATTTTTTTTATTGAATAATGACCTCTAGCCTTTGAATCCATGATTGAGGAATACCAAAGACCACTTAGGACTTCCCTTTTTAGCACTGCAACATATTCCAACAATTAAGGGTTAGTAGACAAATTCATGAATTGAAAGACATAGTGATAATTTTCATGATTACTTTTGAAAGCACCTAATGAAATCCGTTACAAGATCTAATACATTTTGAATGAAATGATTGATATTTGGTTCATTCTCTTTACTTTATGCAATTATAATAGGTTTTCTTTTGAGTTGTCTTTTGTTTCCTGCAATAGGTTCAGTTTTCCATTTCAAGAATTTCCATTTGTGTAATTAGTTTCGGTTAGATTTCATGATATTTACTTCATTACATTAGATCAATGAAATATGGAAACATTGCGTGTGACACATATAGTGATGGCACCTATTAAGTTTGTACAAACCTCTGGTTGATAATTTAAGTTAATAGCCTCAAGATTTAGAACATTCTTGTTACAATAATGCGGCTCATCACTTTTTGACATCATTTCTGGTGAGGCGTCAAAGTATGCATTGTTTTCTTCCCTAGTTGTTCCATTTATGCAAAAACAAAAAAAATGCATTAGGCATATTTCATTTCAAAAATAGAAAATTGCATTGCATTAAAATTCTTAGTCAAATATTTTTATAAAAACATTAAAAAAATACTTCTACAACAGCAAAACCCCCTCATTTGATAACATGGTGCAGTAAGAACCACATCACCATCCACTTTTACAGGTAGAAGAAGAAGAGGTGGCAGAGAAGGTAGAATAAATGGATGGAGATGATGACAATGATGAAGATACTCTTGGATTTCCCATTCAAGGTACCGATATTAGTGTTCGTATGGAGAGTATACCTCCATCTTTCCTTCCCAACTTCCATGGTATGAGGTCAGAGGATTGAAAAACCTTTCTCTTTGAATTTGAAATCCTTTGTAGATATTATGGTTACTTATTAAGCACTCAAAAATTTAAATTTTTTCCAGCAATATTGAAGGATATAGCTCTTATATGGTTCATGAGTTTAGGGATTAATTAAATAAGATCATGGAATGATATGAAAAATATAGAGCTAGTGATCTTAAAGAAGAAATATTTAGAATGAATAAAAAATAATATGAGAGCCTTGAGGGTCTAACAAATAAATTTATATATAATGTTAAGAGGGAAAACTTACATCATTTAGGAACCGACACACTAAAAACCATCTTACTTAGAACATTTAGGGATGAGTGGATTGATATCCTTGATATCATGAGTAGAGGTGATGTATACCAATTATCATTTGAATAAATTCTTGAAATATGCAAGCACATATCAAGAGGAAGGGAACAAGTAGAAATGTTGAGAAATCAACATCGATATCGGTAAGTCAAGTTGAGCTTGGAAATTTGCTTGATAAATTTAAAATAGAAATTCTTAGTAATCTAAGTGAACAAGTAGAAATGTTAAGAATGAAAAATAAGAAAAAAAAGGGTGTTGATATTTGTGTTATCCATGCAGAATCACATGCTACTAAATATTCCCCATCATTACCAAGGTTGAAGGAAGTTTACCAAGAGGACAATGGAACAAGTCAATTACCAAAGCATCTATGTTATGTAGCGCCAAGAATACCATGTAAGCCTAGTCAACCTGATATGATGCAAGAACCTAATTCACAATTTCAAGGTTATGCACATCCATCTCAAGGTGATTAGAACACACCATTTTGTTGGAAACCTTGGCCATCTCAACCCCAAAACCAATATTGGAAACAAGGTTCACAAGGACCTTATGGGAGAAATCCAAAATATCCTCAATATTTTCCTCAATATCCTCCATACCCAACTCCATGTTATTGCTACCATCCACCTCCACTACAACCATAGCCTCGACCACATCCATATCAAAGATCCACGCCTAATCAACTAAATTTACCACCATTTCCAAACACAAACAATGAAGTAGCTCAACCTGCTTACAATACTTCTAAAAAACTCCTCTTGATCTAAATTGTATTGATATTAGATCAATAGTAATATTAAAAAAATAGATTCTCTTGATGCCATTGAAGGACAACATTCAAATGAGGAGACCAAATAATCACTAACTACATTTTACAGAGAGAAGAAATTAGAATCAAATATTAAGAAAGTTCGATTATGCTTACCATCATATCCTCTATGTGTTCAGGAGAATAATCAACAAAAAGAAGAAGATATGAATTTCATAGAATAATAATACATACATGATGATCTAAATCAGCAAGTGAACCAATGTCATCACAACAATATTGAAATTTGGTTCATGAAAATCACTAAGAAGGAGCACCACTCTCTTCAACATTGTTTGGCATCATCAAAGTCAAAGAAGTTGGTCTCTCATATTCAGTTACATGTCAAAGCATATATTTCAATCCTACATGTGAGTTTATATATCATCTTGTTATGCACATGGATCCATTGAAATTATTATTATACTTGAAAGAGATTTTCCTTTTTCAAGTAGATCAGGATAGGAAAAAGGAAATAAAAAGGGGAAAAAACATTAAAAAAAAAAAACAAAATCTCAGGTGAAAACCTCCTTTGAGGCATCTAAGATTGTCTCATTGATTGAAAACCTCCATGAGGCTCTTAATGGGTTTGAAAAAGGAGAAAAACAAAGAAAAATAAATAATATCCTAGGTGAAAACGTCTTCTAAGAAACCTAGGCAGATTTGATGGTTGAAAACCTCATTGAGGTAGCTAGTAGGCCTAGGGAAAAAAGAGAAATAAAATAAAATATACACATAGGAAATATCCTTCTTACCATGATGAATGTGAAAGAAAATCATCAAAACTAAGTAAATAGGCCAGCTTGCATATTTGGCTCCAAGTCCAATGCATGCATCTTCATAGGAACCAATAATATTTCCCACATCACTCTCATCCATTTCTTAACCATCGAAAACCTTCACCAATCATTCCCAAGACTTTCCCATTCATTTTTCTCGTTGACCGAAGTTGCTACAAGAAATTTTTGTTTTTCTAAAAGTTTGTCAATATGGACAGGGAAAAAATTGTTTTGACCATATCTAAAAAAATATGCATCTTTTTTCTATTTTTTTTTTATGGGGAGATGCATAAGGATGATGGTAAGATGATCAATAAATTTCGTCAAATTTGAGGTAATTCTTCTCTAGAATTTGGCCTCCATATCCTACAATTGTTTTCTATTTTTCTATTTTTTTGTCGGCCAATTTTTTTTATGGGGAGATGAAAAAGGTGATGGAAACATGCTCAGAAAATATCAAGTCAATCCAGTCTATCGTTTGAGATATATTGGCTAAACAATATCTGCTATAGTATTGACATAGAGTGCTACAAGATTGACACAAAGTGCTTCAGGTTTGACCAAAATTGTTACAAGATTGTGATCGACATGGAGAGATGGGTTAGAAATTATGTTTTTATTGGGGGAATGAAAAAAGAAGACTACCACACCTCCACCATCCATCCGAAATGTCATTTAGTCACTTCTCCATCCAAAAAATCATCTTTGTCCATGAAAAAACGAATTTTCATCCCTTCTTCCACAATTTTCACCATGACCAAAGATTCTAATACTTTTCCATGACTTTAGCATGAATTATTAGAGTTTTTGGATGCATTTTATTAAGGTTATTTTCATCATAGGGGAGTTTTTGTGACTGCTATAGGAAAGAAACCAATCCTGTAGCAGTCTACACAAACCCGCCAAGAGCACATGTGAAATCACATGGAAGCACCCGGATGAATTCTTGACCATAATGAAGTATTGAGGGATAATATCCTTGATCTTGGGAAGCCACAAAATTTCTAAATTTATGCTACATGGTCACTATTCACCTTCAACAACAACAACTGATCCACCTCTTGAAGAACCCGTATTGTCAAGCTTCGATCAATAAAGCACATTTCAAGAGAAAAAAAATTCAGAGCAAATCTAATGCATGAAGAAACGAGCATAAGAATATGACACCTCCATAATACAGTAGATAAACCATTACCTTTGTTCATAAACAACATTCTACCATCAAAGAATCATCACTAGCATCTTCAGAACCATCAAAGGAAAATTCAACAGTCATATGAGTAGCCTCAATATCACCTACAAAAACAAATCAAGGGTAAGGCTCAGGTATGAAATCCTCAAAAAATCTCCTACATATTTATTTTAGCTCAAAAAATGTTTCAAGTGTATGAAGGATTTTTTTTTTTTTATAGCCAAAATTAGTAGGAGAGCAACCTCAACCTTATCTAGCTGTTAACTTAATTTTTAGACCAAGGCATCCACATGTGTGAGATAGGAACACAAAAAACGTGAAAAATACTTGAGAAAATGGGTTGTTATCATTTATTAATGATAGAGGAAAAGGAATGTGAAGGGGTAGGTGGGGCCAACTCAGTTAACTCAAAGCACTCAGTTTATTTTGCATGCAATGAAAAAAAAAGAAATAATTGAAAACAAAATAATAATAAAAAACAAATATTAGCTTCTACATGATTCAGGATGTGTGTTACAGGATCAAAGCAGGCTGCTACAAGATTAAAATAGTTTGCAACAGGATGTAGACAAAGGGCTATATGAAGGCCAATTTCACCCATAACAACCACTAGAGCCTTGGGAAGAAAGAAAATATTTAAAGGAAATGGAAAGGGTGCAAACAAGAAACTATCAGAGAAAACAAAGCTACTACAAGAAGGAACAAAGTTGCTATAGGAAAGAACAAAGTTCCTACAACATGAAGAAAAAGTGTTATTGGAAGAGACAGAAACAACTCAAGAGGCGAAATATAAGGTCCAAAAGGACTCTAAGATCCCAATCCATAGCCTGATATTAGATCCTATTACAAATTTATTGACGGGCGAAGAATTATACCTACAAGGTTTGCAATTCCCCTCTTGTTTGAGTTAGAAAAAGAGAGAGGTAGAACTCAGTGGTGGATGAAAATTGAAAAATCCAAGAAAATAGATCATGTGGGCCTCATAGAAGAAAAGGTGCAACAAATGGGCAAGGAATTGGTTGAATTGAAGCTAAAGGAATCAACCATGAAGGAGAAATTATAGTTAGAAAACAAGAGGATGAGAGAGCAACTACAAGAAAATGAGGCACACCTTGCCACCATGGCAAGTTTGTCAATGAAGGTCACCCAATGTAGGAAAACATCCAAATCATATGCCATTTACCTTAAAGAAAAATGAGCTAAGGAAGGGAATTGAAAGAAAAGTCATATGATGCAAAAAAGAAGAATAATAGGGAAAGAATATGGATGGGTTGCTCAAAGGATGAGCAACAATTTCATTAGAGTGGTATGATGGGCCTCCAAATTAGAAACAAATTAAGGCTCATCTAACCTTTCTTAGGCACATAAAGGCTATATTAAAACTATCCTTCTACACTTAATAATGGTTTTTAGCTTTAATATGTTCTTAGAAAGGTTTAGAGATAATTGCATATTATGTGCCTAATATTATTTATTTTTGCGGAATATTGAGTAAATTTTGAATAAGATAATATAGGGACTTGCTCCCTACTATAGGATGGACCAATATTGGATAGTAAATGAATTGGATATCATGAAATTATTGAAAACTTCTCGAGCTCCACTGGTTGAAAAAATATAGGAATGTGTTCACTACCATTTAATGTAGATTCCTAGTGTTGGGAACCATATCCACTTTTTGAGGGATTTTGGAGGGGAAATTTTCCTCCTTTCAAGGAGGATGCTTTCCCATCTATTTTTATAAGTAAATTTGAATTTTCCTCTAGGGGAATGTATTTCTCAGTCTTCTCGTGGAGAAAACTTGTTATTTAGTAGCCCCACTTTCATTTCTAACAGGGATGTACTTGGATTTATCTAAATAATGAATTTTGGTGCCATTTTCAGCTTCTAAATATTGTTTTTCTTCATAGGACTATGATTATCCTTTGGCTTGGCCATAACAAGAGCTTAAGAGCCCTTTTGTACATATTCTTTATTTTTTTTGAATGATTTTTTCACTTGCATCTCTTATCTCTGCATTTACTACTCATGCTTCTTTTGTTATAGATCATATTGGTTAAATGATTGAAGAGAGTTGTTTTGCAAGTTATTTATGGAGTTGCAAGAATGATTCATCCTTGGAACAAATTTGAAAATTCATATTCATCATTGATCTACTTGGATTGGTTTGCTAGTTCACAAATATATAATTTCTGGAAGTCTCTTGCAACAACATAGTAGTAATTTTCTGCTAATTTTTAGAACATGTTAATGAGCTCCTTTTGAGTTTATTCCAATTATATTGATTCATAAAAACATTCAAGTTAATAACAAAATTGATCCCATAGATTTTTCACTTGATCAGGTTAGGAATTTGATAGGTTAACTACCTCACTAATTCTTGAATTTTTGGTTTTTAGAGTAGTAGTTTTATGTTATTTTTTAGCACATGTTAACAGGGGTATTTTTGAGTGATTCCACTTGTAATGGAGTCCTAGGATATCCTAATTCATAAAATAAATTTAACCATATCATTTTCATTTGATTTTATTGGGAATTTAGAAAATTATCTCGAGAAGTAGCAATCCTGTAGCAATCTTGTCAATCATGTAGCAATCCTGTAGAAGTCCTGTAGCAGTCCTGAGTATCCTATAACATTTTCTAAAATCAGCCATATTTTCCTTAAAACCTTGATTTTTTTCATTTTGAGATTGAATAATGACCTCCACGCTTTGAATCCATGATTAAGGAAGACCAAAGACCACGTAGGACTTCCCTTTTTACCACTACAACACATTCAAACAATTAAGGGTTAGTAGACAAGTTCATGAATTGAATCACATAGTGATGATTTTCATGATTAATTTATGAAGAACCTAATGAAATATGTTACAAGGTATAATATATTTTGAATGCAATGTTTGAAATTTGGTTCATTCTCTTTAATTTATGCAATTATAATAGGTTTGATTTCCAATTGTATTTTGTTTCTTGCAATAGGTTAAGGTTTCCATTTCAATCATTTCCATTTCTGTAATTAGTTTAGGTTTGCTTTCATGATATTCACTTCATTGCACCATATCAATGAAAATAGGATACATTACATGCCGCACATATAGTGTTTACACCTATTAAGTTTATATGAACCTCAAGCTGATAATTTAAGTTGATAGCCTTAGGAGTTGCAACAATCTTGTTGCAATACTAGGACTCATCAATATACTCAATGAAAATCCATTAGATTATTAGATTTTACACATGATTGTTATATTCATCTACCAAGGAGGTCTGAGTAGGCCTCAATAAATCTGAGCTTAACCAAAGTAATAGAACTTAGGCACAAAAAGAAATGTTACTCCAAAACTTGATCTCAGAATATTGTCCTTAGATCCCTCATATCTACCTCATAAAATGAGTTTGAATACCCTAATAAATAAGCTTGATTCCTAGTGAAAAAAATAACCAAAGAAAAGAAAATAACCCATAATTCTTATTCAATTAGGCCTTCTTTACTGTTGGGTGTGACTACCCAAGGTCGCAAAAACAATTTTAGAATATTGGAAGTTGAATGTATATCTCTTGTTATAGGTCAATTTGGGCATCACTACAAAAACCCAAATCAGTATAAATAAGGGTATATCATACTCTAAATTAGTTTCTACATTCATTAAACAAGTCATCCCATTGATTGTTTTCCTCCATGAAAGTTTCACTACTTATATTCCAATTGAAGCGTTCCATTGAGCCATCAACGCACCCCTAGACTGTAGTAAGTGCTTTGCAGAGCATCTAATCCCATGCAAAGATGTGTTGCAGAGAATCTAGGCCCACTTTATAGTGCATTGGTCGACTGGGTGCGATTTTTTCATTGGATTTCGGGAATCTTCCCACCCTCTAGTGGCTTCTAGAAGTTGTTTCAACTATCACATCATCTGATAACTTCGAATATGGACACCGTGGAGCCATTGAACCTCTTATCCTCCTATTCCCATGAACAAGGAAACCTCTTCATCCATTTTTGGAAAAGCCATTCAATGATTCATTAATGCCAAACTACCTTCACTAATTATAAATTGAGCAGTGATCATAGTGCACAAGAGAGAAATAATTTGAATTAGTAGAGTTATGCTGGTAAGATCACAACTCTTGGAGGTATCGTCTGCATGTAATGTTATGCTATTGGAGTGATGTTGTTAGTGTGATGAGGATAGGACTGAAGCTGGATTAAGTTGACATTGAATTGACCCAACTAGTTGTAACTTCTCCTTCTACTTCATAATAAAGAGATTTGTTCCTTTCCTAATACATGTGTCCATGAGGTTATATGTCTATTTTCAAATTCAATTTGTTTAACATGAATAGATCATATGTTTTTATGTCGTTTTATGTCTTCTTTTTTCCATTGCAGGTACCAATCAAGCCTGTTCAGTTTGATTGAGAGCGACAAAAGCGATGAAAAGGAGGCGAGGAATAACGAAAGATCACAAGTAGGTGTCCTCCCCTTATCTATTCATTTTAAGGAAAAGGTCAAATATATTTCTTTTGTTGTTCTAAGTGCAACCACCACACTTAAGGAAAACATATTTGTCCATAGGTTTGATTTCTCTAAAAAAAATTGGCGACCATACTAGGGATCAACGGATCGTCCCTGGTGGTTTTATCCTTGTTTATCAGCCTCTAGTATATTTACTTGCTTTATTTCAGTCATTTGAATGAATTTTAGTAAAGGTTGTGTGGCTAATTTCCTTTTTTGAGTTTTTCTCTAGCACCAATGCACTGTTGGTATTGACACAATGCTCTACATAACATTGCTGGCTTATGGACAATGATCTACAACACACTGTCTCCCACTCATGGGTGCATTGCTCCTGTGACCAACCAAAATATATCATATTTTTTATTTTTCCATTCACTTTCAGTGTCTTGTTTGCTGAGTTTTCAAGTGTCTGATTGCCTCTACTATTCTTGCCTCACTTTGGATATTTTTTTGATCAATGTTTCTTTTTGTTTTCTTTATCATTGTCAAATAACTCCAAATTTTCAAATTTCACATTTGATCCGTTCTTTATTTTTGAAAGAGGAATTGTCGTTTCATTCTTCGTCTCTCTGGAAATTATTGAGTGTTTGTTTGTGTATTATAGTTAATTTTTCATTCATCTAAACTTAAAAGAAATTGAAAATAAAAACCTGCATTTGCATATAGGGATTGTGAGTGATGCGTAGGAGTAGTTAGGAAATTTGAATTTAGATGTGCTCATTGTTGATTGCTTACAATTTGATTTCTCTATCCCTTGTAGCTAGTTTTTCATTGTCTAAAATCAAATCAAAACGAATGCTTATCATTTTAATTGCATTCTAGGAATTTCAAATACATCTCACGGTGAATCTGAAAGACAAACTTATAAGAAATATCAACTTAAAATTTATCCGAATTAATCTGAGTATTGTCACTTAACGATAACATTTAGAGGTCTAGGCTAGAGACAAGTTCCAATGTCATTACACATAACAACTGTCATTAATTGTTTGCAATACATTCCAAGTGTGATACCTCATTCCATGTATGTAAGCATATCGGAGCTCGTCCACATACCTTAGGGTTTATCGGGCATTATTCTAGTATGAAAATTATAAGGGGATTATCTCACTGTGCAATTTCTCGTTAGACAATGCTAATACAGATTGGGCCTCCACATACCATCAAGTATATTTGGGAGGAAAACATTAGGTTTCTTACCATCCATAGGTAACCAAGTCAGCCTCCTTGTACATTGTGATACATCGAACACAACATTCAGGGATATTTCCTGCATGCACATAAGTCATTGGTTTAATGGGGCGGTATATTGTAGTTCACAGTTGCGTGGTAAACCTTTTTCCTAGCATTACCCTCTTTTTGTTTATTTTTTTTGTAATAAAATTAATCAGCAATCGTGGAAGAAGATCAATCCTTTCCTCATCGTTCACGTAGGACCTCGAATAAACCACCTTTACCACCAAAATCTACACCGAGTAGACGAAGGCTAGCTCGTCCTACCGAGTCCAATACCTATGAAGCCTTTGGTGCTACATATTCATCTAATTTTCCAGAGTCATATGATCCTTTGAGTACCGAGTCTCGAGTCGTTTCGACCGATCCCAGTTTGTCTGCTATTTTCGAGACATAATTCTCATAGTTACCTAAGGACACTGAAATTCAATCCAGTGAAACGGTAAATCCAGAACCCGAGCTTGTTCAAAAGGAAGTTGATCTGGAACCTATTGTTCTTTTACCAGAACATCTTGATCCTGAATTTGAACAACAAGAAGTTGTTCCTATGCATCCTCAGTCATCTGTAACCATTGAGTCTTCCTATTTACCTCAAATTTTACCGCTTGAAATTTAACTCGGGCCTAACGGTGAAGTACTTCCACCTAGTTTGATTTCGATTGAGGAAGAACTTCAGGAAGAGACAACCCCTTCAACTCCCACTCGTTTTGGGTCGGGGCTTCATTTTTATCTGTCTTGTCCTCGTTTGACCTACTCTGCTCCTGTTGATCCTGTTCACTCTCAAGTTCCCATAGATCCGTTAGAGTATTTACTGGGTTATTTAACCATGGCTGAGATAACATATCAGACTGTACCATATGTTACAACTGCGACGACATCTACTATTTATTCATCTTCGATGTTTTCTATGACATGCGAGTCTCATCTTTATCATGGTAAATCCGTCCCACTGGGTTACCAAGCTTAAATGGAACCTACTCTAGTGTCTCCTCTAGTCCATGGGCTTCACCCATGTCATCATCTAGAATTTTATCTGGTTCCTCTCTTACGAGTACTGAACGACCTGATCCTTTATTAACATCATCATATCAATATCTGGCTGTTCCATCCAATTACCATCCATCTTATCCAGTATCTTATGGACTCCCATCATATTAAAGTCAATATGTGCAACATCATTATACTCCATATGTTGAGGGGCAATAGATGTTCAGGCCATATGGCAGTACTCCTTCGTTTTTAGATCCATCTTATGTTGGAATTCTTGTTTGTCAATGACAACCTACTTTGTCTTTTCAGCCGCAAATGATTGTGTATCAATATCAACCAGTTTAACCTGTTGCATTTGTACCTACTACACCTGTTATTACTTCTTTGGCTATTTCTCATTCTTCCCAGGCAGGTCCTTCAACCCTTAAGCATAAATTTTTGGGTCTACAGACTTCGTCTTCCCATGCTACTATACAAAAATTGTCTGTATCGGGAATTTCACAACCACATGCTAGTTTACCTTTGTCACAGGCTTCTACTGGTCCCATCTATTCACAACCTGGTCCAAATTATTCTGGCGGGCAACAATTTTATCAAATTTCATGGCAGCCACAGCAACCATTCCAATAGTTTCAAGCTTATCTAGGTCCTAGTCAGCAAGCCTATCAAGGGTTTTTTCAACAAAATTACCCCTATCTCGGTTACTAGCAACAAAATCCTTATGTTGATGCACAACGGCCTATTGCCCAGGTAATTCTTTCGTATCCTGATTATGCTCAACCTGATCTAAATCAATAGTTGTCGTTTGTTTTTTTTTTCAAACAAAATCGGTTGTGTTATATTATCTGAAAAGAAGGGGGAAAAGAAATTCCTATTTACAAAATTTCCCTGATTTTGATACATATTAGTTTTGTCTGTTGTGGAAGCATTATTTTAGGAGTACTTCTAGTGCTGCTATTTCTTCTCCTCCTCTTTGAAGCAGAGGCTATTACATTTGTGCTATATTGCCGGACAAACTGATCTAAAAGAAAAATATATTTAAATTTCATATGTAAACTAGATTGACTACTGGAATCCTAGAAAAAAGCATGTAATTTCTGATGGAGAGGAGGATCATTTGTTCATAGTGTTCTCACTACCTTTGTATCTTCTCCCTTGATCCTAAGAGGTGGACCCTTGTTTTGACTTTTTGTTGAGAGCTTCTCTTATGAATTTGAGAGACTCTTCTAGATGATTACATCGATTCTTGACTGTCATTACATCCTTATTGCAGGAGTCCCATTGAGAGCGGATGATGACCATCTCTGCTTTAGTTCGGGCCTTGTCTTGCTGAATTTGATTTCTCAGGCTTTCTATCACCACTCTATGAGATTTGCAGAATGCACAAGGGTTTTGTCTGTCTTCTAATGGGTCCATTTTCTAAAGGAGAATGGATACACTTTCGATGTGATCTTTTATTTTTGATTTTTCTGTGGCTTTTGATGCTATATGCGCTTTTCCAATTGCTGAGCTGCTTTGCCTTTGATTTTTTGAAGAGGATCTGCTGCCTTATCTGATGAGGTAGGCACATATTTTTCCCAAAGGGAAAGGTTGTATAATAGAGATCGAAAATAGAAAGGTTTTGAGCTGCGAATGGAGGGAATGAGAGGGGTTGAGGGGGGAAATGTGGGGGAGGATGAGAGTAAGGGAGGCGCTGTGAGAACCCGTGGACCATCACCCAACATGAAGCAAGCGATGAAGGGAGTGAGGAAGGAACAAATGGGAGGAGTGAGGGGTTGGAGCTGAGGAGTCGAAAATGTGAGGAATGCTGTGAAAGCCCAAACAGAAGCTCAAGAATTATAACATGTTCAAGGGGCATCTTTGCAGGTTGAGATCACGAGAATTTTCATGTGAGGTAGAGCGAGAGTAGATAAGGATTAGATGTAGAAAATATTTAGGGAATCATGCGTGACAGATTTATTTGGATTGGGTTGGGATATTTCAAGGATAGAAATCATGGCGTGGCTACTCTTTTTCTGAGCTAAGAAAAAATGATGGTGCTTTGTAATCATGTTAAGGAGAAAAAAGCTTAATGATTCAGAGAGTATAATTATCATGATATATCTGTTTTTTTTTCTGATCTATGAAAGGATGGAGGTACGATGAAGACAAAGAAGAAGGAAAATAATTCATGGAATATGGATTTGATGTGTGATTCCATCAATTATGGCTTGTCCAATATTTCTCTGAACTCCCTCATTAGCTTGAAGATCTGCTTGCTTGTTGTTTTCTTTGAGGATGTGATAATATTCAATATTTCCTATATGCTTTGCTATAATTTTTTCTATGTGCAGGATTTGATTGAGAGATGCATTTTTTGGAGGGTACTTGCTCACCATTGCTTGGATGATGAGAGAAGAGTCTCAAAAAATAATTGCATTATTTATTTTTCTGTCCCTTAGGATTTTGAGGCCTAAAAGTAGTCTGTAAGCCTCTTCTTTGTTATTTGACATTTTTCCTAATCCCAAATTGTAAGCTATATGATTTGTTTTATCTTGTGAGATGATGAGGCCTCCTGATCCTACTTTTCCCAGATTTTCCTTTAACACTCCATCAAAGAAAAGGCAGGCTCTCTTGAGAGAATGAATCTAGCTTTGAAATTCCGCCTCTATCTTTCAAATTTTCCAGATTTGTTGTGTCCTTGTGTTATTTTGACGAAGATTGAAGCTGATCTTGTTGACGACAAAACCAATCCAACTTATTTCGTCATCCTGAAGTTGAGCCATGTATATTCCATAGAGCCCTTTGGCTGAGAGAAAATCAATGATCAAACCCCATGCTTTTGATGTTATTGTATTTACTGTGGGTATTTTGTTTTTGAAAATTTTCCCATTTCTGGCTAACCAAATTTTCCAACAAAGAAAAGATGGCAAGCTGCTCCAGAATCTCTGAATTGTTGATTTTTTTTTGAATGAGTGAGGAAAGCTACTTTTCCATTTGCTAATAAACTGACTTAGAGGAAGACTATATTTCAAATTTCCTTCAATAGGTGTCACCATTGCCTCCCACCCATTTCTAGAAAAGACACACTCTAGGAAAAGATGTTGGATTGTTTCCTCTGCCTTCATACAGAGAGGACATTGTGATGGTCCACATATTCCTCTCTTCTTTAAGTTCTCTGCTATTAATGATTTGCTGTGTAGCAGTGTCCATAAAAATATTTTTATCTTGGGGAGAGTTTCCACCTTCCAGGTCTGCCTCCAATATTTCCATTCTTGCTGCCTCTCATGCTCTTGAATTTTTTTATATCTAGTATTAACTGAATACTCTCCTCCTGTTGGTATCCAATAGTAAGAATCTTTTATGTTTTTGTCAATTGGTGCCGCACCTACAAGAAGAGAAGTCATGAGATTCCATTGATTTGCTAGATCATTGGGCAGATTGGGTTTGGCCCATTGTTTCCATTTGCCATCTAACTCCCAATTGGAGATATTCCTATTTCTTGTATCCTTCCCTTATCATCCATCTCTTTATATCATTAATGTCTGGGTTACTGTCTAAGGGAGGATGTCCCATTATTATATCCTTCCATAAATTTATATGTTCCTCGTTTCCAGGTCTCATTGAGATGTGGTCCTTAATTAAATGAAATGCACTGGAGATTACTTTCCATTTTTTAGTGCAAGGTCTAATTGGGAGACTTTTTAATAGAGAATCGTGGTGCATTGAGGTATTTTCCTCTAGTGCTGCTTTCCACCAGAGCTTTTCCCCTGTTAGAAACCTCCATGCAATATTATTTCCGAAGGCCAGATTCCTTATTCCAGGGACTTTTATAGAGAGCCCTCCATTTTTGTAAGTAGCTGTAAATTGTTTCCAGTTTACTAGATTGAATTTTTTTTTCTCTTTTCCCGCCTTTCCACAAGAAGCCTCTGATTATAATTTCTATTTTCTTGTGGATGTTTGCAGGAGCTACGATGAGAGAAAATTGGTATAGAGGCAAGGCTGCAAGAATGGATTTCAGCCATTCCAAGTTCAATTAGAACATGTTTATGATCTGAAGCTGCCGAAGGAATGATTCTTGAGGATACTCTGCTGAAGCTGGCCACCATTATGTCCCATATGAGAATCCTATCCAAAATTTCTTTGATTTTTCCCTTTCCTAATCTTCTGTTGTCCCATGTGTATTTTCCATTTTTTGGAGGGCTATCCAAGAGGTTGCATTGTTCCATAATTTCTTCTAAAGTCTCTCTGTTTGGATCAGGAAGAAATATGCCTCCTCTTTTTTCCTCCACCTTGAGAATAAGGTTGAGATCTCCTCCTACAATGAGGTTTTCTTCATAATCCTCCATTTTGTTTTCTCTTAGAGTTCGCTAGCATGTCTCTTTGTCCATGTAGTGATTAGGAGAATTTACATTGTAAATGTTGTTTTTTTTTTTTCATTTTCTGCATTTTCCAAAATCGTGTTTATATAGTGCTCTTTTTTTGTGGTACGATGCATGTGCCATTTTCCTTTTTTCCAGATAGTACAAATTCCTCCTGAGGCTCTATTTGTTGAGATTGCTTGCCCTTCATATTTTTTTGATTTTTCTATTATTGTGTCCACTTCTTGATTGCTGATTTTTGTCTCTTTGATTAAGAAGATGTCTGGTTTTTTAGTTTTTATGAGGTCTTTTAGGATATTTACTTTGGAGCGGTGACCCAATCCTCTGCAATTCCAAGAGACGACTATCATTATTTACTATTGTTGGTGGTAGAGGGACCCTTCCCTTTGTGAGCCTGTTGTGTTTTCTCTTTGTTCTTTTGAACTTTTTCAAGGAAAATTTCAAGACCCTGTTGCCTTCCCAAAGGTATATCTTTAACTGCTGCCTCATCCCTTATTTCCTTGTTTGATTTCCTTCCAAATTTCTTTGTGCTTTCAATGTTAAGAGGAGTTTCTTTTGTTTGGTTCCGAGTAAGGAATCGATCCAAGATATGGGGGAGAGGGTTGGAGAGGGAGAGAGGATCCTCCTGCTGGGAGAAGAAGCCTTGGGGGGGGGGGGGAGCCAAGAGGGGGAGGGGAGTGAGAGGTTTGAGGGATGGGGTTTAGGGAGATAGTGGAGATAGGAGGCTCAGATGGGATGAGGGAATTGGACAAGATATCAAAGGGATTCGTTCCCAAGAAGGAGTCAGGGATTCAGGAGGAGCATTGAGAGGTGGGTTTTGAGGTTGGGGAGGGGGGGCCAGGCAGAGATGGAGGCTAGGAGATAGGTTGAGGTTTTGTGGCCATATTTTTTTTTTCACTTGTTCCCATTTCGAATCCCTGTTTTCTTCTACAAATTTTTCAGTTTCTTCTTTCTTACTACATCTATTTCAAAATGGTCGTACTCTTGATATACCTTGCATTTGAAGGGTATTTTATTGTAGTCCAGATGTTGTATGTGTGTCCAGTTGTCGACCTTGAGCTTGACGGCTTCCGAGAGGCCCCTTCCAAGATCCACCTTGACGTAGATCCTTGCACAGGATTGCATGTTTTCTTTGGGTTCGCTCCTATCTATATATTTTCCAACTGTGTTTCCTATTGCGTGCACCGATTCATATCCCCAACAGTGCAACGGGAGGTGTGGTAGTCTGACCCGAACTAGAAAAACATTTGGGACGTCCAATTCTGGATCAAAATTAGGAGTCCAGCGGTATAAATACAGTCCTCTGGTGTCCATGAAGTAAGGTCCACTACGAAAAATAAGATCTCGATCTCTATTGGATTCAAAGTGAAAGGTATAATAGCCTCTGCCACAGAAGCAGATAGAGATTTTCCCTTTGGTGAACTAAGCCCAATTCCTTTCAACCCATTTCTGAACAGTTTTGGGTGAAGGCCACAAAACTATGAATTGGCCAACTAGACCTTTCTCAGCAAGAGAGATCACAGCTTTCCTGGGTAGAATAGGTGACAAAGAGATCTCAGGGATAGAGTCCAATTTTTTTACAAATTTAGAGATAGTCGGTCTGCCCGTTGAGGACCCAAAGAGTTAATTAGAGAGGTGAAGGCAGTGACTAATGCATCAGGCTATGCATTGTTCGAAGGAGAGGTGCCAACGTTGGGGGAAGGCCATCTCGGATTTGGCTCTAGGGAAGCCATGAGGGCTAATGCCCTTCACTAAAGGCACAATGGGTTGCAGTTGCTGCTAGGTCACACAACACAACAAAAAAAACTTCAAAGATGTTAACAATTTTTCATTTGTTGCAACATTAGAGTTACCTGATTTAAACCGACTCACTAATGATCCCATTCATTATTTACCTTGGTGGCTGATGATTCCTCATAAATTACCCTATGATATTCTGAAATTCAATGGAAACTCTACAAAAGACCCGTCTATGCACGTTATGACTTATCATTTATGGTGTTCATCAAATTCCTTGAATGATGATTCTATTAGACTGAGTTTTTACCAGTGAACACTTACTGGTCCGACTGTGAAGTGGTGTATTGAATTACCACGAGCTTCTTTTGATAACTTTACAACTTTAGCCACTACTTTTTTAACTCACTTCTAGTTACCCATTAGATATGAAACTGGAACGGAACTTTTCAGCAGCTTTAAATAGACAACTTGTTGGGCCTCCAATTGGCCTCCAATTTGTCATGATTTTGCTAATCAAACCATCCATTTTTGCATCATTCCACTCACCCATTGTCATCATTATTTCCCATATTTCCTCATAAATGAACCAAAATTCTGCATACATGTTTACATGGTTTATTATTATTATTTAAATTATTTTTAATGAATTAAGAATATTTTTCATGGTTTTACTAATGATAGTTTGACAAGTTCTAGATTTTGCAGCTCAGCCAAGATTCTGTAGCCATCTCCATGGTTAAGGTAGTAGCACCACTCTAAAATGAAATCCGACACTTGGACATGGTTTCTAGAAGCTCTAATATGGATTTTGATTTATGAAATTCCACCCATATCGCACATGTGGACCTCCAGGAAAAGATCAAGGGAAAATCGTAACAATTTTGACTAGTCAAATTCAAATGAATTTTCTAAGAAAACCAAAGCGAATTAGGAAAAAACAAAACATGGGTTTTGTTCGACACATGCTAAATTAAGTTTGAATCGGGCATTTTTTCTGAATAAATCTCCATTTGAAAGATATTTCAAGTTATTTGAACCCCTATTTTGCAGATTGCGTGAGCTGATCCGTTTTTGCAGCTACCTCCATTTTTTGACAGGTCAGTGAATGCCAACTTAGGAAAGAGAGATATGGGCAGCTATTAAATCATCCTTTTAATGATTTAATTCCATGTGATCAACTGAAATCATCAATACAATGTTCAAATGAGCACTCCAAGGGATTGGTATTACGCGTGCTCAAAACAATAGAAGCCAGATCCATAATCCATGATAGTAATCTGTTCGCATGGATAAGGAATTGATGATGAAAGATCAGTAGGCTTGATTTAGATTTCTGATACACAAAACCAGTTTAAACATTAATTTCAAAATTCATTATATATTCAGAAAATGACGAGGGGATGAATATCTCTGTTTTCGTCACGAATGCTCTGTTTCTATGACTCTGTTTTATGAATAAAAGTTTGAAAATAGTTTCGATGCATTTTTTATTGAGTAATTGAGCATTCAAAACGACTGTTATGCAGAAGGGCCCCCGCAAATAGAAGGTCTTCCCTTTCCAAGTTATAATTTTCTTTCAATTGCAGTGTGATTTCATAGTTTAAATATCTGCATGTGCGTTTTGATTTTATAATTCAGTTTGATTTAAATGTGTGAATTGCCTGTGTGTGCACTTTGATTACATAGCTCAATTCGAATGCTTCAATTTCCCTGCATATTCTTTGATTTCATAGTTTAGTTTCTTGTGTGAGTTTTGATTTCACAATGCTTTTATTTTCGTAGCTTCAATGTCTTAGTTTATAATGAATGCATTTGATTTCAATATTTTAGATTATATCTCTTTGGAGTATAATTTTATTTCGAAGCATAGAACCATTCTCTTTTCAAACATAATTTAGTTTTGTTTTCAAAAGCATAGTATATTTTTGCTTTCAACATAGTGTAGCTTTGTTTCCGAGCTTAGACATAGTTTCTAATATCATAATTTAATTTAGTTCTTAAAGCATAAAGTAGGAATAATTTTGGTATGATTTAGTTTAACAACTTAGTTTTTAAATTGATATATTTTGGAGCTATTGGATTGGATAATAAGTATATCTCATTACATTAGATCTCATTTTGTGATTAGAAATAACTTTAGAAATTTAGAATCATAGTTAGATATTTTAACATAAAAAAAACATTTAACAATAACTCATCAATAGAGTAGATTAATCCATGTAAATCATTACAACAACAAAACTCCTTTTAGAGATAAGATTTCCCACCATCTCCACAAATATAACATTCACATTAATCAATTTCATAATCAATTAATCACTTTAACAAAGAGGATTTCTAGCACATATTGTGCACAAACACTTCACAAGCATACTAGCCTTTGTTTACAATACATGATGCAATTTAAGAACAATTAGATTACCAAACACAATTGCTACTCATATATCAGATCATATACATGAGTGGCGTCATCGTCGTCAAAGGGTTAAAACATTTGTTCTTAATAAGCTTTTAACTGAGTGGTTTATAAATTCCTTGTTGCCATCTATCACCGAGGATGTGGCCAAAGGTTGTGTTGTCACTCAAGAGAAAGTAATTTCTCGTGCCTAGTATCTGGATTTGATTTATACTCAGTATGGCACGCTCTATGAAAATATTCCTAATGCACCGTGACCAAATTTTACTATTCCTCCTTCTCCATATGGTAAGGACATTCATGCTGATGATGGTGTGATTGGTTCTGCTAGCACTCCACTAGAAATTCGACCATCTGGTTCCACACTTGTTGTTTCAAATCAAACCCCTATTGCACCTGATCCTGCATCTTCTTCAGAAATACATGGCATGTCATCTGACAAGGGAAAAATTTATAAGCAACCCAAAAGTAAGAAGAAGGGGAAATATAAGAAGAAATAAAATTCACCCCCGCAGGAAAAATCATCTGATTCATCCGGTTCTTCTCAGAAAACTTGTTACCCTTTCTTGATATGTAATGAGGATCATTTTATGCAAGATTGTCCTCACCGTTCAAAATTATCAAAGCTTCTTAAGACTTCTGCCACATTTTTAGTGTTGACAAATCCTTTTTTGAACGTGGAAACACATATGGTTGCTACAGATCCCGCTTCTAGTTCACAAGTGCTTATGTTTTTTTTTTTCTAAGTAAATCTAAATCTATTATGGAAACATATGGTACATAGCATTCATGGCCTCCATGAGGCATATTGTCAGCAAAATAGCAAAAAATTGAGCCGCCATTGAAGGAAACCGGCCTGAACAGAGTTTGAGTGCCGCCTCAACCGAGGAAACCGGCTTATACAAATACGGTTTAAACAAAAAAACAGAGCCTCCCACTAGTGGAAACCGACTCATTTTGAACTCTTGCATAGCCTCAAGGGATGTAGTTGACTTTGACATACAGAGACCTATTGGAGCCAAAAACAGCAAAAAAGCAATGAGACAGCAAAAAACATAGAGATCGAGCAGAATTACCTATGCGAGGAGCGCATCTAGAGACCATAGTCACCCGAGGGCATTTCTTCTTAGATTCTGCACCATCCATCTTCTTCGTTGTTGTGGCTCGGACCGCTATGAGCTACAGCAGCGCTAGCATCGTGAACGCCATCCTGAATTCTATCGTCCTGAGGCAAACTGGAGCTGCCTTCCCCTCCTTTGCAGGAGGGAACCATACCTGCAGACAGAGTAGGGTGCAGAGCAGAAAGAGGCACAGGAAAATTATCCGTTTGAGCAGCCGGGGGGGAGGTAAGAGTTATCTCAGAGATTTCTTTGAAGGAGACGGTAACAGTAGCAATGACAAGGGGTCTATCAGAATTGCTCTGGAAATGGAAGATAGCGGTGGAGGGGTTCTGGAGGGGAGCAGAGGGAGCAGGGCGTGGCTCAGCAGGCGTTCTAGGGGCAACAGAGCCTCGCCTGGAGGAGGGAGAGGCGTTATATCCATGCTCATGGCTATGCTGGACGCGCGCCCGGGGAGGCTGCTCATAGAGATATTTGGAGGATGACGAAGTCGAGATGGCTAAATGAGAGCGACGACGGCTCGAAGAGGGGCCACGCGAGCTACCTTGGCGGCATCTAAGCCTATGTCTGAGATGAGGCATAGAATCCCGATAACTGAAGAGGAAAACTGAAGAATGGATCGACAACAGGGGGGAATGGGGATCAAAGAACTCAAGCGGGGTCGTAGAGAGACAGGGGCAGTAGGGGCTGTGGGAGAAATGAAAACTTGGAAAGAAGTCGATGCAGTAGCCTAGCTGAGAACGCCTGCCCACATGAGTGCGAAGACTGGGCGAGTTATCCTCCTGAGAGCATCTGAAACGAAGAGGCCGAAGTTGCATCAGCATGAAGCTCAGCTATATGTAGCAACAATGCGCAGAGAACAGATAGAGGATGGCGAGGAATAACCAAATGCGGATGGGGAATGAGTTGAACCGATACAAAATGAAAGGATTGTCATCTCGACCATCCCACCGGCATAAATGCTGCGTAGGGTGGTGGACTGGCGCAGAACTCATATCAATGGCAATTAAATTTCGCCTGCGGGAGCCCATGTGGCTAGGCCACGCACCAACCCGTGGCGTCCCTCTAGTCATATCAGCTTTGATCACCCGCATCCGGGTGGTTGCTGTCCTGTTGCACTAGAAAAGTGCACTCCTGAAGTAGTTTTCTGTCATTGAGGCTGGAAAGGGGTCCTGCAGTGAGATTTTGGTTACCCTCAATGCCTAAGTTTGTCAGGAAGTCAGAAACATTGTTGCTTTCTCTTTTCGTGTGCTTGAAGCAGATAGAACGATGTTCTTGCAACCAGTCAGTGATGAGCTCTAGCCTGGCCATGAGTCTCCAGCTATTAGCCACCCGAGAAGAAGGAGAGCCAGAGAGGAGTTTCTGGACCATGTTGATGAGGATTTGCGAGTCTCCTTCTATTTCAAGGGGGAAGAGATTGTGCATTTGGGCCAACTGCATACCCTGCCACAAACCTTCAAGCTCCGTGGAGTTGTTGGTATCCCAGCCTATTGATCCGTGGAAGATGAGCAACGGATTTCCCTTGTGATCCCAGAAGATTCCTCCAAATCCGGCCTTCCCAGGATTTCCCTTGGATGCTCCATCGAAGTTGAGCTTCAGGAATCCAGCAGGGGGAGGAGCCCATGTATCGGGGATGGCCACCTGGGGCCAATTGCGTATGATTGTGTTTAGGTCCCCTGAACTCCTGCCATCCCGCCTGCAATATGTGCTGAGATTCTCCCACAAGAAGGCCGCTAGAGGGCAGTTGATCATGAGGTGAGAGATGTTTTCCTCCTGACTGTTGGAATTGGGGCATTTGGAGGGCCCAAAAAATCCCCGCTTTAAAAGATTATCCTAGTGAGAATTTTCTTGTGACAGAGGAGCCATAGGAACATGGATATTTTTGGCCAGATGGGAGGTGGCCAAAGATCTTTCCAGATGGGATCAATAGGATCATGATTCTGAGTCAGGAGTGCGTAGGCTTCCTGAGTGGTGAACTTTCCTTTCGACCTGTACCCCCATCGAAGAATGTCCTGCTTGTCCAAGAATCTAATCTTCCTGTTGCTCAAGGTCGAGGATAGCGCTGGGAGTGACTGTTCCTGCATATCATTTAGATAGCTAGCTACCGGTTTCCAGCAACGGTAACCTTGGACATGATTCTCTTCCTAGAACTGGTGAACTGGTGCTTCAAGAGAGGGAATAAAATATGGCATCAAAGGCGGCTCGATGGAGGAGAGCAGTTTGGGTTGCTGTTGCCAAGAATCTGTCCAGAAGCGAGCAGTATGGCTGTCACGGACCTCCCAAAAACTATGGTCTTGGATGAGGTGACGGTGTTGCTTGGCGGCATTCCATATGAGCGAACCTGTACTTGCTTCAGTAAGTCTGATTAGCTTAGAAGGAGGTCTGTGATTAGCATATTTAGCTGTCCAAAGCTGAGCCCATGGGCGCTGAGGGGAAGTTAACCATTGCCACCATATCTTAGCGCCCATAATCGCGTTACTGTGCTGAGGGTCGCGTAGGCCGAGGCCACCAGCTATCTTTGGTCGGAAAATCGAAGTCCACTTAACGAGGGCCCATTTTCTACTTTGTCTCGAAGCTCCCCACAGGAACTGGCGCTGTAGTGCTTTGATTTGCTTGAGGACCCACTTGGGGGCAGCCAGCACCGAGAAGAGATAGAGGGGCATAGTTTGAAGAACCGCCTTGACCAGAATGAGTCTGCTGGGAAGATTAAGGGACCGATAAGTCCAGGAGGTTAATCTAGCCTCAATCTTGTCAAGAATATTTTGCCAAGCAGAGTGCTTGAGGGCAGCATCAGTCAGGGGGGCCCCAAGGTATTTATCAGGAAGCTTGGCAATGGAGAAACCGAGGATCCTGGCTATTTGATTTTGAATCGGGAGAGCCGTGTTGAAGAAAAAGATTTGAGACTTAGCTGCATTGACTGTCATGCCCGAGGCTTCAGCAAACAGATCTAGCAGACCTTTGAGGGTGGAGGCTTCTTGGGCAGATGGATGACCAAAGAGCATGTTATCATCAAAAAATTGCTGATGGGTGATGGCAGGGGCTCCATAGACTGAAATGCCCCGGAGACGCTGGGTGTGAAGAGCATGGGTGATGGAGCGACTAAGACCCTCAGCCATAAGAACAAAAATAAAAGGGGATAGGGGATATCCTTGACGAATACCACGGGAAGGGGCGAAGGGGAGGGAGGGGATGTCATTAACAAGAATAGAGAAGAAAGAGGAAGAAATTAAGCTCATGACCCATCTAATCCACTGGGGGCTGAAACCATAGGCATTTAACATCTGATGAATATAATTCCAATTTAGTTTATCAAAAGCTTTAGATAGATCAATCTTCAAGAGAATACCTGATTTTTTGGTCTGTTTCAGCGAGTGAATGACCTCATGGGTGAGGATAATGCCATCAAGAATTTGGCGCCCCTCCACATATCCTGTTTGCTCTGGTGAGATGAGCATAGGGAGCAGCGGCTTGAGTCTGTTAGAGATGACCTTAGAAATGATTTTGTAGATGACGTTGCAAAGAGCAATAGGTCGGAATTTGTCAGGAGTGGCAGCCTGGTTTTCTTTAGGGACCAGGGTAATGAAGGTGGCATTCAGTGACGGAAGGAGCCAATGCATGGATCTGGATTCCTCAACTAGATGCCAAACATCGGTCATGATAAGATCCCAGAAATGGTGGAAGAAATTGGAAGTGAAACCATCTGGCCCTGGCGCTTTACCTTCCTTTTTTTGGTCCACTGCTTGTTCCACCTCTAGAAGAGTGACTGGGCGCAACAAGAGTTGATTGTGTTCTTCCGTAATCAATTTGGGCACGTGTTGAAGGATTCGATTGATTTCAGGTTGCCTGTCAGCGTGCTCTTCCAGTAGCACCGATTTGAAATGGTTGACAAGTTCTGCTTCTATGTCATGGTGGTCTTCCAGTCTCTCTCCCACTTGGTTAAGGAGAAAGCCGATGTGGTTGCCCATTCTGCACTATATAGTTGAACGATGAAAGAACTTAGTGTTCCACTCTCCCTCCTTCAACCACCGGATTCGGGATTTTTGCTTCCAGAAGATTTCTTCTTGCTGCCTTCTCTCCTCCAACTGTTTGAGCAAGCACTGCTCTTGCTGATCCAAGGTTTCATTACGCCCCTCTCGGATGATATGATGCTGAAGATCTGCCATTTATTTTTCAATAAGCTTTTGTTGTTCGAAGATATTGCCAAAGGTGGAGTGATTCCATTCTTTGATGCGTGCCTTGAGGTCTTTGAGATGTTGCTGAAACTGGTACATTTTGGAGCCTGAGGGTGGGGTGAATGCTTTCCAAGCAGAATGGACCATTTCCTTGAAGCCTAGGTGGGTGAGCTAGAAAGCTTCAAATCGGAAAGGTCTTTTAATGTGGTCTCCAGGTCTGGACCATTGGAGAGCGATGGGCCAGTGATCCGAGCCAGAGAAAGGCAAGATGGAGGTCTGAAAATCACCCCCTATGTGTATGGCGTTATAAAAAAGGAGGAAGCGATCGAGTCTGGAGGCAATTTGCTGCGAACCAGATCTCCTATTGTTCCAGGTGTGCATGCCATTTGCAAAGGGGAGATCAATTAGCCAATTCTGTTGTATGAAATCTTTGAAGTGGATACTGTCCGATTCCAGCTTAGCCCTTCTACCCCTTTTTTCCTCTAAGCTAGTTTTCATATTGAATTTGCCTCCTAAGATCCATAGAGGGTGAGTTCTGGTGGATTTGAGGAGTTCAATCGTGTCTAGCAGCGCTATTTTCCTAGTAGCATCTTGGGGAAAATAGGCATTGGAAAGATGGCCATGCAAGTTGGTTCCATGGATATGAAAAGAGGCTTGTATTAGATTGTGAGCAGCATGGGCGTCACTTATTGAAACTGTTTGTGGATCCCATGCAATAGCTAATCCTCCTGAAGCTCCGGAGGCATCGACTGCCACAGAGTGACATCCAGGCCATGCCCTTGAGAGAATGGGTCCAAGGGTGAGGCTGGTGCATTTAGTTTCTTGCAGAAAAAGGACTTGAGGTTTCTCCATCCATATCAAGTTTTTGATCATACGACATTTGGAGGGGCCATTGAGACCCCTTATATTCCATGAGACGAGTTTCATCGGGAGCTGCCTTCACTGGGTGGAAAGAACTTGGTAAGCTTGGGGTACCTACCAGATTCCATAAGCATTTCCCCGACGAGGATTGTTCTTTGAAGGTCTGTCTTCCTTCCTCTTTTCTTTGAGTCTTTAAACAGATTTTTCCCATCCCATGGGCCTCCCTGCTGAATACCCATGGATTTTTGATGTTGTTGAGCTCGGGTGAGGGCCACCGTTAGCTTCTCAATTTGTTTTTCGGAGATCTGATCGTATTCCATTTTCTTGCATGCTTGCTCAAGGGTGAATATGTCCAGATCTCCGATGTCCACCATTTCGGCTTCTTCCTCCATCAGACTTGTTTGGCCTGTAGTGGCCGCCAAGATATCCACCTCCATGTGCCCAGACGGGTCTGTGCTGGTCATAGGTTCAGTATTCGGAGGGGGTTGGGGTAAGGCGACCTCTAGAGGAGTATTTGAGTCAGGGTTGGTCAATAAATCGAAGCTATTACTGGTAGAAGGAGGGATAGGAGCTTGTGGAGGACCTTTGGAGTTTTTAAAAGGGGTTTTCTTGTTGTGACGACGACGGTTCTGGACTTTGGTGAACCCATCCGCATCAGGGGCAGAGGAAGCGTCAGAGGGCTTGCTGGGAGGAGCATTTAGGGGACAATCGCGGAAGAGGTAGCCATGGGTATGACATCTCCTGCATCTAAAAGGCACATGTTCATAGTATATGGGTTGTACCCATTCAAATTCATCATGATAGATACTTACCGAGTTTGGGAGGGCGCTGGCTAGATGCATGAAGACGCAGATGCGAGCGTAGGAGGTGTATCGCTTGAGCTTGGTTTCCTCCGCAGATTTTATGAACTCCCCTAGACCATTTCCAATGTCTCTCAGGGATTCTTCGTCCTAGTACTCCATAGGCAGAGAGTAGATTCTGATCCATACCGGTGCCCAGTTTAAATCTTCTGTATCCGGGTTGAACCTTTCAATCCATTCACGCAGATAAAGTCCTGAGGAGTTGAAGAAGTAGGGTCCTTCATCCATGACCCGTTTTTTGTCCTCAAGGAAGTTAAAGATGGCCATGAAGAACCCTTTGGGTCCAAGTTGGAGCATAACTTGACCCTTTGGCTTCCATTTAGTCTTGATCCATCCATGCAGAGCTTTTTTAGTAGGCCAAAAGCCTACGAATTTGCTGATCAACGCATGGTCGCGCATGTACTAGATCTGAGCATTGATCCGGTGGCTGGGGAGTTCAATTTTGGGCCGTTCTGCAGCAATCGGCCTACAAGTAGCAGAAGTAGCTTTGGGTGTTGTCGTGTTACCATCCGTATCCACATTTTTGTCTGTTTGCGGTTCAGTTTCTTGCCCGGCGTGTTTCTTACGCGTTGTGTTGGCCGTCGAATCCTTATTTGCACCTGAGCTCTGTTCATTGCCAGAGGTGGTATAATTAGTGTCAGAAGAGGGCTTTTGGACTGTAGTCACTTTGGGATTGGGGGGGGGGGTTGGAGAGCCTCCCCCTGCGAAGTATCCATCACGAGGGATCAGCAGGACGTGGGAGGAGGGAACACACTAGCGCATGGGAGGAAAGCAGCAAGAAATGAAGAGGGGCGGCGCCATAGCAAAGGGGGCAGAAAACCCTAGCTCAAGAGGTTGCAGAGCATGATCATCAAAAAACCCACAAGTGCTTATGTTATCTGCCACGAAGCCTAAAAATGATGTTTTGGTGTCTACTCAAAGTAAAGATTACAGTAATCCTCTGTCGTCATCGAATGGTCAGGCTACAAATCAACCTATTACTTCGACTTCATCTAATTCAACTCCACCACTTATTATTCCTAAGTTAACAATAAAGCCGCCAAAGGGAGTTGTTCATAAATCGACTTTCAACCCTCGAGCTCGTGCAGCTCAAAATTATAATATAGTCGAAGATATGGCTCAGTCACCTTCTGCTATGTAAACGCTTGAGGTTCTTCAGAATTGTCCCTCCCAAAAGTAGGCTTTGTTGTCGGTGATTGGTGGAATTGATCCGACAAATTCTAATCTTGTAGTCTTTAATCACGCGGGCTATGTGCCACATTACCGACACTATTATCATTTTTTATTCAAGTACATGACCTGAATCACCTGATTCATTAGACTATCATTGATGAAGGCACATCTACTAGTATCATGTCTATGAGTTGTTGGAAGTCACTTGGATTTTTTAATTTATCACAATCACCTACGATGTTGAAAGCTTTTAACGGTCGTACATATAAGCCATGTGGAATTCTTAGTAACCTGCAATTTGAACTAGGGGGGAAATCAGTTACTATTGAAGTTGAGGTTGTTAACGGACCTCTTGACTATAATATATTACTTGGAAGACCATGGATTTATGCTATGCCTGCGGTAGTATCTACTTACTTTCATATGGTCTTCTTCCCCCACAAGGGAAGCATCACAATCATTGATCAACTCTCTTTTTTCGCCTCTAGCTCATAGGAAACTGGAAGAGTTTCGTTTGTTTACAGACCCCCACCATCTCTTCAGAACATTGGTGTAGGACTGTTTAAGGATTATTACCTAATGGGCACCTTTTCATTATCGTCGCCTGTGACATTGGCATAAATCAAAAATATAGAGACATGCAATATGATATCTTCCACTTCATCTGACTTAAGGAAGATTCCCAATGATTCTGAAACAGATAGGATGGGAAAAATCATGTCGCTAAGTCCAATTGAGCTAGCATAAGAATAAATATTTTTGGCTTATGTGGCCAATTCTAATCCTTTGTTGCCGACCATTTGGGTTGATTGTTCTTTTTATTATGGTACTTCTTATGATCCTTTTTTACATGTATTCTCAACTGATGAGAAAATTATGGAATCCATGATGTCGGAAGAAGAACCATGGGCAGATTCTCATCACCGATTCCATATTCCAGATTACAATGAAGATAGTCCAACTGAACTTTATCACCCTACAATCATTGATTTCTTGAGGATATATCTTTTATTGTGTCAACCTCATTAAAAAATGAATTAGGTTTCCATGAGGATAGTTATTTTACTGTGTCAAGCTCGTTAAAAAATGAATCTGGTTTCCAAGAGGAAATTTCTTTTACTGTGTCAACCTCGTTAAAAAATAAATCAGGTTTCCATGAGGATAGTTCTTTTACTGTGTCAACCTCATTAGAAATAAAGCGGGTCAGTACAAGCAAATTTTTTCTTTGTTTCAAGCTTGTATAAAAATGAAACAAACTTATCTCAAGCACAATTTCCTTTGTTTCAAGCTTGTGTAAAAATTAAACCACTTTCAAGCATAGTTTTCCTTTGTTTCAAGCTTGTATTAAAATGATTTTATCTCGAGTCCATTTTAGTTATTATTTTCAAGACTCGTTAAACTCATGAAAATCCCAAGATTCTTTTGCTATCTTTCATGCTCGTAAAACACATGAAAATGCCAAGTTATTTTCGTCTTTTCCTACTCGTAAATTAAATTGAAAGTCTGCCACAAATCACACTTTTATCTCTTTTTCGAGCTCTATTAAACACAAAAAAGGAACCCCCCCCGAAGTTCTATTTTATCTACTTTCAGACTCCCAAAACATGAAAATATTGTCGAGCACTTGTCCTTTTGAGCTCGTAAAAGGAATTGAAACAAAATCTACTCAATATAAGTTTAACCCTTTTCCATATTGAGATCGATTATTTTTACGAAAAAGGAAAACCGTAGTCGATCATGACTAGGAGGTTCTCTCAGATATTATTTTACGCTTTTTTGGATCTGGCAATTTTATGAAAAAAGAACTTGTGGAGTTTTCTTTTCGTCCCCTTTTCAAACTCTATAAACATGAAAAAGGATCGATTTTTCACTGTCGTTAGACTCGTTAAAACATGTAATAGTGACAGACTTTTCCATCATGACAAGATCGAGTTTCACTTCGCTGGACTCATTAAAACATCACATAGCGATGGATTCACCCAAAGGGTGGAATTATACATCAATCATATGCTACCCTCCTCAAGCTTGTTAAAAAATAAAGAGGTACTGGTGAGAAATGACTGGGGAAAATTGGAGAGGGATAAATCACTTTATTGTAGCAAGTCGCTCTTGAACATTACACTCATTCACTTCATCTCCATGATTTTTGGGTTGGGTTATCTGCTTGATGGTATATCATAGCTATGGTCTATCACAGCATCCATCACTCTGGTTTTGGGTCAATACTGCCAACTCATTTAGTGTCACCGATATGTTCAAGATAAGTCACTCAATTATTCCTCGTCCTTTGCAATACTCATAAACCTTAATTTCATGACCGTCATCCTTGAACATTGCTTCATCAGTTACATTTTGTATTTAAAATCATTACTCCCATTTCATGTCATTTATGGGGGATACACCACGGCCCTCCTGCAACAAGTCACTTCCTGTCGACATCACCTCATCATCTAGGAAGTTGACGTGGAAACAACCTTTCAGTACCATGGAGATTGCATACATCAATGGAAATTTTCTCGTTTTCAGCGATAGTTTGACATCAAAGGCCTTCAATAGAAATAATTTTTATGGTGTTCGACATCAAATCATCCATTCACACCATGCATAATGTATTGTAGTACCTTGAGAGCCATTATCATCAATAATGGTTTCTCTCGCATATGTTAATGACTTACATAATTGGTTGGTAATCAGACGATGTCTTCCCATGCTAGACTTTAGATCACATGTTCACATGGTTAGACTCGTACTTAAGTGATCGAGTGAACAAGATAGAAGAATCCAGATCTAGTTTCATCCTTCCGGGATGTGATTTCAGGAGTAGTACCAAATCATCCGTACGATGGTCTTTACAAATATGGTCATCCTATCATGGGTCTATATCTGTAGATGGATTTATGATGTTATGATAGTTTATGTCTTGAGTATGGGTATGCCTCCCTCAACAATTCATGTCCAAGATGAAAAGATATCATGATGTAATGTATTGTAATTGATGTAGGTCACTATTTGCTTCAAATCCTACTCATCACATCGTAAAGCATATCAATCAACATTATCACTTTTGACTGCATGCTTTAAGGGGCAGTTGTTACAGGTCAATTTGGGCATCACTCCCAAAACCTAGATCAGTATCAATTAGGGTCTATCATACTCTAAATTAGTTGCTACATGCTTTAAACAAGTCATCCCATTTATGGTTTTCCTCCATGAAATTTTCACTCCTTAGATGCCAGTTGAAGTGTTCCATTGAGCCATCAATGCACCCCTAGACTACAGCAAGTGCTTTGTAGAGAATCTAATCCCGTGCAAAGTTTCATTGCAGAGCATATAGGCCCACTTTAGAGTGCATTGGTCAACTAGGAGCGAATTGTTCATTGGATTTTGGGAATCTTCCCACCCTCTATTGGCTTATAAAGTTTTTTCCAACTATCACATCATTTAATAACTTCAAATATGGACACCATGGAAGAATTGGACCTCTTATCCTTCTATTCCCATGAACAAGGAAAACTCTTCATCCATTTTTGGAAAATCCATTCAATGATTCATTAATGCCAAACTACCTTCACTACTTCTAAATTGAGCACTGATCATAGTGCATAAGAGAGAAAAAATTTGAATTAGTAGAGTTATGCTGGTGAGATCACAACACTTGGAGGTAATGTATGCATGTAATGTTATGCCGCTGGAGTGCTTTTATTGGTGTGATGAGGATAGGACTGAAGCTGGAGCGAGTTGACATCTTGATCCAATTGATTTTAACTTCTCCTTCTACTTCATAATAAATTGATTTGTTCCTTTCCTAATACATGTGTCCATGATTTTATATGTTTATTTTTAAATTCAATTGATTCAATTTGTTTAACATGAATAGATCATATGCTTTTATGTCGTTTTCTGTCTTTTGTTTTCCATTGCAGGTACCAATCAAGTGAGTTCAGTTCGATTGAGAGAGATGGAAGTGATTAAAAGGAGGCGAGGAATAGCGGAATATCACAACCACATGTTCTTCCCTTATCTATTCATTTTAAGGAAAAGGTCAAATATATTTCTTCTGTTGTTCTAATTGTGACCACAACACTTAGGGAAAACATTTCTATCTGTAGGTTTGATTTCCATAAAACATCTCTTGTGGAGCATTAAAGCCTCCCTTTATAGGGATTTAAGGGTCACAAATAGGGATGGGGGTAACTTAATCATAAATGGGCGAAATCAAACCCGAATTTAAATTTTTGGAGCCAAGAACACCTAATTTTGGAGGCCAAATTGTCAACAAGTTTGATTAATTTTTCCCTTGACCATTAATTCAAATAGGCCCATTTAAATTAATTTTTGAAATGCAAACTCCACCAATCTATAGGCGGTTGTAGAAACTTCTTTGGGGATTTTGACCAGAAATGAGGCTTCAACCTTTAAAGTGGCATATCTCATCAACCGTGAGGAATAATGAGACATACCACCTATCTTTAAAAAAACATTAAAAATACCATCAAATAAAGATGATCTTGAGCCCAATAAACTTGATCTTCCTCGTCATTTTTTCAATGAAAGTAGGGATTCTTCTAGCATTGTTTGAGTTAACATCAACAACAACCAATTTTTAACAATATCCTGCTTTGTCATTGATGACAACACATGAACTCCCCCTGTGATAATGATACCCCTCACTCCATGCCTCTAAAATTATTTCCCTTGATTTCTCTCCCCCTTTGACATCAATGGAAAAGGGTGACTCCCCATAACAAGATACCTTCTTAGTTCTTCCCGTAGAATGACTTTCTCCCCTTGTTTGCTTGGTTGGATGGAATGTATATCAATGTGAACTTCGTAGAATCCCAAGATTCTTCCGAAGATACTCAAAGGTATCTCAAGGAAGAGGTTTGGTGAATATATTAGTGGTTTTTTCTTTTGTCCCAATGTACTCCACCTTGATATTCTTTTTTTCAGCCTGCTCTTGAAGAAAGTGATATTTAATAGGAATATGTTTTGTTTTTTTGTGCATGACAAGATTCTTGGAGAGACTTATGGCATTGGTGTTGTCACATAACATCAAAATGGAATCATCAAATTTCACTTGGAGATCCTACAAATTTTTCTTGATCCAAAGAAATTGAGTACAAAATGCAACTGTTGTGATATATCCTGCTTATGTTGTGGAAAAAGAGACTAAAGTCTGCTTCTTGAAAAACCACGATACAAGACAATCACCTAAATATAAATTTGCTCCACCATTTCTTTTGTGATCATTAATATTTCTTTCCAAATCTGAATTAGTATAATTTTTTAAGGTCAAGTCATTTTCCTTCAAATACCATAGTCCAAAATCTACTGTTCCCTTGAGATATTTGAAGATTATTTTTACTACATCAACATGGGATTATTTTGGTGTTGCTTGGAATATATTCACCCGCCCAATTTCCTACATTACATTTGATCTTGAAGCTGCCACATACAATAGGTTTTCAATCATCAATCTATATAGTCTTTGATCTACTTCCTTGGATATATCACCCTTGCTTAACTTACAACTGGTCACCATGGGACTTCTCACTTGTTTACAATATTAAATTTGGATCCTCTTCAACATTTATTTGATGTACTTTGTTTGAGAGATGAATATGTCATCATATTTGTTGGAGAGGTAAATCCCCTCTGCGGATAGAGGCAATCCCTACTAGCCCAGATCGGGTCTAGCAACAACCGAGTCACGCTAAGACGCAAGTTCCTAGTTACAAAAGACCAAGATGCGAAAAGAGGCCTACCTTAAGTCCCACGCTGCTATTGTTTGCAGAAAAGATGGTGTTTTCATCCTTCACTTTGGAAAATCACAATCCTCCCACCTTGCACGTTCGAATACCTGCACACACGAGAAGAAATAACAACACACAATGTAATATTCAAAGTATGTAACCATATACCAGTCAGAGAAGATATAATTCATAGCATAAGAAATAAACATGCGAATGGAACCATAATCAGAGTCGTTTATTATTAATAACAACGAAAGAAAGATACAACCTGAGCTCTGACGTTGGATCTTCCTTCGGCGGGTCGATAGTGGAGCACGTCTCAGTGAAGCTCGTCGAGAATGGACAAAGCTCTCTCTCTTTTCAACTGGGCTCTCAGAGGCTGTCTGGCGATAGTCTCCTTACTACTGATTAAGCTCTTACTTCTATGACCATTAAGGCTAGCTTGCAAAGGGAAAATGGCAAGCTTATATAGATGGTGGAAGGGGAGTTGGGATCCCTACAATGGTGGGATTGGCCCTATCTTCAAGGTAGTTTCCATGATAGGTGGAAAACCACTTCCCCTACATGGAGATCCGGAGCCAAACCTCCTAACTCATTTTAGAGACTCGTTCAGGAGTTGGCTGGAATCAAACTTCTGCCATTTTTTTTTTTTAAAAGATCCTTGTTAAGCTTGGCATGAGTAATACACTAGGATAAAGTGCCAGTTGGCACGCCATCTTTGGTGGATTTCCCCCATTGGCACGAGGGCTGAACAGGCTGGTTGCGCCAAGGCCAAAAGGTCTGTTTTTAGGGTTTTTTACAGGAAACTATCTTCAAAGGAATGATTGTCCTTGTTAGGGGGGTGCCATGAAAGTGGTTTTAGGTCATGTCACTGCTCACAGGTCATGGAAAAGGCCCTAAAATGTGTGGTATGGAGGATTGTAGGGACGGTGACAAATTATTGTGTAACAGATTCCCCCTAAAGCATGAGGCCCGAGAGAGAGAGAGAGCGGTGAAATTCTTTACGATAACATGCCCAACTGAAAATAATGCTGTCAGAAAACCTGCATAGACAAGTACAACTGATATCTCAAAGACATGATGTGTGGTATGGGCGCAACCATCCATAATAGAGTATACAATAATCAGGATCCAAGGTATGGGCGTAGCCATCTAGAAAGGATCAATAAGTAGACTCAGGTATGGTCATAGCCATCCAATCAATGAGTCATGTAACCAATGATGATAATCCACAAAAATCCGCAGCCTGGATTCCAACAGACAAAATCTAGGGTCTTGTGCTCCATCTCGACCCGAACAGAGTACAATTTCTAGCATGTGAATAAGTGAGCTGTAGTCGAACATGCGAGAACATCGTCTAATTACCAGCCAATGATGAAAGCCGTTAACAGACGCGAGAGGAACCACTGATAATGATAATGGCCCTCAAGGTACTATAGGTACAATCCAAGGAATGTGAATAGTGAGTTGGCATCGAACACCCGCAGAATCATCTGATCGAAGGCCAATGATGAAAACCTTACGTCGAATGCGAAGAACCTGCCATTGAGGCATGCAGGCTCCAAGGTACCAGAAGGGAGTCTCTAGATTGGCTTCCTGGATTATGAGCTAAATTCGACAGGAAGTAACCTTGATCGAAGGTGGGCCATAGTGTTTCCCACATCATCGACGCGAGATATAGGAACATAATGTTTTTGAAATAGGATTAGATGAGAATCAGAGGAAGGTTGAAACTATAGATATCAACTTCTCTTGAACATATTAGCGGCATGACAATGGATTTGGCAGTATTTTACATCAAAAGATCTGAGGTCATTATGACGAGGCAAAGAACAGATGAGAGGTCAAAAAAGGATCACCCAAACCCATGGAGGCAAGAGGAAAACGAGATGAGATGTCCCCAACCCGACACGAATGCAAACAAGTGCCATGTTCAAGAGCGACATACTGCTGACACGACAATGATACTGGCTCCATTTTCCCCACCATTTCTAGCGAGTACCCCAATTATTTTTTAAAACAAGCTTGAAGGGGATAGCATATGCTTGTGATATAAGTTCACCCTTCAGACAAATCCAACCTAGTAAATTTAATGAGCCCTAGGAAGGAGGAACTCGAGTATCGTCATTACGACAGAATCCGATGTCATCAAGGTTTAATGAGTCTGAAAAAGGAAGAACTTGGCGTCTTTTCATGTTTAGAGAGTTTGAAAAGATAGCAGAAAAGTAAACTCCAACAGTCCCTTTTCATAAATAGTTACTCAAATCCGAAAAGGTAGAAAACTATGTCTAAGAAAGCCTCCTAGTCTCGATAGGCTAGGGTATTCCTTTTTCGTAAATAATCTATCCCAGCCCAAAAAGGGGGTAAACGTATACTGGGTAGATGTCTTTTTGTAGCCAATTTAACGAGATAAAAATGACAAGCGACTCAGCAATCTTTTCATATTTCGAGAGTCAGAAAAGAGCTAAAAAAAGACTCCATAAATGACTTTTTCGTGTTTTTACCGAGTCTGAAAAAGTATAAAATACAACTCACATCACCGTCCAAGCTGCGTGAAAACCTGTTTCTGCACATGAAACGAGCATAAAACCCATTTTTCGACAAAATATAATAAAATATTGGAAAAATGACTTTCAAAACCTAATTTTGACTTTGAAAAGTTATAAATATGCCAAAAATAGTAAAAACATATTCACTTTTACTTTTTTACCTCTTGTGAGAGCAATAGTGAGCTTTTTCTGTGCAAACTTGTGGCGACGATTGTGGTCAATCCAGTACGTCATTCCGGTTCTCGTTCATTCCAGGTAAGAGGCGCTCTCCATAGCTTTGTTTTAATTCATTTTTTATAGATTTCCATTGTGTTTTTGGATCCCTGAGGGGACCTTTGCAAATTTAGGGCTCGGCCAATTGGCGTGGGTATCGGGCACAGACCCCTGCCAATTGGCTCCTTTTTGCAAAGGGGTCGCGCCTGTTGGCGCGAATGTTAGCAAAATAGTCGCGCCAATGGCGCAACTCAAATTTCTGCTTGAATTTAACAAAATGTGAACCAATCAGCTGAATTTCTGAGTGTTCAAGAGATCTATTGAGGTGTTTATGACCATTTTGGTGCAAATACACGGCCACAATGGTGATTGAGTGGAAGGAAAGGGAGCATGGTGAAGAAGATGAAATTTCCATGGGGGATGAAGCATGCATGAACGCTATCTAAAACTGCGGTCTAAAAAAGTTCTTCTTAACAACATGTTTGAGAGCACAACCCGAGTTACTGTAGTATTTGATCAGCATTTGGGATGAGAACGAAGAAAAATTCAGGCTTCGAGACCAAGTGTTAGAACTCAAAGTATCTGACGTCTATTTCATAAGTGGATTGTCCCGTAGAGGTCCAATTCCAATCTTGACAAGTACTAGGCCATCTGGTGAGAAAATGACAATGGTGATGGAAAGAGTGTGCCCAGGGGCATGGACAGGATCAGGCAGTGGGAAGGTTGATATCCACACGGTCCCTGATCTGGCACTCCGAGTGGTGCTCCACACCATTACACAGGTTGCAGGGTCACAGGCCTTGCATGAGGCAACTAAAGCACAAATCCTCTTAGGATCTGAATGCATGAACCCGACACTATTTGATTGGGCCACTGCTGTAACAATGAACATCAAACGACAGCTGATGAAGTTCAAGAAGACCAAACTGAAATATTTTGGGTATGGTTCCATCCTGGTATCGTTCATCCTCGAATGACTACCAATTTTCCAGGGCCAGGGGGTGATAGTCACCGAGCCATCATTGAGGGAGCCAAGGATGGCTCGATGGGCAGCATTCATGCCCAAATTAGGAGGGGGCCAAAAAATGTCATAGAGGCCCGAGTTTTTTGCATGGCTACGGTGACAGCTGATCATCATTGAGGACTGGCCCTATGGGGGTACCGACTTCACGGGAGACCCCGATCTTCCATTCCTAGAGGGGGACGATTAGGATGAGGAGCTGGGTAAGATCCTTTTTTATTTTATGTATTTATGATTTTTTTTTGATACATGCCTATTCTAACAAACAATCTTATATGTGTGCAGACGTTGGCCCAGAGAGGCCCATCGGGATGTCGCCCATCGCAAGGAGGACCCCTCTCGCACACGATCCTCAAGCTAAGGGTGGCGAGGGGAGTGAGCTAGTGTAGAACTTGGAGGGTATAGCACAGGGGATCCCAAATTATGCTTGGCTTGTAGACATCCCAATGGCTTATCAGAGGCACACTGTGGGGGTGCCTAGTTGCCTTCACCGTTTACTGAGGCGACTGGTGCGGGCGGTGACATGCTACTACGAGCACCATGCTGATTAGTCATCTAGGGATTTTCATTTGCACATTTTGAGAGACATGTTGTCTCCGGCTATTATTAAAACAGACATGTATAATTTTTTATTTTATGTGATGTACACAAACTGCAAACATTTCGACACACACACACACACACACATATATACCTATTTCTGGATGGATCTTTTTACATATGATGATGTTTTTACAAGTTGCGTAAATGTCTATCTAAAACCATGTTAGCTACTGCATCTGTTAATGCATTCATGTGTCTGGGTATGTGTTGATATGTAATGTAATCAAAATTTCTTTCTAGTAAACGAATACGTAGATACAGTCGTAAAATGGATGGGTTTCTAACTGAATAATGACCATTAATTTGTAACACTACAATCTATGAGTCCAGATATAAAAGTAATGCACAAATACCGAGGTTAACAACCTTGTTCAACAATTCAAAAATGGCACTATACTCCGTGACATTATTTGTGGTAGGCCCTAGACAAACACCTTGCAAATTTACCAACTCACCAGCAGGATCGTAGATTACCCAGGCTGCCAAGGACAGATTCCTGGTACTGTGGGAGGCACCATCCGCGAAACCGACAAAAGGAGTAATAGACATCTGCACAATCATGAAGAGCCAATCAGCAGAAAGACGCTTACAAAGCACACCACACCACACATGCACAAAAAATGAAATCACTCACTTATGTACACACACACCACACAAGAATAACTGAAGCGTAGTAATTTTTGAGGTACAGCCCATTCCTAGGTTGCGCCAGAGGAATACCTTCATAGTAGATTAGCTCATAGGCCCCATTCTTTAATACTCGTTTGATGATATAGGGCCCATGCCACATGGGATGGAATTTGCCTGCTCTAAGTTTATCGTGTGCTTGGTCATATAGAAGGACGAGGTCCCCTTCAATGAAAGAATGTGGAGAAACCGATTGATCGAAGTGGGCTTTGACCCGATTTTTCTGTGCCTCAATAACCAAGGCAGCCAAGCGGCAGGTTTCATCTAGTCATTCCAAATACAAGAGACGTTCTTCCTTCGGAGAAGTGTCGGGCAATAGTTCCATAGCCAACTTCAGAGAAGGAATTTCACATTCAACTGGGAGAGTCGCTTCCATACCATACACCAATTGGAAAGGTGTGAATCTGGTCGCGCTCTTTACTGACGTTCGATAAGCCCAGAGAGCTAAGAACAATTGGAGATGCTAGATGGATTTGTGGATACCAATCGCTCGTTGAAGCATCATGACCAATACCTTGTTTACAGCCTCAACCTGGCCATTCACTTGGGGGTAGTATGGCGTTGAGCTATCATGGCGTAAGCCCAACTTTGATGTCAGCTCAGCCATCATGTAATCCCAAAAATGAGTGCCATGATTGGTGAAAATGGCTTGAGGGACTCCGAAACGCGTAATAACATGGTTGAAAATGAATTGAGCGGTTGTCTTACCGTCGACAGCTAATGTAGGCATTGCTTCAGCCCACTTAGTGAAGTAGTCCATGGCAACGATTATATAAGCATGCCCCCCAGCCGAGTGAGGGTTACATGTCATAAAATCTATGCCCCATTTAGCAAAAGGGCCTACGGTAATGAAAGGATGCAAGGGTAGGGGTGGCGCGCGCATCTTGCGCTGAAAGACCTGGCACACGTGGAATTTTCGAACTGCAACAATACAGTCCTTGAATATAGTCGGCCAGAAGTAACCCGCATGCAGAATATTCTGGGCGGTGGCATATCCGGTCGTGTGACCACCACAGGCGCCACTATGAAAGTCATTAAGGACTCTCTCAGCCTCTTCCAGGGTCAAGCACCGGCGGAGCACAGAATCAACTCCAACACGATAGAAGATATCTCCTACAATATGGTATGGTTTAGATTGATGTCGAATACGACGTCGGGCATCTTTGGTCAAATCGAACCGGAATGTGGATGTTTGAAGATACATGATAATTTCACTGTACCATGGATCACAAGTGCTGATAAGAAAAAGTGTTTCATTCGAGATATGATCCTCGGATTGGGATGGAACAGAGTCTGTCGGGAGAGAGCAAATAAGATCAGTAAAAACCAATGATTTCATCGACTTAGCAGTGGTGAACTCTAAATCGAACTCCTGAAGGATGACAATCCATTTGGAGTACTTTCCCCGCAGCAATTGTCAATACAAGATATATTTCATGGGGTTGCAGTCAGAAACCACAGTTGCCGTACGCAACAGGATGTAATGGCGGAATCGTTGAACGACCTGAACTGCCGTGAGCACCAACTTCTTGAAGTGGGCATAGCGCGTTTTTGTGTCAAGAAGATTCCAAGATAGGTAATAAACTACGTTTTCATTTCCATCATCGTCATCATGTACTATAACCATAGCTATCGTGCTAAACACAACGGCTAAATAAAGGGTAAAATCGTGATGGTAGTTGGGAGGACGTATCAACGGAGTGTTAACGAGAAATGTTTTAAGCTTCTCAAAGGATTGTTGAGCAATGTCATCCCAATGGAAGGGAACGTCCTATTTCAAAAGTCATGTAAACCCCTTGGCCACTTCCGCATATTTCGGAATAAAGCGCTGTAAGAAGTTGGCTTTCCCCTGCAGACTCTGCAGTTGATGTAATGAAGATGGGGAGGGGAGGTTAACGATGGCCTCAACCTTGAGGGGGTCAAGGAAAATTCCATCTTTGGAGACAAAAAATCCCAAAAGATGACTAGAATCCACGCAGAAGACGCACTTGTGAGGATTGAGCCTAATATTGTAACGTCTGCAACGGAGGAAAATCTGGCGAAGGTGTTTAGGATGGTCCTCGCACCGAGCTGAATGGTCCGGAAAATCTTCCAGATACGGCTGAACAATATGACGCATGTCATGGAAAGCATAGGACATAGCACATTAGAAGGTGGCCCCGACGTTTTTCAAGCAGAACGAGAGCTTTTTGTAAGTGAAATTACCCCACGGACAGATAAAGGCAGTCTTATGTTTATCAGCGGGTAAAATATTAATTTGATTGTAACCTGAGAAACCTTCCATAAGGGAATAAATCTCACTACTCACGCATTCATCGATGATTTGGTCTATAAAGGGAGTGGGGTAATTGTCCTTAGGACAAGCCCAATTTATGTCTCGGTAATCAACACAAACCCGTATAGTGCCCTGCTTCTTATCTACAGGGATGATATTTGAAACCCATTCTGTGAGGGGAATTGGATATATAAATCCCACGTTAAGAAGTTTTTCAACTTCTGCCTTTATAGCTGCGGCTTTCCGCGGATGCACTGGGCATAGACGCTGACGCACGGGTTTTGCACTTGGGTAGGTAGGAATCTCATGCACGACTCTACTGGGATCAATCCCAGGCATCTCTTCATAGGACCATGCAAAAACATCTCTGAATTCGTGAAAAAGGCTCGTGTATACCTGAATCTCTTTGGGAGAATAGGTAACTCCCACGTCAATGTTCTCGACTACCCCTGGTTTGACGGAGATGTCGATAGACATGGTTTGTGTGATGTTACTCAGATTTCCCTCCGAAAGGACCTCATGAGTCAATATCAAGGTTTGAAGAGGCGGAGTGGGAACCTGAGATGCGAAGCACTCTAGAAAATCAGACATTGCCCCCAGGCCAGGCATGAACGAGGAACGATGATGTCCATCGCTCCATGGAAGATCTTCAAGAGAAATTGTTTCAACAATAGCTTCATCAAAAGGGAAGACTTCTCTTAAAGGGTCAGGCAAATCTGCATCGCCGAGCCAATGGGATTAAGAATATATATCTAAAGCCATGCTCGAAGGAGCATGTTCAGGAGGAGGAGGATCAGATGCAGCGACGATCTCACAGTAATTGATCTCAATTGGAGTTAAAGGCATCGATTCTCCAAAAAAGGTCACCTGTTGAGGCGAAGGGATGATCCAAGGGTCATCTAACCTAGATATCATGTTAACTTGAACAGTGTGTGGTGGTGGCGCGGGAAAAATACCCATGAGGACAGGGTCCTTGAAAATACCGGGTCCTACACTGTCAGGGGGATTGGGGATCTGATCCACGTAAGGCATGTTGTTCTTAGAGGATGAGGTGAAGAAAGACAACTGATCAACAGTGATAATTTTTCCCTCATGGGGAAACTTCAGAAGCCGGAAGAGGGTGGACGGAACGCATAGCATGGCATGAGTCCAACTGCGATGACGAAGGAGATTGTAGTTGAGCTTGGCTTCAACCACTTCTACTTCTACGTTGACTAGCTTACACTGTAACGTGATCGGAAAACTCTCGAGAACACCAGGGTTTTTGATTCCCGACCATAAAATGCCTCTAGGGCATTGGGAGATGAAGTAAGAGCTAGAGAGCCAATGGCCTTCCAACAGGCGGATGACATAACACAGCTGGAAGCACCTTCGTCCACAATGGATCTATGGATGTTGAGGCCATTGATCTTGACTTGTATAACAAGAGCAATTTGATGCAAAAGTCGAGGGACAAAATTTTCTAGGTTGAAGGTGAGAATACTCGAATCAGCAGGATTGATTCCACTGATTACAGACAACAAATCTTTCCATTGCGATGGGAAACTTTGAATCACTTCCAACGTAGACATTGCGGAAGGAGCCTGTGCAAAATCCTCAACAACACTGTAGTGTTGAGCGGCATAATTGTTTGGATTATAGGAAGATTTTCACAGAACACCTTTAGAAGGTGGCCTCACAACAGGTTCAGTGTTGGGCTTCTCAATTTCTAAAGGACCAAAGACAGGTGGGGGAGGTGGGCCATCAACGAATTCCTTCCCAGCTGCCTGGCGTGATCCAACATAATCCTTCGAATGTGTAGCAATTGAGTCAGGTGCAACACCATTCATCATAAAACTTGGGACCCAAATGGTGCAGATGGTGAAGGTTGCTCAACCATCTGGGTCTGCTGAGACGGGAATGGTTCTTTGAGAACTGCCGGAGTCCCTTTGGAGCCCTTCAGAAGTTGACTAACTTCATATCATCGGGGACAAACTTTGGTATAATGGTCTCCTTCATAGATAAGGCAGCGGTACTTCGGTTTATGTTGGGAACCATCGTCAGCACGAGGTTTGGAGGATTCCGGTTTCGGGGCATCAGTTTTAGATTTTCTTTTGCCTTTCTTCTTTCCTTTGGAGGCCTTTTTCATAGGATTAGCCTAAACGGCGTTGACCTCCGCAGTCTTACCAGAATCCGGAGGGGCAGGAAGAGAAGAATTATTGGAAGAATTAAACTTCTGCTTCCCATTAGAATACTTCTGAGAAGTCTGAGAAACAAAACCAATAACACCATCCATCGATGGGGTAGTTGGTGCTTTAGAGGTCCCTGGCCGCGGAGCATCAGTCAAAATATCATAAAGCGTGCCAGACTAAGAGTACACCAAATCAAGGTACTGGGAACGCGCGATGGCTTTTTATTCGGTCACACATGCCCCCATAGAAATATCTTGAGTGATCTTTCTAACGAAGGAAGTAGTGAACCAATGTGTTAGTAGTTGATCAGGTATATCAAACTTGATCAGTCTACGACGATTTCGCCACTCATGAATATGATCGGATATGTGGGTGGCTTTATCCTGCTTGAGAGAAGTCAGGAGATGAGTCTCGGCTTCATAACGAATTGGTAACTGGAAATGTGTCAGAAAAGCCATAGATAATGTATTGAAGTCTTGAAAGATACCACGGGGTAGTTCTATATACCACTCAGCGGCAACACCAGTAAGAGTGCGCTGAAAAAGACGCAGACGAATTGAATCATCGACCCAAGAGTTTGAAGAACACCATAGATGGTAGGTCATGACATGAGCTTGGGGGTCCTCTCCAACTTTACCTTAAAATTTAGGACAGTCACCGGGCACCTTGGTTGGAACTGGAGGCCAATAAGGATTGTGAAGAATTGGATCATTGATCAATTTAGAAACATCCGGCAATTCCAACGTAGCAAGGAAAGGTAACTGAGGATTGAAAGGCATACTTGGCCCTCGATAAGGACCTTTACCTGTACTCCACCCTGGCTGAGCATAACTTTTCCCCCATTGGTTCTGTCCTAGGGGATTCTGACCGTAGGGGGTGTAAGCCGTATTGTTAGATTGATACAGTTGTTGATAACTAGTGTATGGGTGTTGATAACTGGGGTATGGACCCTGATTATATGTCAACCCAAATTGAGCAGTATATGGATTTGACTGCTGAGTATAAGTATAGCCTGGTTGTTGAAGGTAATAACTAGAACCTTGGGGTGGGTTGTAAACCAGTCGAGATTGACCTTGGAGGTAATAATCGCCTTGGGGTTGAGCAGGCTGATGGTAATTGGGGCCCTGCTGAGCCTGATAAGTTGGGCGCATAGGTGGATTTGGCTGTGGCATAGAGTAAATCGACTATTGAGTAGGGTTGTCTGGATGTGTAGGTTGGCCTGGTTGAACAGGTTAACCTGGCTGAGCGGGCTGCCCTAGTTGAACAGGTTGACCCGGGTGAATAGGTTTCCCTGGTTGAACAGGTTGACCTGGCTGAACAGGTTGCCCTGGTTGAACAAGTTGACCTAGCTGATGTAGGACACTAGGCTGCCCTGGATGAGCCAGTTGGCCTGGTGGTGAGATAGGGCCAGGTTGTGTCTGATAACCAGGTTAGCCTATGGCAGGACCATAATATGGTCCTGGCTATGCAACATTCCGACCAATAGGAAACTGAGGTTGCAGAGGTTGCACCATAGGTTGAGAGGGTTGGATTTCCCCCCCAGGACCGTACAACGGTCCCGGTTGATACCCCAGTTGACTTTTAGGTCCTAGAGGTTGCCCTAGTTGGACCACAAGGTGAGGCTGTATAGGTTGACCTTGAGGGTTGTAGGACTGCCCTTGCGGGCTGTATAAAAACCCATGCTGGCCCGAAGGTTAACCCTATAAGGGTTGCCTTGCGGGTCATAGAGGTAACCAGGCTGGCCCAAAAGTTGGCCCTGGAAGGGTTTCCCTTGCGGGTTGGAGGGTTTCCCAGCTTGGGCAGACATAAAACCTTGAACATACTGATAAGCCTCTGGAGCAGGAAAATGTCGAGGGTTTTTTTGCTCATCGTACTGATATGGAAAAATGTAAATGGGTGTATCATCCTATCCATAATGGGAAAAGTAAGGACGGTTGGGATCTTGGGAGGATTGACCAACCTCGGAGTTCGGCTGCTTTAGAGACAACCGATACTCCTCAGGAGAGATATTCTCTGGAATAGCAGATGCTATGTAGATGTCTTCAAGGAGTGACGCGGTCCTAACGGACTGAGTAGTAACAACGGGTGTAGATGCAGCTACATAGACAGTAGGCCTAATAGGCATTGATGTGACCTGAGGAGATGATGTGAGGGGTGTCCTTGGAAAAATCCCCAATGAAGGAATAACCGGCCTCGTAGACGGATTTGATACTCCCATAGAGGCGACAGCGGCCACAATCTAACTTAAGGATCTATACCCCACTGGAAGTGAAGGACCAGGTGAAGACATGATAGATAAGTTGGGGTTGTTTTCTGGGAACAACTGGTAATCTTCACCATATGTAGGTATTTCCTCACTAGGAGAAGGACTGGATGAGTCCATATATGACCCTGCCGCTAGATCTTCTAAAAGTTGGCAAGGACTAGGAAGAATAACAGCAGCTAAAAAAGGCGAACCCGATGTAAGAGGAGGGAAATATTCCCCTACTCCAAATCCAAACCAAGTGTTGGATAAGGGCCAATTGAACTCAACTGGTCCTCCAAAGGGAAGCTCAGATAGAATCGATCCCCCGTCGGGAAACTCGGAGATAATGGGTTGCTGAGGTTCAGCAGAGGACTGAGAGACCTCTAATGAATTGTCTGTGTAAGGACTACCAGTAGATGAAACTGAGGGTTTCGCCACCATGATAGTATTGAAAAGAGGAAGAGATCAAACAAAAGCACACAGGCTAAAAACCAAGGCACACAATCAAACGACCAACAAGCAAACTCTAAAAGGGTGTGTAATTGTAGGTGATTTATTTTAACACATTGAAACTTAGAAAATTTATCGTTTCATGTTTTAAGAGTCGAGAAATGGAAAAAAGGTGACTCTATCTCTTTCAATTTAGAAACAAACGTGAAAGGACAAGCGCTTGATGATCCTTTCAAATTTAATGAGTCAGAAAAGATCAAAATGACTACTCTGGAACTATAGGCAAAAGGGTGTACTAGATATCCGTGAATTGTAATATACACCTTGGTTTCAAAATGAAAGAGAAATCAACCAAGGACTTGACATACGTGCAGGCAATCTCCCCAAATGTTGTGTCTGGTGTATCACGGGTATAAGGCGGTAGACTCAGCTTCCTATGTATAAAGGATAGCAACCTAATGGGGTCTCCCTTTATATATGCGACGATACGGAGAGCACAAGTCCGTACTAGTGTTTTCTAAAGCCAAGAGGCGAATGACAGCTACTAGGTTTAATGACGCTGGAACACGTCACTAGCCTAGACCTCTAAATATTTCGTTAATGTTTCAATGTTGCCTTAAGGTAAATTGAATAAATTTTAGAGTTGATCTTCAATTATTTTTCAATTTTGAAGCCCTACCGAATGTTATGTCTCAAAATCCTCTAAATGCACACTACATGCCACAATATATCACTTTGTTCGATGAATCTCTAACTACGGGAAGGTTGAGAGCTTTTCAAATAACCAAATGATCACAAAAAAACCACTAGTGTCTCTAATGCACATCAATGAAATTAAAATATTTTCCTTTAGATTTATATAACACTAATAACGCAGAAAATTTTTCAATTTACACTAACTAATCAAAAGCAAAAGACTTGCTTTTTGTATTTTCAATGTTTAAGAGTGAAATGAACTAAACAAAATGAAAACTAATGGAGAGGTCAATTTGAGAAAAGATAGCGGAAAAGTAAAGACAAGCAAGTTCACTCAACGCAAAACAGAATCAGACCTCAAACTGATGGAGAAATCCCTCAAACCAAAGAGGAATCCCAAAGGCTCATACTAACCGTGTAATCTAGGCTCGAAACGAGACAAAGCGAAACTTTAATGAGAAAGAGAGAAATCACTCAAATAGCGTAATAAACAATGGAAAACCACCAAACAAATGCAAAGAAGCAACAACGAAGTTGACTGGACAAATGAAAACCAAAAACTCCCATGGGAGGCTGAGAACACTATAGCACCTAGATGCCCTAGGGCTAGAATGTAAAACTGATAGTAGAGGGAAAACAACCGGAGGATAGAGGTCACACACAGTCAACCAGGACTTCAGGGCACTCAGGCAATCGAAAAAATGACACCAAAACCATAAATCAAGCTCAGAAGGCTTAGAAACAAGCAAACCCTGGCACCACACAGGATTGGTGCAACTGTCTGGCTGCAATTAGCGCCAGAACAGGATTGGCGCGAGGGCCTAACCAGCAACAAGCACCAGTTGGCGGGACTGTCAGGGAAAAAAATGCGCCAGTTGAGTTTACTAATGACAAAAATAAAAAGGAGCAAACAAGGAGCAGATCAGGTATGTTGAGGCTAAACAGAGGTTTAACACTAGAAAAAGGCGAACCAGAAGAGTTGATCAAGCAGAAAAAGACCAAAATCAACCGAAAAGACAAGACAAACTCCAATCAATGTCTCCCTAGCGGAGTCGCCAGTTTTTTGGAGAGGTAAATCCCCTCTATGGACAGAGGTGATCCCTACTAGCCCAGATTGGGTCTAGCAACAACTGAGTCACGCTAAGACGCAGGTTCCTAGTTACAAAAGACCAAGATGTGACAAGAGGCCTACCTTAAGTCCCACACTGCTGTTGATTGCAGAAAAGATGGCGTTTCTGTCCTTCGCTTTGGAAAATCACAATCCTCCCGCCTAGCACATTCGAATACCTGCACACACGTGAAGAAATAACAACACAAAATGTAATATTCAAAGTATGTAACCATATACCAGTCAGAGAAGATATAATTCACAGCATAAGAAATAAACTTGCGAATGGAACCATAATCAGAGTCATTTATTATTAATAAAAATGAAAGAAATATACAACCTGAGCTCTGACGTTGGATCTTCCTTCGGCAGGTCGACAGCAGAGCACGTCTCAGTGAAGCTCGTCAGGAATGGGACAAAGCTCTCTCTCTTTTCAGTTGGGCTCTCAAAGGCTGTCTGGCAATAGTCTCCTTACTACTGATTCAACTCTTAGTTCTATGACCATTAAGGCTAGCTTTCAAAGGGAAAATGGCAAGCTTATATATATGGTGGAAGGGGAGTTGGGATCCCTACAATGGTGGGATTAGCCCTATCCTCAAGGCAGCTTCCATGATAGGTGGAAAACCACTTCCCCTACAAGGAGATCTGGAGCCAAACCTCCCAACTCATTTTAGAGTCTCATTCAGGAGTTGGTTAGAATCAAACTTCCGCCATTTATTTAAAAAAAAAAATCCTTATTAAGCTTAGTGCGAGTAATACACTGGGACAAAGCACCAGTTGGCGCGCCCTCTTTGGTGGATTTCCCCCATTGGCGCGAGGGCTAAAGTGGTTGGTCGCGCCAAGGCCAAAAGGTCTATTTTTAGGGTTTTTACAGGAAACTGTCTTCAGAGGAATGATTTTCCTTGTCGAGGGGAATGCCATGAAAGTGGTTTCAAGTCATGTCACTTTTCACAGGTCACGGAAAAGGCCCTCCAATGTGCGGGACGGGGGATTGCAGGGACGGTGACAAATTACTGTATAACAATCTTATTGAGATATATAGAGTCCTAAGAAGAAATTCAAATCACTAAGTAAATAAATCTCAAATTCACTTTGCATATCATTTGAAAACCTCTTACTTAGCCTGTCATCATCACTTTCAAATATGATATAATCCACATACACCTCAATGGGATTCAAGTTTTCTTGTTCAACTTTTATATATAAGTTGTTATTGGCACTTCCCTTTTTGAATCCTTGTTTTTGCAAATACCTATCTAAATGGGCATACCATGCTCTAGGACCATGCTTGAGATGTACATAGATTTATTCATCCTTCAAACATAATATTTCTTGTTAGTAGGAAGATATCCATCAGGCTGCTCTATGCAGACTCCTTCTAATTTTCCATTCAAAAAGGTTGCTTTGATGTCTATATGATACACCTTAATATTTCTCTAACACGCATAGAAAAATAAAATCCCAATAACCTTCATCCTGACCACTGATGCAAATGTCTATTCTAATTCTATTCCTTCAACCTACACATATCCTTTACAAACAAATATTTCTTTGTACATGGTTACTTGTCCATCTTCGTTAAATTTGTTCCTGAAGACCCATTTTGTGCCAATAAAATTTTTGTCCCTCGGCTTTAGAACCAATTCCCATGTGTATTTTCAGTTTCATCTAGTTCTTATTTTATGGCCTTTATCTAGTGTTCATCATAGTTAGCTTCTTCAAAGTTGCTAGGTTCAACTGTGGATAATAGCACAATATGTCCTTATTTTTTCATGTGTATTTGTCAAAATCTTCTGGTTCCCTTTCTTGCATTTATTTCGCCAATGATTTTCTCTAAAGGATGATTAATTTGATACCATATTTTGGGATTCTTAGAAGGCACCTATTGATGATATCTTGTCTCTTTGTGGTTAAAAATTGACTCTAGGTTTGATTGTTCTTGCTCCTTAATTATTTCTTCTTGTTCTATCTCTAATGTTCCTTGTTCCTTTAAATATTATCCTCCTTGCCTAGCATTTTTTCCATGAACTTGATCAAATGTTACAATAATTCTTTCAATTATCCTATTGAGTCTCAAATTGTAGAATTTGTAAGCTTTGCTTCTGTGTGATTACCCAAAAAGTATGCCTTCACCAACCTGATAATCAAATTTTCCAATTTTCTTGTCTTCTCTCTTTATGTAATGTTTTCTCCCAAATATTCTAAAGTGCTTGACATTTTTAAGTCTCCTCTTCCATAGCTCATACGAGGTCTTGTCATAGTTGCTTTAAAGAATTCCTCTATTCATAATATGCACCATCGTCTCCACCTCCTAAACTCGAAATACATCACTCAATTTGGAATCATTCGACATGGTCCTAGAAATTCTTATATTGTTCTGTTCTTTCTTTCAACGAATCCATTTTGTTGTGGCGTCTTAGTTGTTGAGAATGGTATTTTTATTCCTCATTCCTCACAGAACTATTGGAATCATTTAGAAGTTAATTCCCCTCCATTATCTGATCTCAAACATTTTATCTTCAAATCAATTTCATTTTCCACCATATCTTTATAAATTCTAAAACATTCGCATGCTTCTAATTTTTTCTTAAAAAAAAATTATTGTTGTCATTCTGATGTAATCATAAATCATTAGCATGAAGTAATTTTCTCCTTCTAGTTCTTTAGTTCTCATGGGACCACATATATCAGTATGTATCAAGTCTAATGGTTTTGAAGTGGAGTGTGCCTTAATCTTGATTTCAACTCTTGTATGTTTTCCATGCCTACAGTGCTTACCTGAGGTGCTAGCTGGTTTTGAAATTTATGGGATTTCTTTCACAACTTCCTTTTTACTATTTATGACAAGGTTATTGAAGTTTATATGTCCCATTCTTCCGTGACACAACCAAAATTCATCCTCTTTCGCCAAGAAGCAACCTTCTTTTCCAAGATCATCCAATGTATATATATATATATATATATATATATATATATATATATATATATATATATATATATATATATATATATATATATCATTGGAGTCCTTGTTGCAGTCTCCACCAACCTACCATATTTCTCTCTTCTTATTTCACATTTCCTTGAGTTAAATAGAACCATGTGTCCTTTATCACACATTTTTCTTGCACTTAGCTGGTAATGGTTCATATTTTCAATGAGTGGAACATCTTATGTTGTGGAATTATTGTTTCCAAGCTTAATTGTACCCTTTCCTATAACATGTAGAAATTATATAGAAGTTTTGATACCATGTAGACATTATATAGAAATTCTATACCAATGGACTCAATCCAATATTGTGATGTATTGAAACAAGATATTGAATCCTTCTACAATATTTACGGAATACAAAACACGAACACTCAATCACATGCAAATAAGATAAAGAAGTAAATCAATTGCACAACACGAGATATTATTGTTGGCGAGGAAACAGGTCTCACAGGCAAGCCCCAGGTTTAGGGGTTGGGGCCAACAAAGGAATCCGCTGTAGTCTAGAACCACGTCGGCATTATCACTCTACTCCGGAGAGCAGAGATTCTCACTCGAGTCGTGCCGCAACCACATGCATAAGGGGAATAGATCGATAGCAGGGGAAGGATTCACAACTCATGATTAACATTGAATTGATTGCAATAACATAGTTATATATGCAAGAACATTCGGAGAGTGAACAGGTATTACACAAATAAAATTTTAAATCATCACAACCATCATGCATGCATATAAATCACATAGTGGGACAAAAACCTGCAATTGTATTGATATCTTTAGCCAAATCCATAGTTACATAACTTTTGCAAGGAGAGCTTACAAGTCTGATATAGACGCCTTATAGAATAGAAAGGTAAATAAGAGAAGCATAGGAACTACAAAGGTATCTTGCCTGATATCCTTCAGTCGCTCTGCATTCTTTCTTCTGTTCGCATTCTTCTTTCTTTCGGCTGGGTGACTGCTATTTATTCACCCGCTATCACAACTATTAGTTCCTCTTTGTGTTCTTCTTCAGTTGCTTTTGGCTTCTCTCTTGTTGTCTGTGTGTTCTTCTTTCTATCTTCTACTGTATCTTCTCTTTGTCTTTTCTCATGCATCTGCTTTCTTCAGATATCGCTTGCTTCTGCACCACCTTGATAGCTCCGCGACTTACTGTAGTTGCGACTTGGTCACGATTGCCATGTGTCATCATGCTGCAACCCAAAAATCCATTCTTTATTCAAAATTTGAAATATTCAAAATAAGTTTTCAAAACAAGGGCCCTAACACGCCCCGACCACAGTTTCTTGACTCGTCCCTGAGTCAATCACAAATGACAGTCTCTATCTCAATTGCCCCGCTTGATCCCGTGCCCTGTTCGCGTTGTGTGCCTTCACACTACTACATTTGGTGGAAATTCTGACGCTTTTGACCAAATGTCGGAAATTTCCCCAAATTTTTTCCATCCCGCTCGAAACTGTTGCTATACCGATGTTTATAGAAAAGTGTCACAATACCGACACTTAGAAAAGTGTCGCAATTGCAATATTTGGAGGAAGACGTCGCAATTGCGACACTATGTCCCAAAGCGTCGCTATTGCGACGACTACCTCCAAACGTCACAAGTGTGACACAATGTCTAAGTGTTGCAATTGCGACGTTTGGAGACACCCGTCACAATAGTGACACTTTGTCCGTCGTCGGTATAACGACACTTATATGCGCGCTACATAAAAATTATTTTATTGTTTCATATCTGTCGCAATAGCTATGTCTGATACCACGCACGCATTCGCCCTCCGCTCTTGCAAAACAGCATTCGCCCTCAGCTCTTGCAGAACAGCATTTTCCCTCAGCATTCACCCTCAGTGTTCACCCTCAGCTCTTGCAGAACAACATTCGCCCTTAGCTCTTGCAAAATGGTAAGTTCTTACTACAGGCCCTTCCTCCTATAGTAGGGTTGACTCTATTTTGGTTTTTTTGGTCAATTCCATTGGATTGTGTTAGGTTGTAGGGTTCTCTCTAGATGACAAGAATCAAGATTCAATACCCTCTATTATCTTCATCACCCAATACAAGATTTAAATTTTTCCCAAAGAAACGCTTATTAATTTGGCAGCCATTATTTCTCCCTGCTTTAAAAACCCTACATTTAAATGAAAACAAGCATTGCATTTCAACTACAAAAATCTATTAGTGTTCAAATGTACATGTGTGCTACATTAACGTCTAATATCACGCACGCATTCGCCCTCCGCTCTTGCAGAACACCATTCGCCCTCAGCATTTGCCCTCAGATCTTGCAGAACAACATTCGCCTTCAGCATTCGCCCTGAGCTCTTGCACAAGATTTTCCCCAAAGATTCGCCCGAGCTCTGCAGAACAATATTCTCCCACATCTCGCTCTCGCCCATTGTAGAACAACACTCGCCCCGCATTCGCCTTTGCCTTAACAACATTCGTCCTCGCCTGCAGAACAGCATTCGCCCTCAGCTCTTGCAAAATGGTAAGTTCTTACTGCAGGCCCTTCCTCCTATAGTAGGGTTGACTCTATTTGGGCTTTTTTGGTCAATTCCATTGGATTGTGTTAGGCTGTAGGGTTCTCTCTAGATGTCAAGAATCAAGATTCAATACCCTCTATTATCTTCATCACCCAATAAAAGATTTAAATTTTTCCCAAAGAAACGCTTATTAATTTGGCAGCCATTATTTCTCCCTGCTTTAAAAACCCTACATTTAAATGAAAATAAGCATTGCATTTCAACTACAAAAATCTATTAGTGTTCAAATGTACATGTGTGCATCACTTGTGTAGGGTATTCCTTTTCTACTTTCACATTATCCAAGAATGTGTGCAGTATAGTTCATATTTTTTGTGATTTAGATTATCTTGAAAAAGGAAAGGTAAATTATTTCTCATGGAAAAAGAAGGTTTTCCCTTTTTACTACTGGAAATGGTACAACAAAGTTCCATTTCTACCCGAAACTCCTATGAAACAGGAACCAAATAAAGGCCATGTCCTCAATGGACATCATTTGGCTTTGAAAATCGCCATTGCACCGTGTTGTTTCTTATATTACATCACGATAGTTTCTTAGGTAATTTCTTGTTTCTTGAGATGAAAAACAACCAAAGAAATTATGAAGATCCTTTCAAGAAATAAATGACCATTTCTTAATCATATCTCAACTATTTTTTATTTTATTCAGTGGTTGCTTACTTTGAGAGAAATTTGACACTTTTATAAGGAATATAACATAAAAACACAAAATGGGAAGGAATTGATGAGGTAGATGACCTTTAGTTGTTGTCAATTAAGAATTGATAATACACGATGCATGTTCCGTACTACAAACTAGATTCCTTCCTGGAGTTAGGACACAGAGTATTGAATCAAAGTTGTAGTTTCTAACTTCTTGTATTGGTTCATCAATCTTGAAATTCAGACATCGCATGTCTTCATTGCTTCATGTTTGAATAATTTGCATCATATCGTACAATAGGAAATTAGGAATTATGATTATTATTACTTTATGGATCTGTTAAGTTACTTTTAAGTTTGCATGGTTTAGTGTGAAATTATTCCAGTGTGCCCCTAGGCCTAGGTGAAGGAATGTGAAGGACTGAGAACCCTAGTTTTTAAATGGTATTGTTTCTTATACCCCAAAACCCCTCAACATCACTTCTTATTAGTTCTTAACAATAGTGTTGTAAACAATTTGAGAATTGATATAGCAAAATCTCGCACTTCTCAAGATAAAGTCCTAAAGCTAAAGTGTGATACCATGTGTAATTCAATAGCCCCATTGTCACCTCACCAACTTCTTTTCACTTCGGGCTAGCTCTCCTCCAATTCAAGGGGGGTTCTCCCTAGTAGATGTTAGGGATCTAATGGCCCAACCAAACCAAGTCAAGAGCCCCCTAACTCTCTATGTTTACTGTTAGTATGAATCCTTCGTCAAAGTGTACGGAAAAGGACCACTTTAGCTACGCATAACTAATAGCCCTAACAACAATAGTGGCTGCCAAATATCTTCAGATCTGCGGTTAGTAATAAAAATGTTGCAACAACCAGATCTATAAATGGAAAGACATTAAGCAGTAAAATAAAGGGTTTGCTCCATGCATCCAACAGACAAGACAAGAACACGATTTTTTGAAAGAATTTTATATTACAGGGCACCTGGGAGGAAAACAAGAAGGTGTATCCAGATCTCCTCAATGGGATGGGTTCTTTGTAGTCCTCAACACTTCAGATCTAAGCTTTCTCTCTCTTGTAGATGTAGAAAACCCAATGTAGAAGGTAGAGCTCAATGGGAGCAAAATGGCAGAAAAATGAGACCAAGTGTGTAGATCCAGAGTGATCTAGTATGCAACAAAAGGTGAAGAATGAAGGGGAAAAACCTCCTATTTATAACAAAATATTGGGTCATTCTAGATCTTGGTGCATGATTAAAATAATGTTAACCAAATCTAGATCCACCTCTATGGAATATTTTATTATTATTTGTTGGAGGGGAAGGGTGTTTGACTTGGGTCAAATCCCTTGATTAGTGAAAAATAAATAAATAAATGATTTATTTATCTTTTTAAGGAAGTGGTTGGGATATAATCAAATAAATAATGATTTATTTGATTAATAGTGGGTGATTTGGTCATATTTAACAAGGAATATTATCTAAATAAGATTTAAATAATTATTCCTAGAAAATAACAAGATAACTAAGGGTTTATCTCATTAATTTCTTTGTTTTTGGGTTAAACATGACTGGGAATAATAATTAAATTATGGTTTAATTAATTATTCCATGAGGAAAATCAAACAAATATAGGTTTGTTTAATATTTCCTTTTGGGTTTTCCTGTTTAGACCATAAACAACCTAATAAATGTGGTTTATTAAGTTATTTAACATAGTGAAGGAAATTTTACTTAGGGTAAAATTGGTCTTACATGGTGTACTTGGGTCCATCTAATGATGATAGGTTAGATGACCAAAAAATGGTGTAACAGATTGCCCCTCAGCGTGCGAGTGTCAGGAGAAAATCGTATGACCGAAGTACGTTGTAAGAACTCAATCACTAGACAACAAAAGGGGAGTCGGAGAGAGAAAGGTGAGGTAGATAGTGTGCTGAAGGACTAGACCCGGAGGAGACGAGACTCGCAGGTGCAACAAGTCTCTTTTTATGAGAGGGTACCTGTGCTGAAGGCGGCGGGGGAGGCATACCTATGCCCGCCGAGACAAAGTACAAAAGAATAGTGTGTCCAGTAAACAAGGGACCGAACCATAGAGTATAGCTGGCATAATCAAGAGCCAGATAAGAATACAATGAAGAGTCTCACATACATGATGTGCCTGGGATAACAGCCAGGACTAGTACAATAATATCTGAGTACATGAGATAAATACAACCCAAATGCCCCTCGTAAATGGGGAAGGGCTCACAAAATCTGACTGATACATGCAAATCAAAGAGGTGCTGCAAGCGGCTAAGGCCAACATCATCAAAATCTGGAGCGGCATCGAAGGCTGCAAAGAAGAGGTCATCCGGGCATGTGGGGGGCTACCTGCAGGGCCACCCCCTCATGAGGGTTGAGACATCTCACACATACCCGGGAATCATCAAGAGCTGCTGCTGGGTCACTGGTACGTCAAGTATACGAATCTCGATCATGCTGAAAGGAGCTGGAGAAGCGATCAAGTCAAAGGGAAATGAGAGATCCCCCTGCCTGATCCGAGGCACCGAACAAGAGTGGAAGCTGGAACCAAGGTACACCGCCCTCTAGACCTGGCTTCTGGAATGAATGTGCTGATGTCGACAGAAGGAGGTCCGCCATAGGTGAGGCAATGAGAGATCCTCAACTAAGGCACGAGAGAAAACAATAGAGCGACGGACAGACTGACACTAATGACGATAGTGGAAATGGGAAGGACTGAGCAGCGAATGGATGACTTCCCTTGTTAGAGCATAAAGAGCATGGATGACATGGCAGCGACTGACACAAGATCATAAGGGATAGGGGACAGTGGGACTGAAGGTCATAATATGCGACACAAGAGAGGGACCAAGCAATGAAGGATGGAGGGCTATAGTGGGGTGCAAAGGGACGTGATGTAGCCTCCATGGATGCGATGATGACTCAATATTGGATGCTCTAAACAAGGGCGACGCGATGGTGCTGCCACACAGTAAAGGCCCCAATGGGGGACCAAGGAAGCATGAGTACAAGGTGGTAACTCATGACGAAAATCGACACGAACATGGACAAGTATGGAGGCGAAGTGGTGCCCCAAGTACAAGTGTCGTAAGTGAGGAAATTTGATTTAGAGTATAGGTGAAGTGGCCCTTCTTGGACAAAACGGGTCCTGGCGAAGTAGCAAATCATAGAAAAGAGAAAAAACAGATGCTGGCTATCTAAAAGAAAATAAAACATGCATTTCAGAATGGAAATGCTAAGGGTAATATTTCTTAAGATAGAGTGCATTGCGAGGATTAGGAAGGGGGTGGCCCTTGAAATCCTCTAAGAGGTATGCCCCCTTACCGAGGTCTTTACTAATGATATAAGGACCTAGCCATAATGAGTCAAACTTCCCGTGACCCAGGACATCATGGGCCTGGTCATATACTAGAACAAGGTCGCCTTCGTGAAAAGTGCGAGGCTGGACTTTTCGGTCATACTGAGCTTTGGTGCGCTTTTTGGCCACTTCCATGGTTTGCAAGGCAACACGACGGTCCTCGGAAGCGCGCTCAAGCATGATAAGTCGTTGTTCTAGCGGTTGGGTGTCAGGGAGAAGTTCAACGGCTAGATGTAGGGAAGGAATTTCACACTCGATCGGTAAGACTGCCTCCTCTCCAAAAACCAGGTGGAAAGGAGTAAACCCGGTGGCGGTTTTAACAGAAGTTCGATAGGCCCACAAGGCAGGGAAGAGCATGAGATGCCAGTTGGTTTTGTGCTTATTCACCGTTCGCTGAAGCATAGTTTTGAGGATTTTGTTGACTGCTTCGACTTGGCCATTACCTTGGGGGTAATAAGAGGAGGAATATTGGTGCTCAAAACCTAACAGTGAGGATATCTCACGCCATATCTCATCTTCAAAATGTTTGCCATGGTCGGAGACCAGTTGTTTGGGAACCCCGAATCGAGCGATAACATGGTTAAAGAAAAAGAGGGCCGCGGTAGCTGCCATGTTGTTGAACGTTGGCATGGCCTCGGCCCATTTAGTGAAATAGTTGACCGCCACGATGATATATTTATGGTTACCAGCGGATGGCGGGCGACACTCCATAAAGTCGATGGCCCATTTACGGAAGGGGCCGGTTGAGACGACTGGATGGAGAGGAGCTGGTGGAGCTCGCGCCTTAGGGGCGAAATGCTGGCAATTGGGACAGTGTTTGACTGCCTCAATGCAATCACTAAAGAGAGAAGGCCAAAAATACCCAGCGCGCATGACTTTCTGGGCAGTAGCGAGACCGGAGAGTTGGCCACCGCAAGCGCCGCTATGGCAGGCATTAAGGACTTGTTCAGCTTCAGCGTGTGTGAGGCAACGACGAAGGACAATGTCAACCCCATGACGATAGAGGTCGTCGCCCATAAGGAGGTATCGGGGGGCTTGGTGTCGGATGCGTCGGCGAGCCTCACGATCAAGGTGAAGGGCAAACTTTTGGGTTCGCAAGTAAGTAAGAATGTCGCCATACCATGGGTCGTCAGAAGTAATGGCAAATAAGTGTTCATCAGGAAAGTCGTCATTAACTGGGGTATCTGGTGCTCCGGTAGGTAATTCAGAAATGAGCTCAGCAAGGGCTAAGCCTTTCTTACTCTTGGGTGTGACGAATTCAAGGTCGAATTCTTGGAGAATAACGACCCAACGGGCGTATTTCCCAGTGAGGATACGACGACTCAATAGGAAAGCCAAGGGGTTGGAATTAGTCACAACCTTGGTGGAGCATATGAGGATATAATGATGAAGTTTTTGGACTGAGAACACTACAGCGAGCACTAATTTTTCTTCGAGTGAGTAGGAAACAGGGGGTCCTACAAGGTTCTTACTGACATAATAGACCACATGCTCGATACCATTGTCATCTTCCTGGATGAGGACTCCAGCGACCGAATAGGTGGAAGCGGAGATATACAGGATGAAGTCCTTATCAAAGTCGAGAGGGAGGATCAAGGGAGCGGATGTGAGAGCCTGCTTGAGGGCATCGAAAGACTCGTGAGCATAGGAATCCCAAACAAAAGGGATAGAAGAGCGGAGGAGTCTAAGGAACCCATGTGCAGTGGTGGCGTAGTCAGGGACGAACCGTCGAAGAAAATTAGCTTTGCCTTGGAGACTTTGGAGTTGGCGGAGTGTACGTGGGACGGGAAGTTCAAGAATGGCTTGAACTTTCAAAGGGTCAAGAGTGATACCATCCTTAGACACGATGAAGCCTAAGAGACGGCCGGCAGGAACGCAAAAGACGCATTTCAATGGGTTAAGGCGGATATTATACTTGCGACATTGGAGGAAAATGGTACGCAGATCATGGAGGTGCTACGCCCGATGCTTAGAACGCGTAGTGAGGTCGTCCAAATAAGCAAGGATAATGTGAGCTAAGTCATGGAAACAATAAGACATGGCCCGTTGAAAAGTGGCGTCGGCGTTTTTGAGGCCGAAAGGCATGACCCGGTAAGAAAAAGTTCCCCACGGACTAATGAATGTGGTTTTGAGTTGATCGGCAAGATGGATAGCAATTTGGTTGTATCCGGAGAAACCATCCATAAAGGATAGAACCTCATGCCCCGCACACTCGTCAATGATTTGGTCAATGAACGGTGTGGGGAAGTTGTCTTTGGGACAAGCTTGGTTCAAGTCGCGAAAGTCCGTGCAGACACGGATGGTGCCTTGTTTCTTAAGAACGGGAACTGGGTTGGATACCCAAGTGGTGTATTCAATGGGGTAAATGAAACCAGCCTACTTCAGCTTGTCGATTTCGGATTTGATAGCGTCACGTCTGGAAGGATGAATGGGTCTCAACTTTTGACGGACTGGTTTGGCGTCCGGCCATGTGTCGATGTGGTGTTCGACAATGGCGGGATCAAGTCCGGGCATTTCAGAATAGGACCAGGCGAAAATATCGCGAAATTCTTTGAAAATCTTGGTGTAAGCTTCGATTTCTTCCGGGGTACATTGAGCACCTAAGGTGATATATTCTTGGACGCCTGGGGTGACTGAAATGTCAATTTTGATAGTAGGAGAGATGTTGGCCATGTTTCCTTCTTCGAAAGTGTCAGGGGCAGGGATGGGGTTTTTGAACCAATCGACAACATGGGGAATGAAGTCTTTGGTTTCCACAGCGAATTGGTCATGGGACTGCTGTGGGAGGAAGTATGCGCGATGGTTCATATCATCCCAGGGAAAGTCTGGGGTGGTCATGGCTTCCATAATGTCCTCATCGGATTGGAAGATGGGAAGACTGGAGGAAGAGGGGTCACCCGAGGAAGTAGTGATGTGTGGTGGGTCATCAGGAGGAGAAGGGCTCAGAGGTGCGATATGAACAGATCCAAGGTCGGCTGAGGAGCTAAGAGGATCGGCAGGTTGAAGGGCAGGTGAACTGTCGCGCAAGGATGATGACAGGTACAAAATGGTGGTTGACGGCTCCGTTGGCTCGATAGCGGGAGGAGGAATGTGAATGGGAGTATGAAGGTCCTCTGATTCTATCGAAATGGCCTTGAATTGGTGGTACATGTCCAAGGAGGAACGATACTCGTCAAGGCGGGGGCAGAGGTGGGTTTAATGGCCGTGGAAATCGCACAAAGCACAAGGGTGATTGGTGCACAAGTTTTTGAGTTTCGGGATAGAGTCTGGGATAGTGACGTAGACTTTGGGAATGTCAGAGTTGGGAAATGTCTCGTTGACCAGGAGCTTGAGGTGTGGCAACTCAGGACACAAATGGGTGGTGTGACTGACGATATCGCACAAAGCGCATTGGATAGCGGGTTTTGGCGGTCGTGGAGGGGTAGGGGTTGTCGGGGCGGCCTGGTCCTGGTGGGTTGCCCCGTGGGGTGACACCACAGGAGCAGGGTCCTGTGGAGGTGATGGAGGCCCGGAGGAAGCGAGCGGGACCGGTTGAACCGGCGTCAAAGCAAGGTAAGGCTTGGGGTGACCGGGAGAAGTAGCAGCAGGAGGGTCAATGTACCAGATAGGTATACCAAGGGTCAGGTTAGGGAGAGAGAAGGTGGCCATGACAGGGACAAAAAATACTCCGGGAGGGGGAGCCAGGAAAGGGATCTGCCCAGCAGGGTAATGACCAGGGGGGATGGCTCCGAGATGGCTAAGGCCTGGGGGAAACGATCCTGGAGGATAAACGAGTTCAGGGATACCAGCTGTAGGAGGAGGGCCAGAAGGAGGAGGTCCGGCTGGCGGATATGTATGGCTAGGAGCGGCTTGCGGAGGGCGAAGGAGCGGCTTTCGGACTAGCCGAAGCAGGCCGCTTAAGGGCAGCCTGAGACGATTGCATCATGCAAACATTGGAGAAGCTGGGATCAGGGATAGGAGGAGGGGGGAGACAAGGAAAGGTTCCAAGCAGGGAGGAGTCCTTGTAAACACCAGGGGAGACACTGGTCAAGGAATCGACGGTTTTCTTGTTGGCTACAGAAGAGATGGTGGTCTCAGGTGAGGCCTGAGAGGGAGGCTCTTGATATGTCAATTGGTCAATGGTGACTATCTTTCCATTATGGGGGAAAGACATCTTGCGAAAGACCGCGGATGGGACAGCAGACATAGCATAGGTGTAGCTTCACCCCAAGAGAATGTTGTAGTCTAGTGGGGCGTCAATGACTTCGACGTTAACGCAAACAGTCTTACCGGTGAGGGTGATAAGGCAATTACGAAACAAGCCAATGGGCTGGGAGGCATGACCGTCCCACGCTCGAAGGGTGATCATGGAAGGGGCCAGCTCAGGGGATCCGAGTTGCTTCCAAACCGAAGCGGACATCACGCAGGTGGATGCCCCCTCGTCAATTATGCACCGGGATACGATGGCGTTCCGTAGTTTGACTGAGATTTGGAAGGCGACGGAAGGAGGAAGGGGGGGGTGGTCTGATTGAGTGGCTTCGAAAAAAATCATTTGGTCGTCAGCAAGATCTACAGCACCCACGACAGATAGTAGAGCCCTCTTTTGGGAAGGGCACGACTGAAGGAGCTCCAGTGTGGAAATGGCAGCAGGGGATTCCGCCAAATCATCTACTATGCTGTATGAATGGGCAGCTCGACTGGGAGCAGCGTTTCGACGTAGTGGGCCCTTAGGTATCTTGGTAGGGACCTCAACTTTTGGTTGAGGGATATGTAAGGGGCCACTGGGTGACGAAAGAGGCTCTGGAGAACCTGAAGAAGGAGGCTCGGGAGCAGATTGAGCAGGAGGCTTGGAGTACTGGCGAGACCGAGTTTAAAGTTGAAGATCGACGGAGGGGGTAGGATCGGAGTGCATCATAAGGATCTGGTAATCAGAGGAACCAGAAATGGAAGGGGGGGCGGCTACTTGGCTATCAGGCGGTTGGGTAGCCACGAAACCTTGTTGAGGGAAAGGGTCAGTAAACATAGCTGGTTGGGTAGTGGCCACATTAGGAGGAGCATGGGGGGAGGCGTGTTGTCCACGCAATGTGGCTTGAGACTCCCACATCTGCCGCATCTGAGGTAAGAGGGGACAATCGTGGGTGTAATGACCGTAAACACCGCAACACGAACAGGGCTTGTTTGTGCGAAGTGGCTTGTCCGGCTTGGGCTGAATGCCCTGTTGCTGGTTGCCAGTGTTAGGGTCCACACCAGAATTGGGTCCTCGGGAACCAGGGGCAGATTGGTTTTGGTTGCCTCTCCGCCTTCTTTGAGAAGAAGGGGGATTAGTCGCGCCCTGCTGTGCAAATACTTGCCCTGGAGGGGGCTGTAGGTGTTGGTGCTGGGGTTGAGGAGGCAAGGGAGGAGGAAGCGCATATGCTGGAGGAGCTGGCGCACCAGGCTGCGGATAAGGGTAATGGGTGGGTTGGGCAACATTGGGGTAAGCAGGAGGTTGGGCAAAAGAAGGAGGCATGCCGTATCCTGGATACATGCTACCGGGAGGGGGAAGAGTGCTGGAGGAGCTGGCCCCTCCCTGAGGGAGACCATAGCCCATATGAGGTTGAGCGTATGGATGGGAAAGGGCTCCAACGATACCGTCGGCGGAATGAGATGCCCCCGGGGCGTTAGCGCCACCGGGCCTGGGGATGTCAGGAAGAACGGTATAAACATAACCAGATTGAGCGTAGATCAGGTCATATTTCAAGACTATTTGGAGGGCGGCTTCTTCAGTTTGAGGAAAATGAGAGGCGACATCTTTGCCGATGGGAGCGGGAAGGGTGCGCAAGAACTAGTCCATGTAAACCCGATCTTCGAAGGGAGGGGCTCGACATAAGCTCTGTCTTCGTCGCCATTCCTGAACATGGGCGGAAAGGCGTGTTGAAGAGGCTTGCTTAAAGGAAGTCAAGAGCTCCGTGCCAGTATCGTATCGGAGAGGGAGTTGGAAGTACGACAAAAAGGCTTGGGCAAGAGTCTCAAAGGTGGTATGGGTAGAGGTGGCTTGTTCAACATACCATTTAGAAGCTTCGCCGGTAAGCATGCATTGGAACAAACGAAGACGGATGGAGTCATCGGTAATGGAATTGGAGGAACACCACATGTGGAAAGATCGGACATGATTGGTTGGATCTTCGCCATTAAGGCCCTCGAACTTAGGGATGTCGGAGGGGAGCTTGGTTGGCATAGCAGGCCAATTAGCATTGTGGTGAATGGGGTCATTGATCAACTGATGGAAATCGGGGAGGCTGAGGCCTGCAATGTACGGCAGCACAGGGGTGGCCGGGGTAGTTCCTGTGGTGGTTCCGCTAGTAGTAGGGCCGGCATTGGGGCCGGGAGAACCACTAGCGTTAGGCCTTGGACCAGACATAGTGATGGTGAAAGGCGGAGAACCAGGAGGAGAAGGAGGACCCGATGAATCAGGAGAGGAGTCGGAGTGCGGACTCGAAGGTGGACTGGCTCGACGACGGCAGGGCGGAGCAGGTCGATCAACCGGAAACTGAGGATGAAGGCCAAGAAGTCTCCAGGAAAGGCGCCTTAGGGGGGCAATGATGACAGGAAGAAGGAAACCGACAGGGGCAGAAAAGGGACAGAATCAATTCAGGTCAAGGGCAGAAAAGGTGCAGTGACAATTAATTTTAGAGTCTTTGCCAGGCGGTGTTAACCAGGCGCTTCTTCACTTAGGGTCAGTGTGTGGCGTGCGTTAATTTTAATTTTTAAACCCTTCTCATTTTGAGAGCAAGAAAAAGTGTGCTGTGTAACTGAAAAGAAATCTGCGTAGAACAATATAGATTGCTGAAAAGACAGAACATTTAACAACTAACTATGCATCAATCTAACCCAAAGAGGCGGGTCTCTCAAAACTACTCTAAAAGAGGGCAAAAATCTAGTCAAAACACACATAAAAAGAGCTCAACAGATCTAGGGTCGAAAGGGACAGGGATCTGGAGGGTAAAGCTGCAGGAAAGAGGTGCAGATCACAGCCAAGAGACAGAGGCAAGGTGGCTGGAAAAAGGAAGGAAATCAGCAAAAACCGGAGGGGGCAAGGCGGAGGCCTTCAAAGGAGGTCCAAACAAAATGACAAGAGGTGATTTGAAAGGAAAAGAGGCTGATTTCAATGGATCTGAAAGGGAGGTAACAGATCTGGAAAAGAGGGGGCTGAAGCTCTGAAAAACCGACGGCTGAAACAGCTAAGACTCTTCCACAAAAAGTGGAGGGTACTAAGGCCCTAAGGGCCGGGGTTCCCACTTAGATGAGTAAAAACAGATCAGATCTTCGTCAAGGCTAGTCGAAACAAAGAGGTCGGAAAACTCCCCGACGTAAGCCGCAACAGTAACTCCGTAAAAATTGGGTAGTGGGACTGGCCGGAAAAAGGCAGTCGTTAGCTTCGACTCCGATCCGGTGCAGTCGGCAGAAACAGTCGAAAGTGCGACCTGGAGGTCCAGGTCGCAGGTTATGGGCCAAAAAGTGCGACCCCCCGTTCCGGTTGTCTCGGCGGCAGATTTTCAGAAAAGTTGTCGTCTCAGTTGCGGCTGGTGTCGCTTACCTACGCAATAGGGCCAAAAACACATGGAAGTTAGAAATTTTAATGTTTTAGGGTTTTATGTGAGAAAAACAACATAAAAATAGGAAAAATAAACAGCTGAAAAGAAACCCTAGGGTCTGAAGTAGCTGGATATGCAGGAATATGAAAAACGACAGCGGTCGTAATTTAAAACCCGTGTGGAGTCGCCATTTATTAGTATGAATCCTTTGTCGAAGTGTACGAAAAAGGACCACTTTAGCTACACATAACTAATAGCCCTAACAACAAAAGTGGCTGCCAATATATTCAGATTCATTAGTAATAAAAATCAAGCGCAAATAAACGATCTGCAAATGGAAAGAGGTAAAAGCGCAAAATAAAGGGTTTGCTCCATGCATCCAACCGTACAAGACAAGAACACCGATTTTTTGAAAGAATTTTATATTACAGGGCACCTGGGAGGAAAACAAGAAGGTGTATCCAGCTCTCCTCAATGGGATGGGTTCTTTGTAGTCCTCAGCACGTCAGATCTAAGCTTTCTCTCTCTTGTAGGTGTAGAAAACCCAATGCCGAAAATAGAGCTCAATGGGAGCAAATGGTGAAAAAATGAGACCAAGTGTATAGATCCAGAGTGATCTAATAGGCAACAAAAGGTGAGGAATGATGGGGAAGAACCCTCCTATTTATAACAAAATATTGGGTCATTCTAGATCTTGGTGCATGATTAAAATAATGTTAACCAAGTCTAGATCCACCTTTATGGAATATTTTATTATATTTGTTGGAGGGAAGGGGTGTTTGACTTGGGTCAAATCCCTTGATTAGTGAAAAATAAATAAATAAATGATTTATTTATCTTTTTAAGGAAGTGGTTGGGAGATAATCAAATAAATAATGATTTATTTGATTAATGGTAGGTGATTTGGTCATATTTAACAAGGAATATTATCTAAATAAGATTTAAATAATTATTCCTAGAAAATAATAAGATAACTAAGGGTTTATCTCATTAATTTCTTTGTTTTTGGGTTAAACATGACTGGGAATAATAATTAAATTATGGTTTAATTAATTATTCCATGAGGAAAATCAAACAAATATAGGCTTGTTTAATATTTCCTTTTGGGGTTTCCTGTTTGGACCATAAACAACCTAATAAATGTGGTTTATTAAGTTATTTAACATAGTGAAGGCAATTTTACTTAGGGTAAAATTGGTCTTACATGGTGTACTTGGGTCCATCTAATGATGATAGGTTAGATGACCAAAAAATGGTGTAACATTTACTACTATCAATCAAAATATTGAACAAAAGGATCAGACATGCATCCTGAAGATAAAATTGCCAGGGTATTTTTGGGTAATTTCAAAGGGAAAGTCCCCAAACACATATAATCAAGGAATTATAACGTGATTTCAAACATTAAATATCAAAAAACTCATTTAAAGGATATTGAAAGGAAAAAGGTGATGGAAGATAGAAAGTGTCTTACTTAAATGCTCTAAGGATTTTTCAATAGTTGCTCCAAAAGCTTCACTTCAAGGCCCTTCAAGATCATCTCCAACAATGTTATACCATCAGCTTCAACAATGTTGATCCAAAAATGTCCTCAAGGTCTTCACAACAACTTTACTAGAAGTTGCTCCAACAATATATTCAATAAGGTCTTCATTGTCAACTCGTCTCTTGTTTGGGTGCCTTAATGTGCAATGACATGTTTCCAGGACTGAATTCAATGCAAGGCATATTTAAAACTCTAACTCTGTCTTCCGGTGTCTTATTAGAAATTATTTCAGTTTTCATTTTGTGTTTTCAAGTTAGATATTGTTTTCAAGTTTTTACATTTATAATTTTATCGCAATGTGGCAGACTGATCAGAGCAGTGCAGGAACAACCCCGAGACGGGATGATCGCGGAAAGAGGCCAGCGGAAGAACATGTAAAGTGCCAGCATTGCTCTATATTCAAGTATTTTAGTTATTTACATAATTGAAATAATATTAATTTTGTTCAAATATGCAGACACCTAGCCATGGTAGGCCTGATGATTCCCTCTTGGAGGAAGAGCTTTCTTCATCCCTATCTCCAGTGTTCTTGTTGCAAAAAAAGGCACGAGATGCAAGGTCGGAATTTAATACTTTGATAGACGCACCTCAAACACCTGAAACAGAAGAGAGGATACAACATCTTATGAGGCAGCTAGAGAGATATCAGGTAATAATAAAAATTCAAAAGGATATTTTTTTTGTTCTACATGAGATGAATTGTGATAGTTTGATTTTTAATTTTTACATTGACTAAACTAACAAAAAATTCTTTTGTATGTAGCATTTTCTGGCACTTGTTGAACCCAGTGTTGGTGGTAGTGGGACACAAGGCAAGAGATTACCCAACAACCCTCTCGTACACCTTATACTCCTTTAGGTGCCAGCTAAGAAACACACCCTTCCCAAGTAGACACCCAGCCAACTGCTGAACGTGTTGGCAATCATGAGGATGATATGGCCAACTACATTATTGTGTTTCCTTAAGCTACATGTGTCAGCTCCACAGGGACCATTAATGGCACGTTGTTGGTGAATGATGAAGGTGTCCCTATAAAGCATGTACAACTCCCAGGTAAATTTTAATATTTTAACTATTTCATGTACTTTATCTAAAACATATTTATCATGATTTTTATTTTTAAATTAATGATAATATCTTCTTCTTTTTTTCTATGTAGGAAACAATGAGTTCTACAGGTTTTTGGAGAGCCATGCGTCGGTAATTTTTGGCCCAACCATATGCATAGGGTGGAATTCCCAGAATTCCAACATTAAAAAAGAACTTCTAGATTATCTAGAAGCCCTTTTTGGGGTCGGCACATTTGACAGAATAGCGATGGCTCGGGTAGCCGACAAATATTTGAAATATACCAGGGACACCTATAGGACGCAATTGCAATTTAACCCTAGATATGAGCATCCTCTCACAGTTCCAGAGAGTGAGTGGAGAGCACTCATCCATGACGGAAAAGAGAAAAGGGCAAAGAAAGAAGGAAAAATGCCAATTGGACCCGCAAGGTAAATTACAACTTTAATTCAATAGCTTTAATTTTCTCTATATCTAAAATAAAAGTGTGCTACGTCATATCTGACTTCAATATTTTGATGATAGGTTTCCGGACACCTCAAAGGCAACCAAAGCTAGGATTGAAAAAAAGGGCCATCACAAGCTAGGCTAGGGAAGCTACTTGAAATTAGCCGCAAGAATTGTAATTAAGTAGCTAAACATCTTATAATTAATTGTATCTCCTTCCAACGTTTTTGTAATCCTATCAAATATGATTAAAAATACACAATCATATGTAATGTAGGGTGATGAATTCAGAACAGAAACTACAGAGGAAGATAAAAATATCACTTTCCATTTCGGCTATCAAGTCGTAGTTGAACGTTGCAGAAGCTTGGGGCAGGTCCCAAGATCCAGAATGCCTGATAAGGTAAAACATTAACCTTTCAATATGTTTGTTTTTGTCCATAAATTTAATGTCTAATAACTTTGTTTAAATCAGGAGAGCAACACTACCGACGAGGAAAATAACCCAGTTTTAGAACCAGATGTAGATGATCCTCACGTGCAACCTGATCATTGTAGTGGGGACCAGGACGACAATGCTACTATCAGTGAGGGCCATGACGGTAATTAATTTCCACTTATAATTTTTTCTAATTGTACCTTGATGGTTTTCCTTATAACATTTTTTTTTTAAATGACAGAGAATGTTTCCCTTGAGGATCTTACCACCAGAGAGGAAGACAGGGCAACAGTCCCAACGACGACAACTGGTGCACCAGGTAAATAATATCATTGCAATTTTTTTTATTAATATTACTGAACTAGTTCAATGATATTTAAAAACTGATAATTAAAATTTAATATTATATGTTTTTGTAGGCGATGCCCCGTCACTGGATGAGACCAGACATCGTGACTACGCAACTAGGTCATTGATGACAACTAGTGCACCAGGTAAATAATCTCATTGCATTTTTTTTATTAATATTACCGAACTAGTTCAATGATATATAAAAATTGACAATTAAAATTTAATATTATCTGTTTTTGTAGGCGATGCCCCGTCACTAGATGAGACCAGACATCGTGACTACGCAACTAGGTCAACGGCGACAACTGGTGCACCAGGTAAATAATCTCATTGCAATTTTTTTATTATTAATATTACCGAACTAGTTCAATGATATTTAAAAACTGACAATTAAAATTTAATATTATCTGTTTTTTTAGGCGATGCCCAGTCACTGGATGAGACCAGACATCGTGACTACGCAACTAGGTCAGTAGTGCGGGTCGAAAGGCACGAAATAGGAGCAGAGCATGATGATATTGATGATGTAATTAGGAGCTTTAAAAATAGGAAGAAGAAAAATAAAATTCGATAATGTAAAATATTGTATTATTATAAGACAAACATTACCATACTTGGAACGTTTTTTGCGTTATATAAAAAACTCATTTATCATACTATTTTTATGTCAAGCATTAATTGCAATGTTTCCTTGCGTACTTTTTGTTGAATTGTTTTTTTATTAGTTATTGAATATTTTTTTTTTATGCTCATGAAATTAAAAAATGAAATATAGATTGGGTATTGGGGAATTGAGAGTGATGTGAGGGGGAGGGGCCATAAGAGCTTCCACCTTCACGTGGTTGGCCCTGTTTAGTAGAGAATAATTTATTGGAGCGATTTAATCTTGGAGCAAACCTCCCTCAATCCAGCGTAGCAACAAAAAATTCACTGTTGACTTAGTTGCTACTCTTTCAGATCATGGGAGGCTTGTTCCAAGTTCATGCGACTCCAATAAATTGTTCTTGAAACGAAGAGGAGCTTATTCAGGTATGTTTTGACATTTTCAACATATGTTCTAACATTATCATAAGAATGCATCTTAGAGTAAAAAATACTACATCACTTACTTGTATTTATTGTATAGATAATGATGGATTTTGATTGACTTGGCAGTGCAGGTACAAATCCTCTTGCATCATGAGCAATACAACTTGTCAACCAGGGTCATGTCCAGAATATTTTTGCTTGTGCACTTGACCAGGTTCGTAATGTCACATTTTATAAGTTCCTTTACAGTTCATAATTCAATATTAAGATTGTTCATGATTATTATCTAGGTTTTTTGTATGTGTTTTTTCATCTATTTGATTGTAAGCAACTCTGCATGTTTCCTGTTGTTCACTATGATTTCTCCCATTACCACTCTCAGGATGAATCCGACTTTATTGTTACATAGGTTACTTTATTGTTACTATGATTTCTCCATTTACGATTTCATAGGTTACATCATGTAAAGTTGTCAATCTCAGGTTGGTGATGAGCTTTAGTTCTCCAGATTGGGGGCTTTTCTGATATTTTCTCCCTCATGTCATTCCTGCATCACCTCGTTGTTTGAGCATGCCAATTGTCTACCACTTGTACCAATTGGCACATGTCAATCTATGAGTGGTGCCACATTTCACCTATTTTCAGTGAGAGTTTAGGGTTTCTCTAACATAGCTTTAGAAATCCGATTCAGTGCTTGCTTGGATATCGTCACATAATAGTCATGGTTTGGATTGATGAGCATGTTCAAAATGGTTGGTTGATTCATAAGAACCACCCATATAGTCATCTTGAGATATTTCAGAATTTTTCTCAAGTTTCCTTTTTCACCGTTTCTAGTGGGTGGGATGGTGTGGGGTGATCCATCAATACTGGTGCTCTTGTAGTAGGGAATTTGTTTTTGGGGATATAAAGGAGCATTTGATGTAGATATCCCATTGGATGCATTCATATATGGGAACGAGAGGTCAATAATTTAAATTAAAAATATGCAACCTCTAGCATGGCAACCTGAAGGCTGCGAGAGACACTGGTTAAAGATTTTTTTGTGTTGGCCTTAATATAGTCGTGATTTATTTCTATTATCTTAATGCAAATATATAGTCCGGTCTCATTAAAATGAGGATTTTGGTTGTATTTCTCTTAGGTTGTTTCTCTCTTAATGCTCCAGAAATTGCCAAAAGTTGCGATAGTTGTTTAGTTTGCCTATTACAACTTAAAAGTGGTTTTTAGCAATGGGAGTCATGTTTTTTAAGGTTCATACTAATATGAAGATCTTGTAATTCTATATTCAGGATAAGAGAAGATGGCCTCTGCTTTGGGCAGTATGACAACAATTGCCACATCTACCTCATTGGGTAACAATGGAAAGGGGGAGAAGTTGGGTGCAATGTTTCATAATTATGGCAGACAATTGTCTTCTCTTTCAGTTTTTTCACCCATTTCCTTTAATCGCTCAAGAAAAAGAGGGACTCTGAGATTACGCGACAGAGAGAAGGTAGTTAATACAAGAGCTATGGAAAAGGAGTTGTACTTCAACAAGGATGGCTCAGTGACAAAAAAATTGCAGGTCAGAGAAAAAATTATGTTTAAAGGAAGGTCACCTGCACGTGAAACTTCACTGTGGTGGATCTTTCCTTGTCCACTTATATTCGATTTTAATGTGTTATTTTAATTTTTCATGGAGGGTTTTTTTGGCATATGGTCTGGCATTCAATTTCACACTTACTAAAAGCATTGTCAATTTCTCTTGCAGGCAGTGTGAACAAACTTGTTGATCATGTTGGAGTCACCCTTGGGGCGAGGGGAAAAATGTTGTCTTGGAGAGAAAGCATGGTTCTCCGAAAATAGTTAATGATGGTGTGACAGTAGCTAAGGAGGTAATTTGTAGATGCGTGCTCTGGTTTTCTTTTTAACGTTGTATTAGTTCCCCCTCTTAAATGTCTTAAATTTGGTAGGCATAATTTGAAAACTTAAAGGTGAAAGGAAACATATTTGTTATCCAGTGGTCTACTTGCCCTATGGACTAGCCACATTAGAGTAACGCATAAATCTTTTCACAACAATAAAAGGAAAGGGTTATGGCTGAGTCAAATTTTATTGTTATTGACAGTGTAATGAAATGTATCTCAATGCTATGGTTTTGGCCTTTTTAATGGTTGAATTAGAGGACCCAGTTGAAAATATTGGGGCCAAGTTCGTAAGGAAAGTTGTGGCAAAGACAAATGATTTAGTTGGGGATGGAACCACAACATCTGTTATTCTTGCACATGTTGGAATATTGAAAAATTACAGAACAATGAATGGAGAATAAATCTCCCTTCTTTTAACATAGAGAAAATAAAATTTCTTTGACAGGAGACAGAGTTTCAACACTTTGAAAACAAACTTCTATTCCCTTCAATAACTCAAAAAAAAACGGTTACACTTCTTCCTCACTGAGAGGGATTACAAAATTATGACTGCTACAAAACGCAGTGCATAAAACCAACTCATTGTCTATTCAAAACAAACATACTCTGTCTCTAAAACACTCTGCTGTGTTTTTCACTTTTGCACTGTTGTGCATACACACTTAAAAAGTTACACTCAGTCTTTCACTTTTTATACACTGCTGTGTAATAAAAAATTTACGTATTGTCTATAAAAAAAACTACCAAGCTTTTTTGTCCTTTTTATTTTTATATGTTGTAACATATAAAACATATTATAATAAACCCTCTTTTTAAAAAAATAAAATTAAAACTAAATTCTATGGCCCACCTTTCATTTCGCATATGATATATATATATAACATATGTTTAAAACATATGTATATATTAAATCATACATAAAATTAAATTATCAAAACATTAAAGAACCCTTTCTGTTGGACTTCAAAATTCTGAATAGATTGAATTTCAAACCAAATTCGCGTTCCAAAATGGGATGTTGACGTCTGCCTAATTTGTAACGCGAATTCTCAATCCAATGTGCCTTATAAAAAATTCCGGTCCGGTTTTCAGGTTTTCATATTCCCTTCAATTTCATGCAATCCAATATTAATGCTCCACGTGTCCTCCTTTTGAATTTACAAAACTGGGGGGTAAATTTCTATTTGTTTAATTTCTGGTTGATGAATTGCATTAATGCTGGTTGTTGTGTTTAAATACAATCCTGTACAGAAATATGGCTGCGGCCATCTACAAAAAAAACTTGCAGGAATTTTAAATGCTGAATTAAATTTCTGGATGGCGTGCAAGCAACCTCCAAAAAAAAATGTTGTTGCTGCATCCGTCCTTCTGCTGCAGCAGTTGAAGTTAAAATTCAACAACACAAGGTTTAATAAGTGAGGGTGTAAAGGTAAATTTTTGTCGATAGTACTCGATTAAGATCATCTATTCATTTTTGTAGGGTCTTATGGTGTTTGGTTTTTTAGTTTTGGGTTGGGCTTATTGAGTCTAAGATAGTTTTTGAGTGAAAAAGTTGCTATCAGGTATTAAAAAAATTTGGTTCTTTTGTCAAAATTTATGAGCTTGTTAGGAAATACAAAACTGACAATGGTTGTATCTTAAATTTGTGGAAAATAATTTGAAATGAAACATTTTTGTTTAGGTTGTTGCAGCAGGTGCAAACCCCATTCAAATTACTAGGGGCATTGACAAGACAATAAAGGCCCTTGTTTCGGAACTCAAAATTTTGTCAAAGGGGGTAAACGCTTGCCTTTTGAGTAGGCTGGTTTTCCTTTTTGCTGATGGTTTGGTGTATCTAATTGAATTAGTTGCCTAAGGTATTTTTGGTTGCAAAATCCTTTTCATTTTTCATATAGTATTGGCCTTGTGGAATACATTTGATTGTGTGGTCTTGTTAGATCTACAACATTTGTAGTTGTTTAGTCTTATGGCTGAGGTGCACTTTTATTATGGAAATAGTTGATGCAATATTGTCATTTAATCCTTACTGCAAGGTAGCATGTTGAGGAGTTTCTTGTAAAACATTTGGTATTCAAAATGACACTTGATCCTATACAACATCATGCACTTGACTTCAAAATTAATATTCAAAGTGTGCCAGACAATTCTTGCAAAATTTCAAATATTTATGTTGTTTTAAACCATTATCTTTTTCATGTATTGGATGTTGAAAATGAGAAAAATACTTTGGTATGAAACCAACTAGTGAATAATTTCCAGCAAAACAACCACTTCCAAGACATGATTTAGAAGTAGAACATATGTACTTATGAAGCATAGAAAGATATCCTTGATGCATTGTCAATGTTTGGCTAGGGTTATTTTTGGATAAAATAACTCCTTATTCCTAGAATAGTGATCTTCAATACAAGTAAATGCCAGAGAAGAGAGATCATCGTGTGACATAAACCTATTAACAAAATTGAACGGGGAATGATTATTAATTATGGCATACTAAGTTGTCAGTGATTTTGACTATTTGTCTTTAACATGTAAAAATGTTAAATTCCAAACTTACATCATCATGGTTTGGCATCATGAGCTTGAATAATTGTCCACCATGTTCATAATTTCATTTTTGTCTTCATATCTATAAACAACGTTTCAAATAATAATAATAAAGTTCTATAAGAAAAATCCAGACCTCCATGTTGCTGCTCCTTGTGAGACAAAGTCAAAATTGCATTACACAATCTAACACATAAGAATCTCCTATATCCTGGTGGTATGTATCCAAATTCGTATAATAGTGTCTTCAAGACTTATGTTGACATTTCCAATGAGATATTTAAGCAATGAAAGATGGAGCCTTCTTCATTGTTGTATATGTAACAGTCTTTTATTAATATAAATATTGATGGTTTTTTCTTTCTGAAAATGAAATGTAAAAATAATTTATTGTGGTCAATTGAAAAAAAAAAATTTAAAGCTTTTCATTATGGAAGGGAAACATAGATATATGCCCTTCTAATTGAAATTCAGACCTGCCCTTCAAATTTGATCACTGCGTGGGACCTTAACAAAAAATAAAACTATTCCGCCGTGCATTATATAAAAAATATAACAAAACCTTTGTCAAAACTTCAAACGAACCCTTTAGCCGTGGGTATTTCATCACGAATTGATCATTTTACCATGTACCTTCTTCTAGAGGAATATTCTTCCACTTGATTAGGTACTTCATAATAGTTATATGTCAAAGAGATACAAAATGTTTATCTATAACTTTTTGTGGTTCAAGAATCAACTTTCATTCTTCATCTAATTTTGGAAGTTCTATTTACATTGGCATATTTTTTCCCAAAACCTTTTTTAGACAAGATACATGAAAAACCTTATGAATGCAAGAAGAAGGAAAATATAACTTCTATACCACTTGTGCAATCCTATGAATAATTATTTAGGGCCATAACATTTTTGAGCTAATTCTTTATTCTTCTTTTTCTTGAATGAAGATTGATTATAATGCTATAATCTAAAAAATACCCAATTGCCCTCCTCAAATTATCTTTCACTTCAATGTTGTTCCCCTTGTTGTTTTATCATGTTTCATGTCATTTGAAGGTTTTCCATAATAATTTTCAAAGTTTCTTTAGTATTTTCCATATGTGACTCTGTTTCCTATACTTTGGACTTATCTTGCAAAAAGTATGAGATACTAGGAGTTGGATATCCATCAAGGGCCTTAAATGGGGAAATTTTAGTAGATGTGTGATAGGTAGTATCATATTACCATTCTTCCTTGACGAACCCACTTCATCCATTAAGATTTCTTTTCTAAAGAGTAACATTGTAGATAACCTTAAAAACATTTGTTAACTATTTTTGTTTGACCATTTGATTGTGTTTTATATGTAGAACTCATGGCAGCTAGTGTTTCTCCACTCATATTAAATAATTATTTCCAAAATTTTCTTGTTACTATTACTTTAGGAAAACCATGAAGACTATGAATTTATTTTACGGACACTTCTGCCACTTGGCATGTTGTTTATGTACTTTGAGCTCTACAAAAAAAATCTACAAAATTTGTCTATATAAATGACCACAAAAATGTAATACTTACCTTTATATTTCAGTAACCCTGTAATAAAGTCTATTGATATATCTTCTAGTCTTTGAATATGTATGTGGAATGGTTACGTAACCCTAGAGATTTTACTATCTCTCTTTTATTTATTATGCAAACCTGACCTTCTCTTACAAAATTTTGAATATCTTTCTTCATTCCTTCCAAAAATATATTTTTTGATCCTTTGAGATTTTTTAAGGAACCATGCGTCCTACCATCAGAGAGACATGGGACTCCCTTAATATTTGTTTATTCAAATATGCTTGTGTGCATAAAAATATTCTACATTTGCACCAAAGTATATCTCTCTTTCACTCCCAATGCTCCATAGATTTCATCCCATCCTTTATAAATTTTAGTTTTTGTTTAGTACTATTGTCATTTTTCCATTATGGCAAGCTTCTTCTAGCCACCTAGGAATAGAAAATGTAATTGGATATAAATTGGAGGCCTCTTCTATTTTAGAAAGAGCATCATGTACTAAATTTTCCTTACCCTTTTTGCAGATTATCTCAAAATTAAAACTTTGCATTTTTTCTCCTCATTTTTGTTAATCTTCCAATGAAATCCATAGCTTGAAAAAATACTTTATGCTATCATGGTATATCTTGACTTTAAAGTACCTCCCAATGATATACTATCCCCATTTTTTATTGCATGTAATATTGCTTCCATTTATTTTTCATACGTAGATTTCACCAAATATTTTCTTTGAATTCCTTGCTTTTAAAAGCCAATGATATCCCTTATTGTGTTAATGTTACATAAATTCCTTGTCCTAGTGCCTCACACTTTACTATGAATGTTTTACCAAAAGTAGGTGCAACCGATGTTGGTGTAGAAGACATGGCATCCATTAAAAGAGAGAATGCCAAAGTGGCCTCATCATTCCATATAAATGATATTTTCTTCAAGAGATATGTGAGTGGACTTGAAATGCATGCATAATTCTTAACAAATTATCAATAATATCATGTAAGTCTAAAAATCTTCTAAGAACCTTGATTTTCTTAGGAATAGGTCATTTTGTAATAACTTGCATCTTTTGAGGCTCCAACTTCACTCCTTCCTTTAAAACAATATGAACCAAATACTCGAATTCTTATTTCCCAAAAGCACATTTGGATATTTTTACATAAAAATGATTGTTCTCAATAATTTATATAACTTTTCCACATGTTTAGTGTGGTATTCCCATGATTAATTATAAATATGTGTATTATCAAAGAAAACCAACACAAATTTTATAAGATGGGATCAAACAAAATTGTTTTTAAGTCGAGCCCGCCGAACTTCAAACGGCAATAAACCATAATTCAAACCAAATTCGCATTCCAAATTAGCCTGCTGACGTCGGCCAATTTTGTGACGTGAAAACCAAATGAATTCTGCCCTAATCTTTTTCGGGTCCGAAGTTGGGCTGGCGTATGGAGGGAGAGTTGTGACGTGAATTTCTTATCAAATTCGCCCTAATCTTTTTCGGGTCCGTATTTCCACTGCGTGAGCGGCCCAAACAAAGATCCGCTCCAATCAATTTCTGCCACATGTCCTCAATCAAAACTTTCCCTGCTCCCGGCTGCGGGTGCATTCGATGGCGTTTAAGGTGATGGGACATGGATGTGGCGATTTCATATCAATTGTATTAAGTTTTAACACTGTTCAATTAAGTTCCAAGGTTTTCACATCAAATCTGCATTAATTAAGTTTTAACACTGTTCAAGATCGGACCTCCACTCCTGTTAGCGATTCTGCATGCTCCAATATGATCCTGCCTTCGGCTCTCATTAATGATCAGAGATTAATTATGACGGGCGTCCTTCGATTGCATTTCAGTCAGGTCGATAAAATGACGTTTCGCTATGGTTTTTCAGACGAGCCAGTTGTTGGGTTACACTACCTGCTCACTGTGACGAGAAGGGGAAGTGGCCAGCTGAACTGTTGCTTAGACCTTGCTGCATATCTGCATTTCTCTCGGTCTCATCTGTGTCTGTCTTCCTCTATTTCTTGGAATTCTGCTTCTCCGTCTCCTCTTGTGCCAACTGCTAGTGAGATTGCACCCATGCCTCGCCAACATCAAAGGATGCGTTGCCGCAAGGGGAGCACTAGAGTTCAACCCCTGCATGCTCCCTCCAGCCCCTCAATCAAGTCGTCTTCCAGCCAGTCCAGTGATTATTATGCAAGTCGCTATCCAAATACTAGGAGTGGGCAGGGTCGGGTTGTAGGATCTGGCCACCGTATGGATTCCCCTGCTCCTTGTTTCCCCACCTCTAGTTCACCTTCTCCCATGACGCACACTGCACAATTTTCATTTAATTGCTCTCTCAACCGCCCACGAATCACAGCTTCAGTCACTGTAGTTTTCTGCGAGGAGGCCCAAACAGAGGAAGAATGCACCCGTCCGGTGGGTCTGAGCTCGGAAAAAGCTGGCCAACATTCGGGCCTTCAGGAGGGGAGCCGTGGCATGAATGTGGAGGTAGCACCTAGCGATCCTGGACCTTCCGAAGGATGGTGCCAAATCGTCAAGGAGCCGGAGGAGTAGTTTGGTTAATTTGTTTTTCTTGCTTCGCGGCCCACTTAATTGGGCTACTTTTTGATTATTTTACTGTGCTGGACCTTTGTAATATTTTTGAATTCTGTAAATTAAATGTTCAAGACTGGTTTCCCCGTATGAGGACAGTCTTCTTAATTTTTTGATTTTTTGATGACAAATTTGCCATGAGTCTGGGCAATGATTTTGACTTCGGTGTAATTTTATTCCCACTATTAATAGATTAACTTTACTTAGAAAAAAAAATGTTGCCCTGTTTCTATTTTAAAACTATTTTTTGAAATACAGAGCCATGTTTATATGGTCTACGTATTATACTCTTTCTCTGTATATCTACAGGAACCTTTTTGCTATGAACAGGGTGGATGTTGTAGCAGGCTACTAATGGAAACAAGCGAGCCTGAAATTTACATCTCGGATGCAACAGATGGTTACCAATTTTTGAATCAAGCAAGCCTGATCTTACAAGCGAGCCTGGGTTTCTGCAGATGGTTTTTATTTCCGGGAACAAGCGAGCCAGAACATACAATTGACCCTGGGTTTATACATATTTTTGCTCTATCATGGATGCTTTTTGTGTGAGGTGTATATCAACAGTACATGTCTCTGCACATTCACTGTATCTGCTTTATGATACTATTTTATGTGTTGACAGGTTATCACTCTGCCTTCAAAACTAGCGATGCTAGTTTATTGATATGGTCTGATGGTCTTTTTATATTTTGGACACATCACACTCCTCACATGATTATCGTTTTTCTCTGTTCAAGGATTTTGGGTACTTGAATTTGTATTTGGAACAATGGACGTCGGTACTCTATCTGTTGCTTTACTATTCTACATACTGCTATTTCACTTTCTTATAGATGCCTCGGGCATATTTGGATGCTTTCTCAGATTTGTCGATAATCTCCATGTGGACCGTTACTGGGTTTTATATCATGTCCCTGTATGTGACATGGGGTATTTTCTATCATTGTCTGGAGTGGGACTTCCAATTTTCTAGATGGATATTTGGGTTCCAATCTTTAGATGTGAAAATGTAATGACTTCATGGACTGTTTTACCTCATATAATATATTCAAAACAACGTTTTTTCTCTTGTGAAAAAAAAATGATTAATGTTTATCACTCTGCCTTCAAAACTAGCGATGCTGGTCTATGTTGCTGGTTTATTGATATGGTCTGATGATATTTTTATATTTTGGACATATCACACTCCTCACATGATTAGCGTTTTTCTCTATTCAAGGATTTTGGGTACTTTAATTTGTATTTGGAACAATGGACGTCGGTACTCTATCTGTTTCTTTATTATTCTACATACTGCTATTTCACTTTCTTATAGATGCCTCGGGCATATTTGGATGCTTTCTCAAATTGTTGATAATCTCCATGTGGACCGTTACTGGGTTTTATATCAAGTCCCTGTATGTGACATGGGGTATTTTTCTATCACTGTCTGGGGTGGGACTTCCACTTTTCTGGATGGATATTTGGGTTCCAATCTTCAGATGTGAAAATGTAATAACTTCATGGACTGTTTTACTTCATATAATATATTCAAAACAACGTTTTTTCTCTTGTGAAAAAAAAAATGATTAATGTTTATCACTCTCCCTTCAAAACTAGCGATGCTGGTCTATGTTGCTGGTTTATTGATATGGTCTGATGGTCTTTTTATATTTTGGACATATCACACTCCTCACATGATTAGTGTTTTTCTATGTTCAAGGATTTTGGGTACTTTAATTTGTATTTGGAACAATGGACGTCGGTACTCTATCTGTTGCTTTACTATTCTACATACTGCTATTTCACTTTCTTATAGATGCCTCGGGCATATTTGGATGCTTTCTCAGATTGTCGATAATCTCCATGTGGACCGTTACCGGGTTTTATATCAAGTCCCTATATGTGACATGGGGTATTTTTCTATCACTGTCTGGGGTGGGACTTCCACTTTTCTGGATGGATATTTGGGTTCCAATCTTTAGATGTGAAAATGTAATGACTTCATGGACTGTTTTACTTCATATAATATATTCAAAACAACATTTTTTCTCTTGTGAAAAAAAAATGAATAATGTTTATCACTCTGCCTTCAAAACTAGCGATGCTGGTCTATGTTGCTGGTTTATTGATATGGTCTAATGGTATTTTTATATTTTGGACATATCACACTCCTCACATACTATTCTTAGTACTCTATCGGTTGCTTTACTATTCTACATACTGCTATTTCAATTTCTTATAGATGCCTTGGGCATATTTGGATGCTTTCTTAGATTGTTGATAATCTCCATGTGGACCGTTAATGGGTTTTATATCAAGTACCTGTATGTGACATGGGGTATTTTTCTATCACTGTCTGGGGTGGGACTTCCAATTTTCTGGATGGATATTTGGGTTCCAATCTTCAAATTTGAAAATGTAATGACTTCATGGACTGTTTTACTTCATATAATATATTCAAAACAACATTTTTCCTCTTTTAAAGTTTCATTTTTTTTTTAAATTGAACCCGCTGTCGGTATACCGACGCCTTGTAAGCGTCGGAATTGTGACAGCTTAAAAACGTCAGAAGAGTGACAGTATAAAAATGTCGGATGAGCGACGTTCAAAACGTCAGACCACATTTCGTCGGAATTGCGACAGTTTACAAACGTCGGAAGAGCGACGTTCAAAACGTCGAACCACATTTCGTCGGAATTGCGACAGTTTACAAACGTCGGAAGAGCGACGTCCAAAACGTAGGACCACATTGTGTCGGAATTGTGACCATTTACAAACGTCGGAAGAGCGACGTTAAAAACGTCGGACCACATTTCATCAGAAGTGCGACAGTTTACAAACGTCGGAAGCACGATGGTTCGAGAAACGTTGAAAGAGCGACGCTTGTTTGGAAGCAACGGAAAAAGTGTCAATAGTGCGACACTTTTTAAGTGCGTCGGAACTGCGACGGCATGGAAAACCATGTTTTTCCCGCCCTCGAACTGTCACTCTTGCGACGGCTATGTGTCGGAATAACGACGAATTGGCCGTCGGAAATTCCGCCAAATTTTCTAGTGCCAGGTTGTTCCTGTTCTTGTTGTGCGCCTTCAGCCTGTTGTTCAAACAAGGGCCCCAACTCTGGGACTCTGTGAAATGCTGTAGCTCTAAGCTCAGTGAAGGAAGACACAGCTTGCTACCACCCCTGTAGTATGGAATCTATCTCTTCGGCAATCTTGGTGACAACGGCCTCTTCTAGGTGCGCCAGTACAGCCCCGAATACCGCGCTAATCTAGGTTTCGGCCTCGGCGGCTAGCTGTTGCATTTTCCTAGCACTGAATTGAAGGGGCGGGCGGAGCTCACGAATTACCCGTTTCGTCATTGTTGAGCTGGCCTCTGTTTGCTGAATCTGTACTTCGAGCTCATTTTCCTAGGCATATAACTGGTCCAACCGCGCGGGGTCCGTGGTTTCTTGAATTTCCCTCGAAATCTGCTGTAGCTGCACGGAAATGGGCTGCGTTTTGACTGTAAGGGCCAGTGAGCACTCCTAAAGACCCTTCAAGAGGTCGTAAGCCTCGCGCGCCACAGAGGTAAGGGCTTCCTGCATTTGAGTGGCCTGGCCCTGCTTTGCTGCAACCTGTGCGTAATAGACAATCTCAGGATCGGGCAGCGTGGGCCGTGCGGTTAACGCTGCTTGAAGCTCATGGTTTTCCCTATGTAGGCCATGGTATGCGATCCGAAGGTGGAAATCCTATGCTACGACACTCGTCTCCATGACATCGGCAGGCAGCTGAGTATAATGATCCCTGACAGTTGGCCAAAATTCTGAAAACACCCAGGTGAAATTGTTTATTTGATCTTTCAGTTGTTCCTGTGCAGTGATGAGTTGGTCGTGATGTTGAGTAAGCACTGTAATCTATTGTTGCTGCTCGTCGCACCTCTGCTGTAGCTAAAAATGAAGCCTTTCGGCTTGTTGTGCCGCCCTCTGGATAAATAAGTATAGCTGAGCTATATCTCAGGTTTCTAAATTGGCGATCCCCAAAGTGCCTTGGTCTGGCCTCCTTTCTTGCAAGGGTTTCCCACTGACAACTGATAGATTAGAATGCTCTGGGGGGGATGGCGGTGTGGTCTGTGGGGGTGTTGAGTCGGCCATATTCATATCCGGCCGTTCCTGTTGATCGGTATGGTCAGTTTGTGGAGGGACAGCAGGCTCAGGCTGAGCCTCAGCTGAGTCAGCAACAATGTGTGCCCTCTGGGTAAATATATCAGGTAGAGAAACTTGGGGTTCTCCTGCGGGGTCGACCGGTGGTACTACTGCTACAGTACTGGAGTCAAATTCGGCCCCGTGATCCCCACCAAGGAGTTCCTAGATGATTGGGTCGGACATGGTAGCAGATGAATTGGATGGAGCGGATGAAGTGGTAGACAGATGAACGGTGGATGGAACGGTGGATGGAGTGGTGGAGGAGTGTGGAAGGAAAATATTGATGAAATCGGATGGGGTTCTTCTTCAATCAGCACCCCTATGCTTAGTGGTAGTGGTGGGTCATCAGTAGTGAGGTCCACCACTGGATTTGCGTCGGTGGTGTGGGCCCGCTTGGCTTGAGGGGCCTCTAATTGATCCGTAGGCTTGCTCTTCTCTCCCATCGGGGTCATGATTGGGCTTGCCAAAGTAAATAAAATAGTACGGATGGGGGAAGTGAGAGGAGCTGTATGGGGGTGTGACGTAGAGCGAGAAAGTGGGAACTCGGAAAATAAAGGGAAAGGGGCGGAACCGCTTGAAATAACCTGGGCCACCGCATTAAAATTGCGTACCTGAGTGTTCAAGTGGCGGACGATGGGGACGAGCGGCTCAGGGAGTTCCAGTGGTGTCACCTCCGCATCAGTGTCTGCAGGTTGTTGCTGCGGTAGCATTCGCTCAAAGGTGTACTTGGGTACCCCGTCCCAGATTTCCATCGCAACCCCCGGCCACGAACATACCTCGTTGTGGAAGGTAGTATCCTCAAGCTAGAATTTAAACGGCTTCATGTGGAAGGTGTCCTCCAGCACGCAAGTAGGTCGGAGGTAAGTATGCCTGTGACTGACCTCGAACCACACTTGCTCGTTGTACTCATCTAACAGGTTCTTGGGCACCCGTTGTTGGCTGGCCACCATGTCCGTCATTAGACCGTACCAGGACTTGTTAGGGTCCCGTGATTTGGCTGATTGGCAAGCCAAATGACAGTGTAACATCAAACCAAGCTTTGGAGCCCAAGGACCTAGCCTTCCTGGACTCAGAGAGGGCTCTCTCTATATGTGTAAGGGATATCTTTTTGTTTGCTTATCGTGTTCTGATTTTAGGCTAGTTATGAAGTAAGTTTTTTGGTTTTTTAAGTTGTGAGGGATGAAACTGATCAAAGATATAAAATAGGTAACAAGATGTTAGATTAACTGGGCTATGGGGTCAAAAGGTCAAGAAAGCTATTAGATGACGATACAAGGCTGTTGAAGGGCCGATTTGATTCAAGGTAGAAAGTATCTTTGGGAAAAATGGAGTAAATGGACATCAAGTTTGTGAACAACAAAGAGTTTCAAGCATAACTAGTTTAATAGATAACATAAACATGGTAGGGCAAAGCATTAATCATGCAAAATGTAACTACAAGCGAATCAATACTTAGAAATAAACATTCAAGCCATGCATAGAAGTATAAGACCCTATAACTTTGGGAAATCGCTACCAGACTTTGGGGAAAACACTTAAGGAAGACAAAAAACTCAAGACACTATGCCGGAATGCCTAAACACAGTACTTCAAGTTATTGGGCACTTTGAACAACAAGATTTGCATAGTTTTAGGCAAAGGGCTAGATCGAAACTAGGCCTCCTTGGTTCAAACAAAATGATAATCTAATTACTCAAAGAGAAATTTCATGCATGGAACTATAGCTAGCCATAGGTAAGCAGGGCATACCGTAAGCCCTTAGCATGTATAGAACTATGAATGAAACAAGCAACAATATCCTCAAGTTGTTAAAGAGCAGTTAAGAATTCTTTAATGCAACTAAGGAAGAAGAAAACATGAAGGCTATGAAGATTCAGGAAATTTGAGGTGCCTCCATGGGAATATCTCAAATTTGTTCTCTACTGATCTATAGCAAGCAAGAAACATGTATCATGAATGAAAACTAGAACACAACAACAAAGCAAGAGACACTATACCATTCTACCATGTCATGGAATCCATCAACAATCCTTCATCATTCATCCAAGAACATCCAAGAGGCAATCCAAAAGAATAACACAAGTATTTCCTTCCAAAGCTCATATGACCATATATTGCTTCTCTTCTCAAGTTCAGCCTTGTTTTACAATGAAAGCCTTTGGAATATATAGGCTCAAGTGAGGAAAACCTCATGGTTCAACTTCCTCTCCTATTGGCCTAATCAAAATATCTAAACTTGTCCTTGAGGCTTTGCAAAGCCCAAGGCACAAAATATCTCATAAAATATCTAAAAAATGCTAAAAATGGGAAATAAATTGACTTTTCATCACTTTCCATGTGCAAAAATAGCTAAACGCACATTTGGAAAAAGCAGATTTTAGAGGTTCAAAAATTACAAAAATATCAAAAATTTATATCAGCAAAAGGTCCCCTGACTTTCCGGAAACATTTGGCAGCCTTCCCGGTGTCGAAACGAGGCTCATGATAGCTCGTTGGAAAGCTCTGAGTGTCTAATTTCTGGAACAACTGAAATTGTCTCAATCTAATGCCTAGAAGTCCTCCAAAACTGCACCTGTGTGTAAAAAACCAAAAATTACAGTCTGCTGATAGACCAAGAAGAGTGTGCAAAAAGCGAGCATTTTTCGCCATTTCAGGGAAGCAAATGATCTCCAAATGTCCTGAAAATTGTTGAGGGTGTACTCCTAAATTTATGGCATCCAATGATACCATTCTCCTCCTTTGAAGAATCCTCAAAATGAAATGGCGAAATTCATGAGTTTTGACCAAAAACTCAAAAATGCCAAAAAACCAAAGCATGTCAAAATTTGCCCAAAATTGGTGTGTATGACCCTCAAGGGTCCCTAGCAACATGCTCTGAAGCATAAGCCAAAATATGAAGTCCTGATGTGTCTTTACTCACTTTCCGTGTCGGGCGCTTCTGCAAAACCAAGATGCCTCAAAGTCTTTGAAATGTCTTCTTTAAACCAAACTCTGTCAATCCACTGTTTTAATGAGGAAACAGTGTTTTTGGATGCTTGTGCAAAATGCCCATTTTTGATACAAGACCCCTGTTTCTTCAAAATGTGGCCTTCCCAACCTTTGATATGAAATTCAACAAGCAGACCTTTTAAGAAGAAAAACACAGTGAAATCAAGATAGACAGTCAAAGTGAAATTGCTATGTGCTGTGATAAGGTCACCCTGCCCTTTGAAGTTTGGAGGCCAACAATATATTCTTGTGTCTTTGACCAAGGTAAAAATTACAAACTTCTCAATTTCAAAACCCTGCCCTTTTCTTGGTATGCAACTCAACCAACCAAGTCCACACCATATACACAGTCAACCTTAGTGCAGCCACACAGTCAAATCCACTGTTCATAGAACAAAGGTGGCAGAGCTTTGAAATGATTTTGAGGTTTTAACAAAGGCTTGTAGGATTTTTGTCTTTCAAACAATCAAGGTTCCCTTTCAATATAAAAACCCCTGCCTCTTTAGAAAACTGCCTTTCCAACCTCTGAATATCAACTTAATAAATGAGCTTGAAGAACAAAAAGATAGTCAATCAGTATACACAGTCAGCAATGATATTTTTCTGTGTGTGTGGCAAGGGTACCCTGCCCTTTGATGTTTTGAGGATATAAGACACCCTTGTCTTTTTAGAGGAAGGTGAAAACACAGTTTTTTAGTTCAAACATTCTCTTTCCTTGTAGGCACTTCACCAGTATATCCAACACTACACCACAGTTTTAAACAAAGGATATCCACACAGCAAAAAACATTGTTTATAGATATGGTGACAGAGTTTGAAATATTTTTATGCTGTGGTGACAACAACCTGTATCATTCCAATGCCAATAAACTCCTCTTTGATCAAAACATTAACCCCTCGTATGCAGCTCACCAATGTATTTAACAATATAAAATCAGTCAATCAAAAGGCACAACACAGCTCAAAGTTTACTGTGTATGAGATAAGTTAACAGGGTTTATTTTGTTTTTGTGATGTAGTAACCAGGCCTGTAGCATTCAATCAATAAAACTTCCCTTCAACAAAAACAATGTTCCCTTTTTATACTTCACTGTTCTCCATTGGTATGTCACCCCACCAATCAATTCAACACTTATAAACATTGCCAGCCAGAGTGCATACACAGTCAGAAATTATTGTTCATAGGACAAGGTGGGAAAATTTGAAAAACGTTTCTGTGGTGTTAGAAAGGTTTTGCAGCAGTAAAACACCAATAAACTTTCTTTCAAACAAAACATTTCACCCTTGTTACTTAATTGTTCTTTGCACACAGTTTGGTAAAAGAACCTCTAACTGATAATGGCAGATTCCTCACTAGCCCTATATGCAAATAGTAGTTTTACTTGCTGGTTATGCTTCATGGAATGGGAGGTCACAACACTGCTTTTTGTCCTTCACAAAAACTCATCTGATGATCACTGTGTTGAGAGCTGGCCTATTGTTTTGCCCTTTCCAAAACAATGCCTTTCACTCACAGATTTTTACACATGCCTGCAAATGGTAATGACAACTACACCTACTGCAACTTATTTTGTGGTCAAAAGGAAACAGTGGTATTTGCTCTTTTTACCCCACAGAGGAGAATGTTTTTGAAATGGCAAACATTTACATCATGATTTTATGCTCTTTGAAGATAGACCCATTGTTTCAACTTTCAAAACCCTATCTCTCCTTTCAATACTGATTTAGGCCAGTTTAATGGGAATTTCTCATTAATAAAGCTTCAAAACCCTTTCAAAAAACTACTTTAACATTCCTAACCAAGACCCTCACCCCTTTCACCAATTATTTAGCCTTTGATGCACGAAGCATATGATTACCCTTTAGAAATTTGAATATACTAAAGAGGCACTTAAATACCTTGAAACATGATGGCAGCCATTGTTGACAAGTTTTAGCAGCTCTGGAAATAGCTTTGGAAGGATTTTAGGTGATTTTTTGATCAGTGCTACAGGAGTGCCACGTGCTGCTACAGGAGCGCCGCGCAGCAGTGCATTCCTTTGTAAATTTTGTGCACAGGAGTGTCGCGCACTTTTCCAGGAGTGTTGCGCAACTTTGCACCCAATTTTGAAGGCCTTCCCGTTGTCAGAATTGGGCGTGAGATGGCTCGTTGGAAAGCTGTGGAAGTCTAATTTCCAGAAAAACTTGAATTTTTTTATTTGGAGTCCATTTGGTTGTTCAAAAATGCATTCTCCCAACACTGGTCAAAACTGGTGAATGCTGGTGCAAAAAAACATAGCGTTGATTGCAGGCTACTTTTGGATGCCTTCCTATTGTCGGAATTTGGCCCGAGATGGCTCATCGAAAATCTATGGAAGTATAATTTCCATAAAAATTTTAATTTTTCATTTGGATTCAATTTGGTTGTTCAAAATCTGACTGTCCCATCACTGGGAAAAATGATGAATCCTGGTGCAGAAATTCTCCCATGACATCTGAATTTTTCACATTTCTCACAAACCATGATACCTGTGTAGAAACTGAAGGAGGTTTTTTTTCTTGAACCTATGAGGGACAAAAACCTCTCTCTCTTTTGTAAATTTCATCTCTTTTTGGTCAGAAAATCATTTTGAAACAAACTTCCCGGGTGCTCCTTAACCCTAATTTTACTGTGGCAGAGGTATTATGATTCAACAGCGATGCAAATTTTACTATCCCTTGGTATTTGCTGAGATGAGATATTTGAGCTTATTTTTGACTATGGGTACATTGTTTCCATGGCATTCACTTAAACTCTTTCATCCTCTGTCTATCAAGAAGGGCGCTTCTTCTAACACCTTTCCTCTGCTCAAAATATACCAGCAAGATATCTTTGACTTTGTTATAGGAGTAGAATTTATTTGGAAAACCAAATGTACTTTGCCTTCTTGTCCACTGTGATGAGCTATTTGAAGGCATTTTCTTATGAGCAAGAGGATGATTTTCCTTTAATTTTTTTATGAAGGATGGCCTTTTTGACAAATGCTTGGCTTCCTTTTGACCATGATGGCAGAGTTTGTTTTGAGATCAAGACCCCTTTTTACCATTTTGACTATCTGTTTTCACAACCTCTCTCCAATGATGATAAAACCTGTCAATTTATAAGTTTACCTTGTGCTTCAAAGGTAATGGAAATATTTCATACCGTATCTAGAACTTACTGATTTACCCTTATTCAAATTGTAGCAGCAGAGTATCTTGATTTGTTTTCAAAAGGAAAGTGTCCACCTTTGTGACAGTGGCTTACATACCTTGCTCTTAATTCTCCAGAGTTAATGATGCCCACTGTGAAACTGATTTTGATTAGAGGTGCAAAACAGCAGTTGCACTCACCTATGTTTATCATTCTCTATCTAAAAAGGTGCCTTTCCTAACACTCCTCCCTTACTCAGAATGCACTAATATGGTACCATTAACCTTTCTTGGGAAGAGCAAAACTCAAAATTTCTTTGTCAACTTGTGCTAAGCGACCTGAAGGACATATTTTTATGATTGGAGCAGACCAGTACTTTGAAACATAATCATTATTATGTCCTTTCACCTGTGCAATGACTCATCTTATCACTACTGTTCAAAATTTATTTTGTTGGAGCTGTGGACTGTCTTTTATCAAAACCTTGTTAAGAGATAAGTTTGACCCATTGGATTGCAGTGGTACCCCTGCTTTCCATTTTGTCTCTCACCTTGCTTCTCTGATCAAACAGACCTTGAAATCGATTAATTCCCTGGCCATCTGCTTATGAATGAAGGAGGCCTTTTTCTCTTGGCAAAATATCTGATGTTTTGTCAACCTTCTGTCTCAGCTATGTGAAGGCTGCCTAATGAACATATTGGTAAGGGTTTCTCTTGCATATGATGGTAGGCAAACAAATTTGGAAAAATTACTGCTTTTACCTCTGCCTGCAATCATTACTTTACCCTGGTCACTATCTCACTGTTTGCTAAAAACAAAATTGTCTCACATTGAGCTGCAACTTTTCAAGTCAAACCTTGGCCATCGCCCTCTGCTTGTAGATGAAGGAGGCGCCTTAACCCTCTGCTTATAGATGAAGGAGGTTCTTAGCCATGACTTATCAATAGCCTTTTGACAGTGTTGTCTTTCTTCTACTGTGTTTTCAGGCTGAATGAAGCTGCAAGATCTTGATGAGTAACTCTTTGCCCTGCAGATGCATCTCAGACTCATGTTCACATTGAGAAGCAGCTGTTCTTCTCATGTGGAGTCAAGAATTTTCTTTTGAGATGCTGAAATGTTTCTTGTGCTTGTAAAATCCATAAATAGTATAAAACACCTAAAATCAGCTTGAGATTTATGGTCTATGCACTGTTGAGACTTGGGGGCGCATAAGTGGCGCGGCTTAGGGTTGTGACTAACTTCATTTGCAGATTGGGAGGTCTTTTATGACTTGTCTAAAACAGATGGAGGTTTTTTTGCCCTTTGATGATTGCCAAGGGTTAAATGCCTTAAAGCGCCACTTCCTAACTTAGGGGAGTCTTTTTGAACAGATTTGGATTGTCTTTTTAGAGCTGATGGGCAGACTAGTATGGCTGAGGCAAGATGGGATTTGATAATGAGGTTTCATCTCGTCATGAGAAAAGTGAAAGGTAAGAAGGCAAAAAGTTTTCATGGGGGTTTTCTAGATGAAAAGTTGACGTATGGACATCAGCTTCTAGAAAAATCAGCTAGGAATTTTAGTCATCAACAACCGGTGAAAATTATTGATGACTAACAGGACTAAAATTCCTCTTCATTCACCTGTTTGGTACTAGGATCAGCGGATACCTTCCACGGAGAAAACTTCAGCGCTAGAGGCCGGCCCTCTAGAATGTCCACGGGGAACCTGACGAGGGGAGTGTGCCATTTCCACATGGAAAAGGCAACGATCAAGTATCCATAAATGAAACTAGTAGCGCGCTTGTAGTTCTCCTCGTACGCGTCAAATAGTTCCTTCAACAGGAAGGAGCACCAGTTCAACTTGGTGCCCTGAACACAGTGCTCTGCAATGGAGATAGTGTCTAGAGTGCATTCGCCCTTTGTGTAGTGCCTCATTGTCTTGCTGACAATGAGGTAGCAGGAAAATTTAATCTCTGTATTATTGATAAGGTCTATCTTGGCTCCTTTTCCCCCTCGACAGGATCCATATTTGACATATAGGTCTGCTTCTCCCAACTTCCGTGCACACTTGGAGGTGGTCTAACAGGAAGTTGAGACATCTGTGCCATTCTGCGAAAGCCCTGTGAGACGATGGATATCCTTAGCATGAATGGGAATTTCCTTGTTCAGCCACAAGGACCCATTCTGGATGCGGCTGAGGAGGAACCGAGTGCACTGCAGAGCTGGTCCTGTGGTCCCGAAGACTGGAAGATTTCGTAAGTTCATCACAGAATATTGTTGAAGGCCACAGAACTCTGGTAACATTCTGTTTGCTGAGTTCCCGGCTGTTGTGTAGTAATGTTCCATATACACCTGCCAATGGAGTGTAGGGAATTCGGAAGCATCTGAAAGGTTAGCATCTATCAAGGCTGCATTGTCATATTTCCCTACAAGGGACTACGTCTTATGAATTTTTCTGTCGAGCTCTAGTTCGAGGACGGCTGGGATGGCCTTCTGCATTTTTGCTCGACGCTGATAGACCTGCAGAATTCGTCTCGGCGTCCTCTCTTGGTGCTGTGCGTCTGGAGACTTCTGCTGCTCTGGTGCTGCTGCAATTGCTAATTCGAACTGTTCTGGCATTCTTGTGCTTTTGGTTTTCATGAAAGGTATGTAATTACCTGGCACGAGTGGAGTTGATGAGACCCCCTAACGAGTTAATTCTTGCTAGCATTTTTTTCTGTGATAATAGTGTGATCAATCGCGTGCCAATGTGTATTCTGACAGTTGTTGATGGTGGCATGGGGAAATGGGCGGATGCGACGGTTGAGGTTACTGTGGATGATGGAAAAATGATTATGGCAAGGTTACGTCCAATTAGGGTAATTTATGGTGCAAATCTAGATGATCCTACGGACTGACACAAGTACTGACTGAAATGACCTGGACTGGCCTTGACACATTTATGAATCCTACGGGGATGAAATGCTAGACGCTCCCCTCCCCGACCACAATCGGTTGCGGTTCGGTCCCGCAATAGAGCAGTTATTGACAAACTATGCATGAACAAAAAACACTACCTATGCTCATCCTAGTTGCGAGAGAGTTATTCACCTACGCTACTCTACGGGTGCTCTCGGTTGCGAGAGTTATTAATAAATATTGGAATAAACTTACTCCTGGTAGGGTTTCAGGTGTGTGCCATTCACCCATCTCGGTAAAACAGTACCTTCCAGCTAAGCCAACCGAACAACTCTAGACTCTCTAATCTCGATGACAAAGTAAGGTCCTAACCAGTGAATCTACAGCTTTCCTGGGAACTTCTAGAACTTGTTGTCATATAAGAGGACCTTGCCGCCAACCTGGAATGTTTTGTTCTTGATGTGGTGGTCATTCCACGCTTTCTGCCTGTCCTTATGAACCTTCTGGTGGAATTCGGCCAAGAACCGGGCCTTGTCTAGTTCCTGTAGTTCATGTAGGTGCTCCAGGAGCGAGGCTTCTTTCGAGAACTTGAGAGACGTGGCAATTAAAAGACTGGGTACAGTGAACTCAGTGGGAATCACATCTTCCCAGCCATACACCAACTAGAACGATGTCTGATTGGTCATGCACTTTACCATAGTCCGGTAGGCCCAGAGTTCAGCTGGTAGCCGCTCATCCCAGTCATCCCACTGGGCGTTACAGATCTTTATTAACCCATTTTCAAGAATTTTATTAAATTCTTCAATAGTACCATTGGCCTGTGGGTGGTACGGGCTGCTTTTGTGATGTTGAATCATAAATGTGTCCAACAGTGACTTGACCATGTCATTAATGAAATGCATTCCCTGATCGCTGGTTAAACTTCGCGGGCAGCCAAACCTGCTGATGATGTGTTCAAAGATGAACCGTGCTACTGTATCCGCCGTGCAGTCGCGTACCGCCACTGCCTCAGCCCACCTGGTGAGGTATTCGGTTGCGGTAATGATGTAGCGGGCCTCAGAGTGCCTGGAAACCGGGGCTATGGGACCTATGAATTCGACATCACACTTCTCGAATGACCGCAACACATGCACTGGGTGTAGCGGAAGCTCGTCCCTGTGAGAGGGCCTCCCCATTTGCTGACAGACATCGCATCTCTTAACAAATTTCTTACAATCTGCATGGACCGTCGACCACCATAGTCTAGCCTGGAGTACCTTCCTCGCAGTGGGTTTTTCTCCCACATGCCCTTCCGCAACACTACTTTGGAATTCCCACATCACAGCTTCACGCTCGTGGTCAAGTACGCATCTGCGCAGAACCTCATCGAGGCCTAGTTTGTATAGCTGCCCCGCAATCAGTTGGTATTCAGCGGCGCGGACGACCAAGTGTCATTTCTGGAGTGGGGTGTAGTGCTGAGGGCACTGCCCCGTGGTCAGATAGGTGGCAATGTCAGCCAAGTAGTCTGGTATAGCTTCGACCAGGAAGAGGTCAGCATCCGGCAGCTGATCATCAAGAGCGCTGTCGTTCTCCCCCATTTCCAACTTGGATAAATGATCGGGCCTGACGTTCAACCTCCCGGGCTTGACAATCATCTCAAACGTGAATTCTTGGAAGAGTAGAAGCCAACGATAGATCTGTCCTTCCAACACAAGCTTATTCACCAAGTACTTCAATGCAGAGTGGTCCGTAAAGCACTTGAATTTTCCTCCTAGAAGGTAGTGGCAGAAATTTTGGAGCGAGTACACCATCGCTAGGGCCTCCCTCTCAGTAGTGGTGTAATTCTTCTCCGCATTAGACAGTTTTCGGTTGGCGAAGTAGACTGGATGGTCGATCGTTGTCCCCGGGTTGTGCCAAAACAGCCCCAAGTGCAATACTGGAAGCGTCAATATGCACATGGAACCGCTTATCCCAATCTAGGTGAACAATAATAGGCATCGTCGCCAGCTTTTCCTTCAAAGTGTCAAGGGCCATTCAACACTCCTCTGTCCACTGGAATACTTCAGACTTCTGCAGTAGCTTTTCTAAAGGGGCAGTGATCTTCGCGTAATTTCGGATAAACTGCCTGTAATATCCTGTGTGCCCAAGCAGTGCCCGCAAATGCTTCACCATTTCGTGGGCTTCCATGTGGACGATCACTGCTACCTTGGCGGGGTCAACGCAGACCCCTTGCTTGCATACGACGTGTCCCAACAGCGTATCGAAAGGAACTGCAAAAATACATTTCTTTAAGTTCAAGGAAATCTACAACTGGCGACACTGATTGAACATGATACGCAACAGGGTGGAATGTTTCTTCAACAAACTGTAGATGGTCCAATCGTCCATGTAGACTTCCAGGAACTTGTGGATATACTCCCGGAAAGCAGCGATGACAATCCGGGAAAACACAGCCAGGGCGTTCTTCAAGCCAAACGGCATTACATGGTATGTGAACGATCCCCATTCGGTGGTGAATGTCGTCTTCAGCTTGTCTTCTTCCGCAATGCGCACCTGATGATAACCCGAAAAACCATCAGTGAAGGAGTAAGCTTCATTTCTCGCAACATGATCCAATACTTCGTCGCTGAAAGGAGTGGGAAACAGATCATGGATGCAGGCATTGTTCAAACTCTGGTAGTCGACATAGACACGTATCTCTGCTTTGTCCTTCTTATTCTGAATGACGATAGGACTCACCCACTCTGCTTCTTCCACTGGAAAGATGAGACCTGCGGCCAGCATCTTTTCAATCTCCATCTTGACCTTTTTTTTGATCTGTGGGTTCAACTGATAGGGTCGATGCTTTACGGGCCTAGCATATGATTTTAGCACAATACACATTTCTCCTAGGTCTCCTTTGATACCCTTCAAATATGCAACCGACGAAGGGAATAAGTCTTCGTATTCCTGGAGGAGGCTAAAAATTTCCTTTGTTGTCTCCTCATCCCAGTAATCCCCAACTGTAGCTAGCTTGGGTTTTCCTCCGTACCTGTTACACAGAAATTTGTCACCGTCCCTGCAATTCCCCATCCCACACATTGGAGGGCTTATTCCGTGACTAGTGAGCAGTGAAATGATCTAAAAACACTTTCATGGCATTCCCCTAGACATGGACTTTCATTCCTCTGAAGACAAATCCTTGTGAAAAACCCTAAAAATAGCCTTTTTATCGTTGGCGCAACTGCTCAGTGTCATACCTGCGCTAATGGTGGAAATCCTCCAAAGAGGGCGCACCAACTAGTGCACTGTCTCAGTGTTGTACCCACGCCAGGCTTAATAAGGAGTGTTTTTTAAAATAAATGGCAGAATATTGACTCCAAAAAACTCCTGAACTGGACTCTAAATCGAGTTAGGACGTTTGGCTCTGGTTCTCCATGTAGATGAAGTAGTTTTCCACCTCTCATGGAAGCTTCCTTGAGGATAGGGCCAATCCCATGATTGTAGGGATCCCAACTCCCCTTCCACCATCTATATAAGCTTGCCATTTCCCTTTGCAAGCTAGTCTCCAAGAGCTTTCATAGCCTAAAGAATGCTACAAGAGCCTTGATAGTCCTCATAGAGCCAAATCAGTAGCAAGGAGATTGATGACTGAAGAGATAGGCTTGTCCCCATTCCCGACGAGCTTTACCGAGACGTATTCCGCTGACGACCCGCCGAAGGAAGATTCAGCGTCAGAGCCATGTTGTATTTTCCTTTGTATGAATTAATGATAAGTGACTATTGGTTATGGTTCCACTCGTATTTTTCATTATGATCATGAGTTGTGTCTTCTCTGACTGATACATAATTGCATATATCAGGTTTTACGCTTGTGTTTGTCATATTTCTTGTGTGTGCAGGTGTTCAATCACGGCAAGCGAGAGGATTGTGATCTGCTGGAGCAAGGAAACAGGAGTGCCATCTTCTCTACAAACAACAACGTTGGACTTGAGGTAGGCCTTCATCACAATTTGGTCTATTTCAATTAGGAACTTGCACCTTAGAGTGATACGATTATTGCTAGACCTGATCTGGGCTAGTAGGGATCGCCTCTGTCCGTAGAGGGGATTTACCTCTACAAAAAATTGGCGACTCCACTGGGGAAACATTGATTTGGGGTATTGTCTTGTCTTTTCGGTCGATCCTTGACTTTGCTTGGTTTATCAACTCTTTTGGTTTACTTTTCTATAGTGTAAAACCTCTGTTCAGCCCCCAGAGGATCAGATCTGATCTCTGCTTTTCCGAATTTTTCATCTTTTCATGGTTGGCTTGATTGGTGCGGTTTCCACACTAACAGTCACACCAATTGGCGCAGGTTTCCAGTTCATCACTCGTGCCATCCCCTGTCTGGCGTGGATTACAACTAGACAGTCGCACCATCTCCTGTAGGTGATAGGGTTTTCCCTTGTTCTGAAGTTTCTTTTGGTCAGTACTTTGCTTCTGGGTTTGTTTTAGATTTTGCTTCAAGTGGTGAGTTTGGTCTTGGTTGGGAGAAATTCTTTGTTTTATAATTTTTAGGCGTTGACGCTTGTTGTCAGTTAGCAACCCGTGCCAGTTTTCCATTGGTGCTAGTTGTCAGTGAGAAAGTCGTGCCAGTTAGCGCCAGTTGTAAATGATAAAGTCGTGCCAATTTCAGGGTGTGTGGAAATTGAGATTTTTTCCCTAAATCCTTCACCAATGTCTCTTTCCCTTCTGGTATTTTCACTGTATGAGCATATATTACATTGCTCATTCTTTGAAATGTCTTCTCTCCATGATTGCTTGATGTAAAATGGAATGAATGCCTTGTTTTGATCTCATGCTTTGGAAGTCCTCTTTATGTCTTGTCACCTTTGGAGGAATTTCGTTACAAAGTGTTTTGAAACAATGATTGCATTATTAGTGTTTGTTTACATCTCTTTTGCATTCATCTAGGAGATTTGTGTTCATTTAGTTTTCGTCTCAAAGTTTTCTTTTCATTAAAATGCATTAGATCACATTGCATTGAAAAGTATTTTTGAGATTTATCATTGAACTTAGATCACATTGTTTAATGATTGAAAACTAAAATTTGCTTTGAGTGCATTCTCTTTCATTAAAAGCATGCATTAAGTAGATTCTCATTTCATCGAAAAATGCATTGAGTGCATTCTTATCATTTGAAAAGAAAAAGGGAAATTGTGCATAGATTACAATTGCATAGTTTCGAAAAAGAGGATTTTGCATAGATTACATTGCATTATTCGCATCGTTGAATGTTTGGAATTACTTTTGGATAGTGAAAGTCATCTAGTTTGGAAAAAGTTTCGTTTTTCAGTATTTTTGTTTGTTGCATCATTGTTTGAAGCTCTTCCCTTAACTTGATAGCATTCATCAAATTGAAAAGTTTTCTTTTCTCATATAACTGCATATAGGATATTTTTAGATGACACTCTCTAGGGCTTGAAAACTGAGACACAATTGAAGATAAACTGTAAAATTTATTCAATCAACCTAAGGAAGCATTGAAACATTAACAAAATATTTAGAGGTCTAGGTTAGAGACATGTTCCGACGTCGTTAAACCTAGTAGCTGTCGTTCGCCTTTTGGCTTTAGACAGTGCTAGTACGGACTTGTGCTCCCCGTACCGTTGCGTATATAAAGGGAGACCCCACTAGGTTGCTATCCTTTATCTGTAGGAAGCCGAGTCTGCCGCCTTATACCTGTGATACACCAGACACAGCATTCAGGGAGATTTCCTGCATGTACGTTAAGTCCTTGGTTTCTCTTTCATTTTGAAACCAAGGTGTATATTGCAGTTCACGGTTATTTGGTACACCCTTTTCCTAGAATTCTTGAGTAGTCATTTTGATCTTTTCTGACTCATTAAATTTGAAAGGATCATCAAGCGCTTGTCCTTTCAAGCTTGTTTCCAATCTGAAGGTGATAGAGTCACATTTTGCTTGTTTCTCGACTCTTAAAGGATGAAACGGTAGATTTTTGTTTCAATGTTTTAAAAATTAACTACCCACGAAATATTCCTGGTTAAAGTTAGTTTCCTTAGGGTGTTGTTCTGAAGATCGTTTCTGATGGCTAATTTTCCAGAGTACACCAACCAAGGAATCCCCTCTGATGGGAATCCGAGTCTTTTTCCTCCTTTTGGGAATGTTGGTGCTCCTTATATGGCGACGTTGTCCCTTCCTGGGTTAACTGTTGGGTTGCCTGTTTGGTTGTTCTCAACCTCTATGGTCCCGAATGTCCCGTCTACTGTTCAATCAGTTCCTCCGCCTGAACAATGTCATGTTGATTTGAAGGTGGACCTCTCCCCTTCTTCGCCTGTTTCTGTGTCCTCCTCTTCTACTTCGCCTGGTGAAAGTCTGGATTCGAGTAACCAGGTGGCTAAGAAGAAGAAGAAGAAGACAAAGAAGAAGAAGTTAGATAAGAGAGAGGCTAAGGCTGCAGCTATTGCTTCCGAAACATCTCCTCTTGATAAACCTTCCAACCCTCCGTGAAAATTCAAGTTCCCTTGCATGTTGTGCAAGGGAGACCATCTTCTTCAAGACTGCCCTGGCATTCCCAAGGTGCTCGAAGTATGGTCCAATGGTCGTCCGTCGTTTCCTTTTACTTCCGAGAGTCAGGTTGGGGGCACGTCTTCAACTGGTGCTGGTAAGGCTCCTAAGAAGCAGGGTAAGCTTGAAAATCCTTGTAAGTTGTGTGGGGGGCACCATGCCATTCACCTTTGTCCATATATGTATGAAGCCAAGCGAGTTTTGTACAAATCGGCTATTTCTGCACCATGCCTTCCAGCTGGTTACAAGCAGCTTTCTTTGAGTCCTCTGCTAGCTGACCCTACGATTGGTCAAGAGTCATTCTTGGTCGATCCTGCTCCCTCGGAAATTCAAATTCAAAAATTCGTTCTTGACCAACCATTGGTCATGGGATCGGTTGAGCTAGCCCCGTCAGTGGTGCACCAGGTCTTTTCCATTGAGAGTGGATCTCACATCCCTCAGGTTCTTCTTATTTCTTCAGATTCTTCAGACTTGGAGAAATATTCTCTTGTCCCTGTACCTCAAGAAGCTACTCCTCCGCCTCCCATGATGGAGGTCCCAGAGGATACTCCCCCTGCCTTCGAGATGGAGGTTGTGAAGGATGCTCCTTCTTCTTCTGTAACACCAGGGGAAGACCATCTCAGTTCGATGGTAGCCCCTCCAAGTACTTTGGTTGCTTCCTTTGATTGGAATCGATTTGCAGGATACCGCCTTCCGTCTTATGTGCATTTCGAGATAATAGTACAGGCCTTTGGTCTAGTCATACCTAGCACTATTATAGACGAAGGCGCGTCTGTTAGTTTTCTATCCTCAACTACTTGGCAAGCTTTTGGTTCACCGCCGCTTGCGCTCGTTACGCAGAATCTGTTGGCATTTAACAGAAGAACTAGTCAACCATTAGGGATCCTTCCAAGGTTACCTATTACTTTGGGAGGTAAAACTATCCATATGGACATGATGGTTGTTCCAAGCCCCTTGGATTTCAATCTGCTCTTGGGGCGCGATTACACCCATGCCATGGGAGCGCTCGTCTCCTCCCTTTTTCACGTGGTCTATTTTCCACAAGAAGGACAGATTGTGACCATTGATCAGCTTTCATTCTTTGGTCCTGATATGGCAGCTGGCCCGCCATCATCCCTTCCTGGTTTTTATCCACTCGTTGTACTTTCCCCACCGCAGGTCAACTATGTGGCTACCTACCCCATGCCTGTACCCAGTGATAGTGCCATTGTGTATCAGGTGCTGGGGGAATTGGGTCCCGACTTCCAGGATATTTTCCTTCCATCGGGAGTGGAACTCTTGGAAGCGATGACTTCTTGTTCATTATGATGAGGTCGGTCGGAGAACAGTTAGTTTTCTTGTGTCAAGCTCCTTAAAAAATGAAACAAGGTGGTCGGAGCATAGTTCGTTTTCTTGTGTCAAGCTCCTTAAACCATGAAACAAGGTGTCCTGAGGATAGTTATTTTAATGTGTCAAGCTCGTTAAAACAATGAAACATTTTTCCATTCAATTCGAGTCTTTGATAAGATCTTGTAAAATCCCAGTTGAGTCTTTCTCTTGATCTCGTAACTTGAACCTTCACTCCATCTGCCTTTCATATGGATTGAAGCTTGGGGGGCATGTACCTCGAATTGAGTCACCATGCTGGGGGCATGCTTACTTTTTCAAGCATAGTTTGTTTCCGTTTCAAGCTTGTGTAAAAATGAAACCGGTTTCAAGCATAGTTTATCTTTGTTTCAAGCTTGTGTAAAAATGAAACCAACTTCAAGCAAAGTTTTCTGATTTCAAGCTTATATAAAAATGAAACCTTTCCCATTTTACCTCTTGTGATTGTCTTTTTATCAGCCTGTTTTTCTAGATGAGCCTTGGTTTTCTCACTCCATCGTCACTATCTGCTTGGCCGATCATATGCATTCACTTGGTTGTTTTACCCATTCCTGAGGAACCGCTACGATGAGTGGTCTTGTTAGCCAGCCTCTTAACCTTTACTTGTTTTGAGTAGTTCCACCATTACCGAAACCAGTTGCTCAGTTGCTACCCTTTATGCCACTCGTTCCTCCAGGAGGAGTCAACTTTTAGCTCTTTTATGACTCTCTAAACATGAAATTATTGTCGAGTCTCTTGTCATTTTGAACTCGTTAAATTGGTTGCGAAACGACATCTACCCAGTATACGTTTATCCCTTTTTCAGGATGGGATAGATTATTTACGAAAAAGGAATACCCTAGCCTATTGCGACTAGGAGGTTTTCTCAGACACAGTTTTCTACCTTTTCGGATCTGAGGAACTATTTACGAAAAGGGACCATTGGAGTTTACTTTTCCGCTGTCTTTTCAAACTCTCTAAACATGAAAAGACGTCGAGTTCTTCCTTTGTCAGACTTGTTAAACCCTGATGACATCAGATTCAATCGTAATGACGATATTCGAGTTTCTCCTTCCTAGGGCTCGTTAAATGTACTAGGATGGATTTGTTTGAAGGAAGGACTTATATGACAAGCATATGGTATCATCTTCAAGCTTTTGTAAAAATAAAGAGGTACTCGCCAGGAATGGTGGGAAAAATGGAACCAAAATCATTGTCGTGTCAGCAGTATGTCACTCTTGAACATGGCACTTGTCTGCATTCGTGTCGAGTTGGGGACATCTCATCTCATTTTCCACTTTCCTATGTGGATTTGGGTGATCCCTTTTGACCTCTCATCTACTCTTTGTATCATCATCATGACCTTTGATCTTTTGATGTCAAATACTTCCAAATCCACTGTCGTGCGGCCGATATGTTCAAGAGAAGTTGACCTCTGCAAAATTTCAACCTTCCTCTGATTCTCATCTAATCTTGATTTATAAAGACATTATGTTCCTCTGTCTCATGTCAATGATGTGGGAAACATTATTGCCCCACCTTCGATCAAGGTCACTTCCTGTCGACTTCAGCTCATTATCTAGGAAGTTCATCTAGAGACTCCCTTCTGGTACCTTGGAGCCTGCATGCCTCAATGGTAGGTTCTTCACGTTCGACGTGAGGTTTTCATCATTAGCCTCTGATTGAGTGATTATACGGGTGTTCGATGCCAGCTCACTGATTCACATGCCGTATATTGTACCTATAGTACCTTGAGGACCATTGTCATTAATGGTGGTACCTCTCGCATCTGCTAACAGCTTTCATCATTGGCTGGTAATCAGGCAATGTTCTTGCATGTTCGACTTCAACTCACTTATTCACATGCTTGAACTTGTACTTTGTTCGGGTCGAGATGGGGTGCAAGACCCTGGATTTTGTCTGTTGGAATCCAGGCTGCGATTTTGTGGATTATTATGATTGGTTACATGACTCACTGATTGGATGGCTACGACCATACTTGGGTCTCTTTTATCGATCCTTATTGGATGGCTATGTCCGTGCCTTGGATCTGGATTTTAGTATACTCTGTTATGGATGGTTGTGCCCATGCCACATATATATCATGTATTTGAGATATCAGTTGTACTTCTCTACACAGGTTTTCTGATGGCAGTGTTTTTAGTTGGACATGTTCTCGTAAAGCATTTCACCCCTCTCTCTCTTTCGGGCCTCATGCTTTAGGGGGCATCTGTTACACAACAATTTGTCACCGTCCCTACAATTCCCCATCCCGCACATTGGAGGGCTTATTCTATGACCTGTGAGCAGTGACATGATCTAAAAACAATTTCATGGAATTCCCCTAGACATGGAATTTCATTCCTCTGAAGACAACTCCTTGTGAAAAACCCTAAAAATAGCCTTTTTATCCTTGGCGCGACTGCTCAGTGTGATACCCTCGCCAATGGGGGAAATCCTCCAAAGAGGGCACACCAACTAGCACACTGTCTCAGTGTTTTACCCGCGCCGGGCTTAATAAGGAGTGTTTTTCAAAAATAAATGGCAGAATATTGACTCCAACAAACTCCTGAACTAGACTCTAAATCGAGTTGGGACGTTTGGCTCCGGTTCTCCATGTAGAGGAAGTAGTTTTTCACCTCTCATGGAAGCTTCCTTGAGGATAGGGCCAATCCCATGATTGTAGGGATCCCAACTCCCCTTCCACCATCTATATAAGCTTGCCATTTCCCTTTGAAAGCTAGTCTCCAAGAGCCTTCATAGCATAAAGAATGCTGCAAGAGCCTTGATAGTCCTCATAGAGCCAAATCAGTAGCAAGGAGATTGATGACTGAAGAGAGAGGCTTGTCCCCATTCCCGATGAGCTTTACCAAGACGTATTCCGCTAACAACCCGCCGAAGGAAGATTCAACGTCAGAGCCAGGTTGTATTTTCCTTTGTATGAATTAATGATAAGCGACTATTGGTTATGGTTCCACTCGTATTGTTCATTATGATCATGAGTTGTGTCTTCTCTGACTGATACATAATTGCATATATCAGGTTTTACGCTTGTGTTTGTCATATTTCTTGTGTGTGCAGGTGTTCGATCACGGCAAGCGAGAGGATTGTGATCTGCTAGAGCAAGGAAACAGGAGCGCCATCTTCTCTACAAACAACAACATTGGACTTGAGGTAGGCCTTCATCGCAATTTGGTCTATTGCAATTAGGAACTTGCACCTTAGCGTGATATTATTGTTGCTAGACCCGATCTGGGCTAGTAGGGATCGCCTCTGTCCGCAGAGGGATTTACCTCTACAACAGTACCTATGTTCAACTTCTTTGTCTTAGCAGCTACAAATGGATGCCTTCGATATTCGTTTCTTCATTGATGTTCCGCTCGCCTTCCTTCTCTTAGAAATATAGGTGCCTGAGGTCCTCCAGACTGTCATCGTCTGGGTCGCCGTCAATCTGTTGGCAAGCCAACTCGTACCTGGCCTCAGGACGTGATGCACATGTGCCCCCATCAGGCTCTGGGTTGCAGAGAAATAGTACCCCCTTGATAGCCTGTAGTGCCTGAGACACCATCTCTGTCTCCCCTTCGAACGAGAAGCACCAAACAAACTTGTTCGTGACTTCCTGCCAGGAGCTGTTTCCTCTTTTCCGTTCTTCTTCCAAGTACAGGCCTGGGGGATGGTATCTAAGGAGTGAATGAACCGATGTACCCACAGCTCTTGCGGGTATCCCAGGCCTTGCCACTACTCCTCACAGCTCTTCAAGTGGTCCCGCGGATCGGAAGTCCCTTTGTTCCTGTGCCTGCTTCGAGGGCCTTCGTCTTCTTTGAATCGTGCCTGCAAAGCCTCCGCCACGCAACTCCACCGCGACAAGGTGTTGTGTTGGTTCCTCCACCACCTTGCTGATGTGGACTTTAGTGCAACGTCCAAAAGTGGTATCCTGCTTCCTTCAGGTACCATGTCCTCCACCTTTGCAATAAAGGTATTGACAGCCTACATGTTCGACAGGGTGGGGTATTCTCTGAACTCAGCGCCAATCCATCGGACTCGGGCAATGGCGGCACATCTCCACGTCCTAGTTTCATACCCACCCTACTGCCAGTCTTCCCAAGCAAGTTTCGATCCCAGCTCCGAGCTCTAGACATTGCGCCAGCTGACGGAGCCAGTTGTGGTTGGGTTGATATAGTCCTCCTGCTTCCCTGTAGTCATCTGATAAAGGTGGTCCATCATCTAAGCATCCTCCCGGTTGTCCACAGTTTCGATATATCGCGGGCCTTGATATGGGTCAAGCGGCTGAGTGACTCGGACCTCTCCATCCTCAAAGATCATCAGCTCCTTTTTGAGGTCGATGATGGTGTAATTCTCAAAAGCCCAATCAATGCCGAGCAGCATGGGGTAAGGATCCTTCTCTCCCATAATATCATTAACCTCAAAATCCGTGTAAGTCTTCACCCCTGCAATGTCGACCTCGACACCTTCAAGTCGGCCGATCGGCACAATGCAGTACTGGTTCGCCATTCTGAGTTGAATTGGCGAGTAGGTCAGTCGTGGCCTTCCAAGAGCCTCCCACGTCTTCCGTGGCAGGATGTTGACGTCAGACCCTAAATCAAGCATGGTATCGCTGATTTGGAATCCCGCAACCTGCGTGGTAAGTCAGAACTCTTTTCATGTGCGTGGCTTGGTCTTCTTGACTCACTGCACATACTGAGGTGTTGTGTCCACAGGTTCCCTCGGGCCTGTATTCCCCTGTAGTGCATCCTGCAGAGTACGCTGGAGCTGGTCCCTCATCGAAGCATTATCAACAATCTTGAGGAACAACTGAAGCCATTCCTTGATCAAGGTCCCCATAGCGCTCTATTCTCTGGAGCCAGTCGTCGGGGTTACCTCAAGGCCCCCGGTTTCCCTCAGTTGAGCAAAATCTTCCACCGCCTCCTGGAAGTACCTCTTTTGCGCGTCCAGCCAGATCAGTTGTTTCGGGGAGGTGGGTCGAATAGCCCGGACTGGCTCCTTCCCATGAGTTTCCTCTCTAGTCTTCTTGCTGCCCCGCATGACGATCGATACATTCTGCATGGCCGAGGTCGCGGTACCTCGCAGTTCGGATTTTACCAAAATTTTTCCCCTCTGTCGTGCCCGTTGCTCCCACTTCTTAATGATTTCTGGGCAGTCCTCTATTGCATGGGCATTCACGCGGCACTGGCAACACCAAGGACGTTGGGGAATGGGACATTCCTGAGCCACGTGACCCTCCTGGTCACAGTTGTAACATTTCACTGGACCTTGTCCCCCTGTGCGGCCTCCGCGCATATCGCCACCTCTTCCCCTGGAAGCCTCATTCACCCTATAGGAAGGACGATCCAACCGATCCGCGAGGGCGTCGAGAGCTCTGCACTGCTCAGTGTTGTGAGTCATGGAAGCACAAAACTCATAGTATACATTGTTTGGGATGTTAGAGTACTTATATAGTATCGGGCACATCCGAGGTGGATGCCCCATTATCAGGAAAATCTCACAGTACTCCGTGGCGATTGGGTTTGGTTGAGATGGGAACCCCGCATAAGGCTGTTGCGGCTAGTATACCCCCTACGAATTCAGCGCGTGCCACCCCCTGTGGGTGGACCCCCTGGATTGCCGCAACAGAGGGTCCCACACCTGTGCCACACAGCCGAGGACATTCGATTGCGATGTGACCTTCAACCAGGCAATGAGTGCACCAAACGTTCGGCCTGGCTAGTCTTATAGGCTACATTTCCTTGAGATTTTCAGTCAGACTAGCGATCTGATGCTACAGTCCCACCAAGGAAGGATCCTGCGGGGCCGACCCTCCCTGATATTCCTGAGGGTAGCCTGCCATGGCCTCTATCTTCATGGCCTGTTCCAAAGCATCCTGCAAGTTGGCAATCTTCTACTGGGTGAGGGGGGTTCGCATCAAGGGAAGCAGAGCCTTGATGAACCAGTCCCTTTGATGGTTTGAATCGATCGGGTAGCTCAGTTTCCTTATCGCATCCTTGAAGTGCTGCATCAGCTCCCATGCAGTCTCTCCTTCTTTCTGCTTAGTCTCCTAAAGCTCAGACAAACCCTACTGGTCCGTCTGGGGAAGTTTAAATTCGCGGAAAAAATCCCGCTTTACGTCCGCAATTACTAGATTAGGATGGGCCTCGGACCACTTAATAAACCATCGCAGAGCCCTCTCTCTGAGCTTGTTTTGAAACTCTATTAGCTTCCCGGCGTCTAGCGTCTGCCGAGCCCTCCATATTTCTTCGCAGAGATACCAGTGTTGCTCTACATCATCGTTACCCCGGCCAGAGAATTCTGGATACCAGGTGAATGACCCAGCCATATTGACTTGCGAAAGGGTAACCAGGATAAACCCTCTGGGTCCTAGTTGTGTGACTGTACCACTGGGAAATTCAATACTACTAGTGATGCTGCTATTAACGTATGTCGCTGTCGACAATGAACTGCTGTGCAATTGACTCAGTGCTTGTAGCTTAATGAAAATATTACTTAAAGGTTGATAGAGTACCAGGGGAAGGTAGGGATCCTTGCCGCGTAAATTTTTGGAAGTAGGGCTGCCTAGAGAGATGAATGTCATCCACTCTTGAAACAACTGCTGCATCACAACGTACCATTCGCCATCAGAACTTTCTTCGGGCTGCAAACCTGCATCGTCCTCGTCAGTCGTCGTCTCCGCTTTTCTCTTAGCCGGGATCCCATGCACCTGTCGTACTCCCACAGCGGTCCCCTCCCTTTCTAGGGTATTCGCCTGAGTGTCCATGATCCCTATCCTCTGAGGCGCCTCCTCCTGATTCTTCCTGTCATTTTCCCGTCGTCTTAACTCCCGCATCACCCTTTCTCACCACCTGTCGGCGATCTGCGCCCGTCGATGTGCACGTCTCTCCCTCAATCTCCTCGCAACCTTAGCATCCATCCCCCACTCCCTGCTTCATACTTCACATAGCATTTGTCCCTTCAGCCCTTCCCCCAACACTAGGGGTTTACGCTTCCATGCTCGACTTTTGAAATTCCATCAGCCCTTCGTCCACCATCAAGGCCTTAATCCACAGTGGAATCTCCTTAAGCAGCTTCCCTCTTAACCCAGAACGGAAGCTAGCTTCAGCCTTCGAGAAGGATTGATAGCACTTTGTCGCAAACTCCACAATATATCCGTCCAAAGTGGTCTCTACCCAAAAATCCACCGCGCGGGTCAATTCAGTGTCCAACCGATGCAGAGCCACCAGATCCCCGTGCACCCACTTTTGGTTTATCTTCCGCGAGTTATCCCTAGGCACCTTCGTTTGTAACCTTCGCAACCAATTATAGAGATCACTAGGGAATTTTCCCCAGAGGATCTCGTAGGTATCACTAGCGGAATCTGAGAAAAGGACGAGATCCTTAAGCACCCTTTCCTTTTGATTCGTCAACTCCACTTGCTGAGCAACGAACTGGTCCAGATGGTTATCCCACTATCTTCGTACTTCACCTTCGAAGATCCTTGACACCATGATCTATTTCCCCTCATAACATGCAGGTCTCAACAATGGAACCATTTGTTGGTGAGGAAACAGGTCTCGTAGGCAAGTCCCAGGTTCAGGGGTTGGGGCCAACAAAGGAATCCACTGTAGTCTAGAACCACACCAGCATTATCACCCTACTCCGGAGAGCATAGAGTCTCACCCGAGGCGTGCCGCAACCACATGCAGAAGGGGAATAGATCGATAGCAAGGGAAGGATCCGCAACTCATGATTAACATTGAATTGATTTCATAAACATAGTTATATAAGCAAGAACATTTGGAGAGTGAACAGGTATTACGAAAATAAAAATTTAAATCATCACAACCATCATGCATGCATCTAAATCACATAGTGGGATAGCAACCTACAATTGTATTGATATCTTCAGCCAAATCCATAGTTACATAGCTTCCGCAAGGAGAGCTTACAAGTCTGATATAGACGCCTTATAGAACAGAAAGGTAAATAAGAGAAACCTAGGAACTACAAAGGTATCTTGCCCGATCTCCTTCAGTCGCTCTGCATTCTTTCTTCTGTTCGCATTCTTCTTTCTTTCGGCCGTGTGACTGCTATTTATTCACCTGATATCACAACTGTTAGTTCCTCTTTGTGTTAGTATGAATCCTTTGTCGAAGTGTACAAAAAAATACCACTTTAGCTATGCATAACTAATAGCCCTAACATCAAATATGGCTGCCAATATCTTCAGATCTGTAGTTAGTTGATCAAGACAAGAGCTGCAAAAACCAGATCTATGCATAGAAATACATTAAGGAGTAAAAAGAAGGTTTTGCTCCATATATCCAATAGACAAGACAAGAACAATTTTTGAAATAATTTTTTGTATTAAGGGCACCTGGGAGGAAAACAAGAAGATGTTTCCAATTCTCCTCAATGGGATGGGTTCTTGGAAGTCCTCAGCACTTCAGATGTAGCATTTCTCTCTCCTGTTGGTGTAGAAAACCCAGACAAAGATAGAACTCAAAGGGAGCTCACACAGCAAATAATGGGGAATATGACAATGATAATGGCTCAAAGTCAGACCAAGAGTTTAGATCCAGAGTGATCTAATAGGCAACAAAAGGTGAAGAGTGGTAGGAAAAACCCTCCTATTTATAACAAAATATTGGGTCATTCTAGATCTTGGTGCATGATTAAAATAACATTAACCAAATCTAGATCCACCTTTTATGGAATATTTTATTATATTTGTTGGAGGGAAAAAGTATTTGACTTGGGTCAAATCCCTTTATTTGTGAATAATAAATAAATAAATGATTTATTTATCATTTTAAGGAGGTGGGTAGAAGATAATAAAATAAATAATGATTTATTTAATTATTGATGGGTGATTTAGTCATATTTAACAAGGAATATTATTTAAATAAGGTTTAAATAATTATTCCTAGAAAACAATAAGATAAATAAAGATTTATCTAATTAATTTCTTTGTTTTGGGTTAAACATGACCAGGAAAATCAAACAAATATAGGTTTGTTTAATATTTCCTTTTGGGGTTTCCCGTTTAGACCATAAACAACCTAATAAATGTGTTTTATTAAGTTATTTTACATAGTGAAGGCAATTTTACTTAGGGTAAAATTGGTCTTACATGGTGTACTTGGGTCCATCTAATGATAGTAGGTTAGATGACCAAAAAATGGTGTAACACTTTGCGTTCTTCTTCAGCTGCTTCCGGCTTCTCTCTTGTTGTCTGTGTGTTCTGATTTCTGTCTTCTGTTGTATATTCTCTTCGTCTGTTCTCATGCATCTGCTTTCTTTAGCTATCGCTTGCTTCTGCGCCACCTTGATAGCTCTGTGACTTACTATAGTTGCGACTTGGTCGTGATTGCCATGTGTCATCATGCCGCAACCCAAAAAGCCATTCTTTATTCAAAATTCGAAATATTCAAAATAAGTTTTCAAAACAAGGGCCCCAACAATTATTGAGGAACAAAACTAATCAAAACCCTGTTATAATATATTGCTTAAAGTCAAGGAATCATGAAACAATATAATGTTTAATCTCTCATGAGATTCTCCAACACTCTGCCAATTATCTCACACCGATCTAGGAAAAATTGGACAAACACATAGTCAATTTTCAGCCTTCCTTTAGCCTGCCTTTCTCATGCAATTCCTAAAGAATTAGGCCCTTATTAAATAGGAAAATCATCCTTCCTTGATTGCGCAATCCATCATGGATTCCTCATGGATTTATAATTGCACATGGGAAATTCTCTAAAAATACAACTGATAGTTATGTTCCCTTTAACCTCTGTCTCAATTGGGTCTTCCTCAAAACTGGCATGCATGAGATATTAATAGTGAATCATCAGTTATCTGATTGATAACTACTTCTGAATTAAATCTAATTTAATTCACCGTACCTCTCACTAATTCATCACTCAGTTAGAACTAGTTAAACTGATTTTAACTCAATTAATTGAGTTAACTAATTACACATGCACCGTACTAGTGCATTAAATGCAACTGGACCCCCATAATATTAGGATCACTCTACATGCCTCATCTTAGACACTCAACTCGAATTTCTTGAGCTAACTCAATCATCATGACTTAGTTAACTGATAAAGTTGTTATGAGATGAAATTACAATTTATTTTACAATTTATTTAAGGGAAAAATAAATTAGACACAGACATTCCTCACTACTATGTAGCCTCACTAGTTTGCAACCTCACTAGTGTGTAACTAAAATTCCTCACCAATGTGTGTGTATTTTTTTTCCTTTTTGGTTGCCAATTTCACTGTTTTTTGTTGCAAATTTCAACATAACCTTTGTTGAACCATCATTTATGAATGAGATTGATCCATAATTTTCCTTTTATAGAGATATAAATTTACTTTTATCTCTTGTCATATGGGTGGAACAGTCGTTGTCAACATACCATACACTTCTCTTTCTTTGAGATTTTAAAGTGATTGCACATTTTTCATCTTTATTCTTCCAAACTTTTCGAGGAGCATATAAAGTATGTTTTTATTTCCTTAGAGGGATGGATAACCTGCGATCTTTGGCCATATGTCCAAAATTGTTGCATGTGTATCAATCTACTTCATTACTCAATTATATGAACTTGTTATAAATTTGTTTGTAATCTTCCTGAGATCTTCTAGGATAATCATTCCTAGAGTAGTTTGCAAAGTTGCTTCTATTCCTAGCATAAGCTTTAAAATTTACAACCTTATGTCCAAAATTGTTGCAAGAATAACATACACCAAGGAATATAGTTTGCTACCTCGGAGGAGATATCTTTTGTGGTACAGTTCTCTAGAGGCCTTCCACCTGGGTTCTCTTCATAGCATGTTGCTTATTTTGCATCCTTTGATCTTGAGCATTCTCTTTTGTTGGCAAGCTTTCCTCCTTCTTGATTAAATCCTTAGTGATATTTGCATATATTTTCTATTTGAAATCCTTTTATGTTTTCATGGAACTTGAACCTTTAATAAATGTGGGCTTGTATCCTAATCGTGTTTTTTCATTGCATGATATTGACTATTTATAATTTCATCCAACACTTTGGAGCTATTTACAAAGTTATACTGGACATTACTTTTATGTGCTTCCTTTCACAAAGAGACTATATCTACTTCCAAATATTCCTTTGTCTTGGTACTTTCTTCTAATTCCCTTTGAGTGATATTCAATTCTTCTGGCCTCTTCTAACTGTACTATAGGATTGATGATAATATTCTTTGACTCTTTAGTATTCTTGTTGATACTTTTGGCATGTTCCTTTAGCTCTCTTAGCTCTGCTTTTAATGCTTTGACATTTATACTTTACACCTTAATGTATTTTAGGGAATTGATAAGTTCTCTTTCAAGATCAACCTCACCTTTTTCTTCTTCTTCTTCTTGTGATTTATTATATTCATTCTAGTTATCCTTTTCCATGAATAATACTCTTCTTGTATCATTTTCACTATCATTTTCATTATCACTTTCTTCATCAAATGAGGAATTGTCTTATTTGTAGTAGATATTGTTCTTGAAGACCTTATTTTTGCCTTGTTTCTTGTCTCTTTTCTGATTCTTCTTTACCTTCCTAAGTACTTTCTTTCCTTCATCATTAACAATATGGCAAATGTCATCATAATTGAAAAATTTTAAGGGGAGATTACCTTTGTACTTGTTTGTTCCTCTTTTGAATTTCCTCACAAAGTTGGCTATTTCATCATCTAGAATTTTTATACAATTGCAACTGGGGCTTGGGTTGGACTATTTCTTGTTTTTCCTTGTCTTCTTAGATGTGGTATGAGTTGATTCTTTCTTAGATGGATTCTCTTGCTTTATTCTCATTTCGTAGGTTGTAAGTATTCCATGTAGCCCATCCATGCTGGCCATTTTTAAGTCTGATATTTCTTCTAGCACTAAGACTTTAACATCAAATCTCCTCAAGAGCGATATCAATATTTTTTGTACAATTACCTTGTTTCCCATTGGTTTTCCCAATTCTTGTATAGCGTTTAATACTTCATCAACATAGAGAAATTAGGCTGCAAATTTTTCATCTTCATTCATTATCGAATGCTCAAATGTCCTCTAAAGGTCTTAAGCTTGCCTTCCTTGACCTTTTTGTACTCTTCATATCTATTTTGGAGCTTGTCCCAAATATTTTTTGCAGATGTTCAATGCCTTACTTTAACATTTATTGATTATGTTATACCATTCAAAATAGCATTCCTAGCTTGATCATTACTATCATAAAGATTCTTACCAACATCATATGTTGGAGGAGTCACGGGTTCTTTATATCTAGTCATTACGGATCACAAGACATCATATTCTTATGCTTTCACATAACACTTTCATCCTTCCACTCCAAAGTGCATGGCTTTTTTCCCATTAAATACAAGAACTTCGATATTTTTGCATTCCATTATCTCCCTTCTAGTGGTTATATTTCTTGTAAAGGCACCTACTCTAATAACAACGATTGGAAATACTGAGAGGAGGGTGAATTAATATATATCAGTTACAATTAGTTAATTTTTAATTTTCAGAGCATTAACAATAAATTGAAACAAGAATCGTCAACACATCACAAGAATAGTACAAAATCAATTTTTAGGTGGAAACTGTTATGTATATTTTATTAGTTATTAATTAGATTTAGTTATCTTAGGTTATTAATGTGGAAGGGCATGATCAAAGATCATGCCTCTTCGCCAAGGGACACCTTGAGGCTATATTTAAAGCCTAGGCGATCCCTCATTGTAATCATCTTTTTCATCTATCATCATTAATAATATATACTTATTCAAGTTTACCAGAGTTTTTACACTCCATTGGTATCAAAGCCATCGCTCTTCGGGATCTGTGTGATCACCCAGAATTAGGGAATTATAAGAATTCCAGATTGCAGATTTTTAACACCCCCCTCTCTTTGCCTTCGCTCACCAACCTCGATTCCCACACATAAAAAAATAAATAAATAAATAAAATTTTACAAATCTTCTCCACCTACCCTACTGTCTTCCGCGTACCCCGAATAACTGTCACATTTTCCAGTTCGTCTGGCTGTCCTGCTTCCGTCCACGCTGTGTTAAAACACCTAACTGTCAACTCGTGCGACTTCAACACAAAAAATATTGTCATCGTTTTTATCCCTGTGGCGCAGACTCTCCATCCTATCTCAGTTGCTCCCTGTCGTATTAGAAAACTCCACGTTGTTACCGTACCTTATCATCAGATGTCACGTTGATTCAATACATATATATGTTGTAAGCGTTGATCCATATATATATATATATATGTTATAAATTTGATCCGACATCCCTCTCCTGCCCCGTCACGCAGTCTTATTCACCGTCACGCAACCTTATACACCAGCCTTATCCACAATCAGCTCGACTTTTACAAATTCGCAGGGATATAATTCTGCTAAATAGAAAATTCACGATTCCCCAACGCTGTCTATCAGCATACATATATTAGCCGTATCGAAGGGGTTTTTCTCAGGCGTAGTTATATCTGAACTGGGTACCGGAAGCCGCTATAATAAATTCGCATATCTGAACAGCAAGCTTATATAATAAACCGCATATAATAAGCCCAAACGTTAAAACGTCGCCGCTACAGCGGCTCTATCACCACCGCCCTAGCTCCCTCACCACCGTCATCTCCCGCCGACAGTCCTGTTGTGTTCGGTTTCTCACCACCGCAACCAGATAAACAAGTATAAATTTGTGTCCACCAAAAGACAGAAATCACGAAACAGTGTGACTTTTGAACGGAACGGGCACATTTCTTTTTTAAAAACGAAATATATATATATATATAATATGAATTACAATTCGTAATATTATATATATATATATATATAAAATCAAATAATAAAATAATAATAATTCTTATTATTATTAAATTAATTAATTAATTAATTAAAAAATTAATTAATTAATTAAATCAATATTGATTAATTAATTTATAAAAAAAAATTATTATTATTAATTTAATTAATTAATTAATTAGAAAAAAAAAGGAGGGAAAAACCGGCAGCAAAATATTTCCCACCTCATACATGTTCAGTATGTCTTTATCAATGATGACGGTTGATCAGATAAAAAGGAAAATATGGCTAAAACAAATGGAGGCTAAGGACAATGAGAACAAAATATTGCAGAAATTTAATGCCATCATGGACAAGTTAGATCTAATGCAAAAACCAATAGTTCCTAATATGGAACAAAATCAACAAAACAATTCCGCAGATTCAGGGAACTCAGAAGAGCATCAGGAAAAAACTAATTCCCCACATCACCATGAAGATATAGATGTTTGTAAACAATAAAATGTTCCATCCCCAGAATTGAACGAAACATGTGAAGCGACAAACACATCCGAAGCCACTGATATAACGACAGAAGCTATTGAGGCCTTCGGTGATGAAGCACATATGGTTGTTAAGAAGGAAGCGTTTGATGATGAGAAGAAGTTGCATCAAACGATAATTGTTGGTAACTTACCTATAAATCTAAAAAGGAATCACAAAAAATCACCAGAAGAACAAGGAATAGTTGGGAAACATGAAAAAGTATTCCAAGATCTACCCATAAAAGTGCCTTCCGATAGGAAAATCAAACATCCAATAGAAGTCAAGACAGTATCCAACTCTGTCGATATCAGATATTTTCACTATCCACGTCACCAACAGATGGAGCTCGAGAAGATGCTTCACGATCTTTTTAAAATGTGGGAAGCAAGAGCCCACCGCTCAAGAAAACCAGGCGTTCGTCAACATTGTCCATCGTTACGTATGCTTTGAGGACAAAGCATCTTTAAGAGAGGGGCAATGTTATGTATATTTTATTAGTTATTAATTAGATTTAGTTATTAATGTGGAAGGGCATGATCAAAGATCATGCTTCTTCGCCAAGGGACACCTTGAGGCTATATTTAAAGCCTAGGTGATCCCTCATTGTAATCATCTTTTTCATCTATCATCATTAATAATATATACTTATTCAAGTTTACCAGAGTTTTTACACTCCAGAAACCCTTATGGGAGAAAAACCACCGAACGTTTTTTATAATATTTCAAGAGTAAAAAATATACTTCATCTCCAAATGGATAGGGAATCCCCAACTTCCTAGTTCTCTAGAAAATCATTCAAGTTTATCAAGTAGCTTCAACTCTTGAAAGGATGTTCTTGCACTCTTGTTTTAATAGATTTGAATAGAAGGACGCTCCAATGCCCTAGTTTTATCAGTTGCAACTGATAGAATTCTCCAACACCCTGCAAGCTTCAAATTGACCTAGCACCATCTTGCTACCCTAAAGTATTTTCAACCTACAACTTGAAGGAGACTTCACTCTCCTACCTTTCTCCACCCAAATGCCCTTGTTTCTATAAAAATTAAAGAAAGAGTTTGGGGTTCTCATACCAGAATAATGACCCACTTACAAAATATTAAATGAAATTATTTCTACAGATGTATACTTCAAATATGCAGTGAAGAACCAATCTTGTAAAAATTCAAACTTCACAACAATATCTCAGTGATTCTAGTAAGGGTTATTCATACCTTTGTTGGTGTCTTTACAAACCTAGATCAAAACTCCATCTCTACTAAATAAACCACTTCAAAAAATGCTACTACTTAGGGATGACTCTAAATATGAATGCATTATAGTAAATATGAATCTGGGACAACTTTGAATGATTTCCTTCAAACTACTTCTATACAACCTTGACACATGATTAGGAATATTCTACCACGGGTCTATCAAAGGGGGGAACCAAAATAAGCTTGAACTTGCGCCATAGATATACTTTATAAGGAACTAGGGTGCCGACCCTCTAAATCCAACACAAATAATCAATGGTTTCTACTGAAAGGGTACATGAAACAGGCCTTCCACAGTGATCAAGTTATATCAACCTTCTATAAATAAGGGTAATCAAAATACTCATATTGTGTCCAATGTTTTTCCCACACATAACCTCTAAATAGGATGAGTAAACATGTGTATACCTGGCAGGTTGTAGACTTGGGTTAGCCCTTAAATGGGATTGTAAAGATACTTTAGTCCCTCAAATTTCTCAAGGATAATCCATAGATTCATAAACTCCATACCAAACTAAAATAGTCGCAGATTATGCTAGGGGAAGAATCAACATGAGTTCCATAATAAACCTTAGACAACAAGCCTTATAAATGAAATAATTGTTATATGAAACCCCATGAACAACCTTTAAATAGTAATCAAGAAAATTCAAACTAACCTTCAGTTAGTATCAAAACTCATTTTCCTCAAAGCCTCAATGTTACCTCATAAAACTACACATATTAATTTGTTTACGGCTAAATTGGGGAGCCTAAGGATTTGCACGCCTTATACAAGAGTGATCTCACAAATGCATGAATTTACCCATGAACCACTTCAAAAAAGGAACTTGAATTTTCTCAGTAAGAAATTAAAATGGCCTTAGAGGATCAACACACCCTAGCAAAGAACCATGGTCATAGAGACATAACGTTCAACCTTCTGTAACGAGCCCTTGAAAAATTCGTATTAGCCTGATAATATGCTTCAGAATAAATGTGGAATGAGCCAAGAATTGATTTCTTTAGAGGCTGAAGTTGTGCACAATATACTCATCCCTTAGATATATATGTCATATGTTTCACAAAATTGTTACAGTTTTTTTCCAAGGAGGGTCAAGAAGGCTTCAGGGAATACGAGCTTGAACAAAGAAATAAAACTTAGGCTTAAAAGAGAAATGTTACTTCAAAACTTGATCTCAAAATATTTTCCTTAGAGCCCTCATATCTACCTCAAGAAAAGAGGTTGAATTCCCTCATAAATTATCTTGATGCCTAGTGAAAACCATAAACCAAGCGAAGAAAATAACCCAAAATTGTTCTTCAATTAGGCATGTTTGTTTTCTTTATATGACTACCCAAGGTCGCATAAGCGATTTTAGAAGATTGGATTTTGAATGTATATCTCTTGTGGAGGATTCAAGCCTTATTTTACATGGATTGAAAGGTTGCAAGTTGGGGGGGAGAGGGGATGACTTGATCAGAAATAGAGGGAAGCCAACCCAAATTTTAAAATTAAATTTGAAGTTTTGGATCCAAAAACCACCTAATTTTGGAGGTCGAATTGTCATCACGTTTGATTAATTTTTCCCTTGACCATTAATTAGAATAGGCCCACTTAAATTAATTTTTGAAACAAAAATTCCAACAATCTATAGGCACTTGTAGAAACTTCTTTGGGGCTTTTGACCAGAAATGGGGCTTCAACCTTTAAAGTGACATATCTCCTCAATCGTGAGGAATTATGAGACGTTCCACCATCCTTAGAAATGGCATGATGAATACCATCAAATGGAGGTGATCTTGATCCAAAGAAACTTGATATTCCTTGTCATTTAGGCCAATGAAAGCATGGATTCTTCTGGCGCTACATGGGTTGATATCCATGACTGCAAATTTTCAACAGTACTTACTTGATTTTATTTTTCTTTTTAACCCTTTTTATCATCACGCAAACCATGCTCCCCTCTACTTCATGCTGGATGTCAATATGTGCTCTAAATTTTTATCTAGATGTATGATGTTGAATAAATTGGCCTTGTTGTGCATGCTCCACAAATTGGAATCCATATCTATGATATTCCTAACCACCTCTTTCAATAATTGAGGCTCATACCTGTTTAGCCTAAGAACCCTTATAGTCCCTCGCAAAAACCATGCAAAAGAATTAAAAACTTATATCCACTAACATGTTCCAAGAAAATCTATATATGTTCATGCAATATGTCATTTTGTGCAAATTCCATTAGTACTCTTGAACTTCCTATAAAAATAAGTAATTCCATGGAAAATTTTGACCTCATGAACTTTATGCAACACTATGAATTAATTGAAAATCAACATTCCTATAAAAAAATAACGTTCTCTTTGAGGATCCAACAAATTCTCCCAATTTTTGTTAGCTTTCTCATGACACTCGTGGATTTGTAAAACCACTTGTATTTATATTATATTTGTGGCATTTTTTGTTACCTAAGAGGTTTGATTGAAAGGTGGGTGGAAGTATGATGAGTTCCACCCTAATTGTGAGAAAATATATGGTAAGGATGGGTTTAAAGACAATAAATAAGATAGACCTAGTGATTCCTTGCAACCTTGGTTTGGAGATCTTATCTAGTGTAAGGGAAAGGTTTGAAAACAACAAGTAAAAAACAATATGATTCCATAATCTCAAACTTCCAATAATTTTTATGCCCTTTGTGCATTCTCTAGTGGTTGACTTCCCATTATTTGTTTCACATCCGATTTTTATAACTTGCATTCACCTTGACAATTTCACTTGATTATTGTAAGCCTGCGTTCACCTCAACAACCCTACATTCACCTCAACGATTATTATGGGATCAATGTCCTAATTCAACCAGTGGAAGGAGGTGGTGTGTCCGGACACTAGTTAGTGCCAAGTGAGTGCCATAAAAACACCCTTAATATTTTATCTATAAGTATTGTGATCTGCACATAGCCAAATACCAACCATGGCAGTGAGAGGAGGATCTACAACTAGTTGAGCTCTACTTTCTCCTACCACTCTTTCCTCCAATTAACCAATAATTTGGCGGCCTTTGGTGGTGAGGCTATATGCCACTACTATAAAAGAGGAATATAAGGCAACGTAGTGATAAAGGAGTGTCTATTGAGGTGCTAAGGGGTGATAACACAAAGGTGAAAGATGATGTTTAGGGAGCACTGTAGTTATAGAAATAGATCATGGAGGCCTCACTTGCATGTCATTAAGGAGACTAGCTTTTCCAATCATGCCCATCTCTCAAAGTCACTAATATTTGAAATAATGAAAATTGATGGATTGTAGATTTCTGTGGTGTAGAGTTTTAGAATCAAAGCTCGGAATCTCCACAGTTCTCATTTTTAAGTCTACGTTTCAGGTCTAAAACAAGACCCATCATCATAATGAAAATTCTCACAAGTGGTAGGATGAATGGTGGCCATTTGATATATTTGGTTCATACAATTCATAATATGGTTACATTTAAGGAAACGTGTTAAAAATCACACCTATACTTTAGGAAACACATCAAAAGGTGTATAGAGTGAGATTTATATCTTCAATGAAGGTCATGGTTACAATTTAAATGGTGTGTTGTGTTGGTTCCTCATGGTGCTTATGGTAGGTCAGGTATGCATTAGTTTAGGTCACACACAACATCTTCTCATAGGGGAAACATTTGGGATCAATTGAGTTTATTTGGTAAAGTTTGAATTATAGTGTAGCTCGTGTTTTATCAAGGTGATTTTGGGAATTACTTCTATTAAGTGAGGCTTTCCTTCATGGCAATAGGATGCCAAATTATGATGAATGACCATGTTTAAGATGATCATTTGGAAAATGGAGGACTACATGAAAGAGGACTACAATCTGCCCTACCTCCATTTCTTCTCCTATAAATGACTAGTCACAATAAAAAGCTTTTTCCACCATCTTAGAGTCAGTCTTTCACAATCATCCTTACACCATCTAAAACAGGATTGTTTCCTCTTTCCAACAAGCCCTCACACACGTCCAAATTCCCAGTGGTTAGGGAGAAATTGAATTTTTAATTCAAGAGGTATATATATATTGAGCCGATCTCACTTTTCCTACTCATGTCGACTACCCTAACTTTCTGTTTCACATGAAAAATCTCTATTTATATGACATACAACCTTTATTCTCAATCATCCATTCGATGAAGATTATTACAGAGATATTCTACATTTCACAACTCGTGAACTAGGGACACCGAGAAGGGTTTGAAGAATAAATTGATTGGGGTATATTTTTCCTAGGGTTCAAAACCTTGTGAAGAAAAGAAGACCTATTGTGGCTCGTTTTTAAAGGTATATTATACTTCAGATTTCTGGACATAACTTTAGACTGTTAAACATAACTTCAAACTATTATAACTTTAGACTGTTGAACAGAATTTCAGACTCCAGGACAGAGCCTCGGACTAGTAAAATAAGGGCTTGGACCTGTTAGTTACACCCTCCATACCTCATATCCGTGTTATATAGCTTGGACAGTCACTTGATTAAGGTTATAAAACTTCCGACCTCACCATAGAATTTCAGAACAATGAACCTGAAGTGTAAATTAGTGTTTCTTCTGAGCTCGGACATAACACATCAGTGGAGGGTATTTGAAGTGTTGACCAGTGCTTCTTTGGATCTCGGATAGGAAAAATCTGTGGAGGATTGGAGATACAACTGTGGAAATCTCAGTGTAATAAATCTGTGGTGATACAACTTGTTAGGGTCCCGTGATTTGGCCGATTGGCTAGCCAAATGACGATGTAACATCAAACCAAGCTTTGGAGCCCAAGGACCTAGCCTTCCTGGACTCAGAGAGGGCTCTCTCTATAAGTGTAAAAGATGTCGGTATGTTTACTTGCGATGTTCAGATATTAGGCTAGTTATGAAGTATGTTTTTGGTTTTTTGGTTTTTTAAGTTTGTGAGGGATGAAACTGATCAAATACATAAACTGGATAACAAGATGTAGATAAATTGGGCTATGGGGTCAATCAAGTCAAGGAAGCTAATGAGGCGATGATGTAAAGCTGCTGTAGGGCCGATTTGATTCACAATAGAAGGGATCTCTGGGCAAAATGGAGTAAATGAACAATAAGTTGGTGAAAGACAAGGGATTTCAAGTGCAAACTAGTTAATAGCAGACATAAACATGTAATAGCAAGCCATTAATCATGCTAGGAATAACTATAAGCTAATAAATACATAGAAATCAAACATTCCAGCCATACATAGAGGTATAAGACCCTCTAACTTCGGGAAAAGGCTATCAGATTTTGGGGAAAACACATGAGACAAACTAACAACTCATAAACTATGCCGGAACGCCTAAACATAGTCTCTAAGTCATTGGGTACTTGGACAAATAAGTTTTCATAGTTTTAGGCAAAGGGCTAGATTGGGACTAGGCCTCCTTGGTTCAACAAAATGATCAACAAATCAGTCAAAGAGAAAGTTTTATGGACAGAACTATGGGCAGCTGATAGGTAGGTAGGGCAAACCATACATCCTACTCAACATACATGGAACCGATGAATAAAACATAGCAACAATACCTTAGGTTACTAAAGAGAAGCTAAGAATTCTTTAGCATAACTAAGGGAGAAGAAAACATCAAGCTATGAAGATTCAGGGATTTTGAGGTGCCTCCATGGGCATGTCTCAAAATCAATCTTTACTGATCTATAGCAGCAAGAAATATGAATTATGAGTGAAAACTAGACGACAAAACACATTAAGAAGCACTATACCATTCTACCATGTCAAGGAATCCATCAACAAGCCTTCAACATTCCTCAAAGCATCCAAGAGGCAGTCCAAAAATCATAACTCAAGTGTATTCTTCAAAGCTCATATGACCAATGCATTAATTCTTCTCTCAAGTTCAGCCTCCGATTTACAATGAGAACCATGGAATAAATAGGCTTGAGGAAGGAAAACCTCATGGAGCAACTAGCTATCCCATTGGCCAAGTCAAAATATCTAAACTTGTCCTCGAGGCTTTGCAAAGCCCAAGGCACAAAATATCCCATAAAATATCTAAAAAACTGCTAAAAACAGAAATTATATTGACTTTACATGATTTCCCAATGATAAAAATAGCTTAACGCACATTTGGGAAAAGCAGATTTTTGGAGTTCAAAAATTACAAAAATACTTCATATTTATGCCTGAAAAAGGTCCCCTGACTTGCTGGATGCAAATGGAAGCCTTCTCGATGTCGAAATGAGGCTCATGATGGCTCGTTGGAAAGCTCTCTGTGTCTGCTTTCCAATGCAAGTGGAATCATCTCAATCTGATCTCTGAAAGTCCCTCAAAACTGTACCTGTGTGCAAAAACCCAGAAAATAGCAGGCTGCTGATAGGGCGGGCAGAATGTGCAAAATGAGGTTGTTTTTCGCCAATTTTAGGGGGCGAATGATCTTCAAATGCCCTGAAAATCGCTGGAGAGCTGCTCATGAAATTATGGAATCCACTGGCATCACCCTCCTCCCTTGACGACTCATCAAACTGAAATGGCGCATTTATGAGTTTTTGGCGAAAACCCCAAAAATGCCAAAAAACAAAAAAGTTTTTGAAACAGGCCCAAAAATGGCATGCATGACCCTCAAGGGTCCATAGAAACATGCTCCGAAGCTGAAGCTAAAATATCGAGGGCTGATGTGCTTTTTGCTTCTTTCCGTGCTAGGCGCCTCCCCTTCAACTTCTTCAATTTTTCTTGTGCCACCTTCAATTTGCGCCTGGCAAATTGATTTAACTTCTGAAAGTGAAGAGTTCTCTTTCTCTGTAGCTCAAGGTCCCTGTTTGCCTTTTCAAGCTTTGTCTCCAAATGCTGGTTAGCCCTCTCAAGCCAAGCTTCCTTGTTTTCCTCAATTTCCCGCTCAAAGAGGGTAGTGAGAGGAAAAGCTTCGAATTGAGCTTGTTCTTCAGCTTTCTGTTTCTCCAAGGCTCTCCTAAGCCCGATGGTTCTAGGCCTCTTTTTCCTAGGTTGGTCCTCCTCCTCTTCATCATCAAATTCGCCAATAAGCTCTTCAATTCTTACTTGCGCCTTTTCCGCCTCCTTTTTGTACTTGATCGCCCTTGCTTCGTGAATGGCTGCATGATACTTCATTTGTTTGTTTTCAACCTCCAAGAAGTGGTTGAAATTCCTTGCCCTTTGAAGATCTTCTTGTAACACCTCAATTTGCCCTTCTTTGTGAATGAGGAGGTTTTCAAGGATGCGTGCCTCATTGTCGCTGTCATCGCTTGGGATAGGGATGACGTTGGAACATTTACCTCCATGCTCGTACCTAACCACACTTTTGGTTTTCGAAGGCCAACTAGCGCTCTTTCGGCAAGCCAGTTGTCTTTTGGGCTCCTCTCTTTAGGAACAGCTTTGGTTGCTCACCGTCAAGGAGGCAGCCTCAGCTTGCTGTCCTCCCTCAACATCCTGTCCAGCTTGTGGCTCAAAAGATGTTTCAAGTGTTTGCTCAACCTGCTGCTCTTCAACCTCTATCTGCTGTTGTCCCTCTCCCTGAATTTGATGCTGTTCATCAACCTCTAGCTGTTGTTCAATGATATCCAACTGCTGCTGTTCCTCTAAATCTGGCTGCTGCTGCTCATCATCCTCCTTTTCTCCCTGTGGCTCACTGCCCTCTCCTTCTCCTTGTGTACTTGGCTGCCCATCCTTTTCTCCCTGTGGCTCACTGCCCTCTCCTTCTCCCTGTTTACTTGGCTGCCCAGTGGTCATCTTGAGTTTTTTAGGGGTGGGCTTACTAGATAAAGGCACTGGGCGATGGATAGGCTGAGTAGGAGACACATGAACAGGAGGGACAGTGGCGAAATCGGCATGGCTAATGAATGAATCCCATGAAACTCCTTTCTTCTCCAGCTGGTGTAAGAAGATGATTTTGATCAAGGAATGGTGAAAGAGAGAAGGAATTTGCTGAGGTGGAGCTTTCTTTTGGACAGTAGCTGCCATTTTTTCTATGCTTTTGGACAAAAAGTATGGAAGGTTTAAATGCCTGCTCCTGGTAAAATGCATCAACAAGCGAACATGATAGGCAAATATTTGGCTAAACCTCCCTTCACAAGTGAAATATCTCATTATGGCTTTCATCAGCGGAGCATAACTATCAAGAAGATAGGAGAAAGGGAAAATAGCAGTGATGGTTTCCCTATGTTCAGGTTTGATGAAAGGTTTATAATCTTCCAGATCAAGATGCGCTTGTTTAAACCACTTTTCACCATGATATGGGATCTTGGTAGCTTTGGATACATACCTTGGAGAGATTTTGAAGTCAAGACCTGCTAACTGGAAGTGTTTGTCCTTGAATCTCAAAGCGCACAAATGTGTAAGTGGCAAGAAACTCTTGACTTCTTCTATCCTCTGACAGAATTCAAGACAGCCTACTTCATGGAAATTGAAAAGCACTGAGGGATGAGCATTGATTTCTTTTATGGAGATAGGCTCATATCTCTTATGTTGTCCGCCTTTGTGATCTTGTTTTGGAGGAATTCTGACTTGAAACAGGTTTTGGAAGAGGCACACTGCCTTCAATGTATGAAGAATGCTCTGCTGGATTGAAACTGGCCACTACACTGCTTGGATAGTTATGGACCCTGTGATTTTGACTAAAATGCAACAACGCTTCCTTGAATAAGCCCCCTCTACACTTATTAACAACAGTTCTTCAAATCTGGATACACTTCAGTTATGTATCCTTCTTAACAATGGTACTATGTGTAAGAAACTGCTTTGTAGATTCTCTGTGCACAGTCTTGAACAATCACCCCTCTTGTGACTTTGTTAGAGGCCTGCTTACACTTGTATTTGGGTCTTCAACACCAAATTTCAAAAATAATAACCCTGTTCTTCAGATCATTTATCTTAAAAAATTCCTCTGTTAGCAGATTTCTGTGAAGACCACACAGTGGAAAAAAGGAGACCTTTTGGTTAGGTGAAGTGTTAAGGAAAACACCTTTCACTTGTGACTTTTGAGAAGTCAATCATCACTTTTACACATCTGGCTTTAATGTACACTTGATCATCAACAAATGCCCAATCACTAACCACCCTACCTTCTAGAAAATGGCCTTGTTTCACCTTCAGAAAACTCTGTTCAACCATCTTCAGAATGATACAATGCAGTGCAATGAAAAAAGGCAGACTTAGTTTAGGTGTGAAATCAGTGCAACAGTGGTTTTTAGGAAACAAACTCTCTGCTTTGTGAGTTTAAGAGATCAACATAATACCTACACCTTTGTTTTAATATCAAATGCAAACACCAAGCACTCCGCCCTTTAGACAGTGGCCATTTCCACTTGTGAAATTTTGAGAAATTAACACTTACTTTGGTTCCTCTGCCCTTAATGTCAAAATCTAGCCATCAACAATCTCTGTTCTTTACTTATGCTGTCGTCTTTGGAAACTCTCTGTCAATAAGTCTTCAACCTGTACTTCTGTTTTAATATCAAATTTCAAACACTAACAAACTGTTCTTCAGAAAAAGGCCCCCTTTTTTTGTGAAGTTTTAAGAGAACAAGAAAAACTGCCTTTGTACCTCTGCCTCCAGAGTTAGAAACACATCAATGAAATTTGCCCTTCAATGTAACATTTACCCTTAGAGCCTCCTTGTCAATCAGCTTTTCAACATGATAATGAGGTGAAGAAAGAGGGCAAACCTAGTTTAACCATATATAGTGCTTTATGAGGGACACTTTTCTTGTGAAGTTTTTTAAGAAATCACTGGTATACCTTTGCCTTCAAAGTTCATATTTGACCACCAACAAACCTTGCCCTATAGAAAAATGGCCCTATCCACCCTTAGGATCTCTGTCAATAAACTTACAGCAGTGAAATGTAGTGAAATAGGAGGGGCAGTTTGTTACAAAGGAGTGCTTGTAAGATAGGCAACAGTCATTCTGCTCTTGAAAACTCTGCTGTCAATAGATACAATGATTTTTGAAACGATACAAAGGGTTCTCGCCACAAAAACTCGTATTTCTCAATCACTTCATCTCACCTAGAAATCGAAGTTGTTTTTTTAGCAAAATAATAGTGAGAAGGTACCAGATTTTCAAACAGTTTTATCACTTATCAACACCTTGCACACGATGGGAGCTCATAAAATACCTCGAAAATGATGGATGCTCGCTCGAGAGGATGCAAGAAACTCCCGGGCGCCTTGAAAAAGGGGCGCGCAACCTTCGGGAACAAACCCGTCGCGCCGAGGAAACTCTTGTCGGGAATGTATGGCCGGCGCTCACTCCACAGCACGTCGCCGCGCCCGACTACAAAAAGTAACGTCGCGCTTGGCATGAGGTTCGTGTAAAATGACGCCTGTGCACGCCGCGCTGGGCCCAGTTCGCTCGCGCGCTCGTTGAATGTGCAAATTTTTGAATTTTCGCCCAACTTTCTTGCTTGTTTGATGCTGGATGCGGGTGGACTCCTCTTCAGATTTTTGAAAATGAAGACTTACACCATAATTACCTTTGCTACTATATCACCACGACTCTCCAACGGTTACTTACCCTTTCGGATTTTGACATTACTTTTAAACTCTGTTTGTTTTTTCAAACAGTGGGTTCGTGATTTGCATATATATATCGCCCTTTAACCCCGAGCTCTGACCTTTGATCAATTTAATCCGACCAACACCGCCACTTCTGCTACGGTGTTTCAATAACACAGGTGATTTGTCATTTTTGTTTTGACAACTCCTTCATTTTTTACTTACAGTGGGTTTTCAAATCTCTGTTTGCAGGAGTAGTATACAGTGCTCTTTTCCCTGAAAATAAAGGTGGTGCTTTCTTCCTTTTACACTATCCAACAATGTTCACAGGCTAAAAAATCTTTGGAACACAGTGAAAAATAACTTTAAAGGGGAAAACTTCTTGGTGACAAAGTTTTTAGAAGGTCTTGTCTGCAGGTCCCTTTTCTACACAGTCATGTGCTACATCTGCTCTCTGGAATGGTAACAAGTGGTTTGTTATAAGACATATAAACAGTGATAATTCATCACAACCAACTTCCTCTGCCTGTTTATTAGATTAAATACCACTCGCCTCCTCCATCTGAAAAGACAAGCCTAGGCAATATGAAAACAGGACTCTTTTGATACATAGTCATTATTTTGCTCTGATCATTGTGTTACCTCTTTTTGCACACAGAACCATTTCATAACTGAAATATGTTCACTGCTTCCCCTCTTGGTGATTGTTAGCAAGGAAGGGCTATTTCATAATGCACTAAAACATTTGAAAGCTGTGATTTGCTATTTGACATTGTCTTGTTGCTTGATCTTTCCTCAAGGAGACAGTTTTCTTTTTGGTATCAGTGGCACACATATGTTCAATATTTCCCCTTTCCTACTGTAGGTATAGTCAGACAGAGAGTTCTTTGAAACAGGAGTACCAAAATCTTTGCATCACCAGTACTAGCATTCACCTGTGAAATGACTTTTATTCCTTTTTGGTAACCTTCCACTGCTCTTTCTATACTGTATCTTTGTGCTAAATCTGTCCTTTGGAATGATGACCATTGTGTCTTGGCGATTGTTGTGTTATTCAACATAAGATAGCCTGTGTTCTTTCAAAGTGTTTGATGATTGCTGCTTCCAGGTGATTCACAAGCTTGCCTTGGGACTGTAAGTGTGCTCTCTTGATGGCTTGCTTTTATACTCTACTTCACTGTTTACTCAAAGGACCTTCTTTAGATTTCTGGGCAGGTGATCATGGAATGTTTTTAACCCCTTTTTAAATCAACTGCTCCTTTGGCACTAATAGCATACAATATGTTCAATATTTTCTCCTCTCTACTGGATGTACTGTTGACAGATAGCTTTTTGAAGAGGGAGATCAATACATTTATATCATAAACAGTAGCACCTTCCTTTATTCAATTTCTTTGTATCTTCTTCCTGCACTTTTTGGACTCACCAGTTTTCAACAGCCTGCAATGATTTGGCCATCTGCTCGTATATGGAGGAGGCTCTTCATCAGGTAAAGTATCAGAAGGCCTCTTTTACCACTATGCTAGACATAGCCTTTCTCTGAATGTGGTGGTAAGTAAACCATTTGAACAACATCAATCTAGGCATCACTATTTGCAAGCATCACTGTGTTTTTAGAAGGAAACCTAGCCACAGTAACACTGTTCTAAGGTTGCTGAGATATTTATCATTTGGCTTGTTCATCTCATGACCTGTTATTTTGACAAAAACTCTTTGGGACTATGAAGGTCAGTGTTTTCTTGAAAAACCAAGAACTTTCTCCTGCCTGTGTAATGGCATTGGTTAACATCTGTTCTATTTGATTTTGAACCAAAACAGGCCTCTTATGATTTGGATGTTTACTGATGACAGATCCTTCTAGAGTTCAACAATCCATATGGTTTGCAAGTTTGAAATGAGCTCTTTTATCAGGCCAAACTCCCCTTTCTTTTGAGCTTATCATATTTCCACTATATTCCTGTTATGGTCAACAATTACATTCATGAAACCTGAAGATTTGTTTCATTGTTTCAGTAAAGGCAAACCTGGGCTTCTGCAACCTTCTGAGTCAACACTGGCCTGCGCCCTCTGCTTATGTATGAAGGAGGCGCACTAACCCTCTGCTTGTAAATGAAGGAGGTTCTGGGCCTTGATGATTTACCATTTTTCTGAGACAGTGGCGACCCTTTCTTACTGTGATTTTCATGCCGGAAAGAGCTGTAAGGTCCTGATGAGTGACTTTTGTTTTGCAGCTTCATCTCAGGCTCACAATACATTTAGAAGCAGCTGTTCCTCTAACTGTAAACTCAAACATTTACTCCATGAGATTGAAATACATTTCCTGTCTTTGTAGAACCACAGAACATAGTGAAAAACCTACTAGTCAGCTTGAGAATAGGTTTCATTCAGTGCTGAGACCTAGGGAATATGAGTGGCGCGACTTAAGGCTGTTTGTCAACTTCATTTGTAAATTAAGGGATCAGTCATGGTAGGTCTGCTGCAGATGGAGGCTTTTTGGCTTTTTGATGATTGCCAAAGGTGAAAAGTCCTAAACGCCACTTCCTAACATAGGGTAGACTTCTGAAATAGATGTGGATTTTCCTTTTAAGGCTGCTGGGCAGGTCAATAAGGCTGAAGTTAGATAGGATTGTTGACAAGGAGGTTGTGGTTTTGCTAGGGGTGGACTGAAAAGGTAGAAAGGCGAAAAAAGTTTTGGGAGGGTTTTCTGGATGACATATTGACATAAGGAAATCAGTTTCTAGAAAACTCAGCTGAAGATATAATCATCACTAACATGTAAAAAATACTGATGGCTAACAGTGGCTCCATTTGGGGAGGGCAGCTCCTCGTCAGGAGGTGTCCAGAATTCAGATTTTTGGATTATGAAGACCAGTGCCTTATCCATTGGCGCAAAATTTACCCTTCTCTTGATGTTATTTCTGAAAAGTGTCAGCATGTTTTAACATCAATGATACTTCTACCTACCCCACTATCTTTCCTAACATTTTTTCTTCTGTTTGGCGCATTTGAACTAGCAGCCTTTTGACAATGCATATTTTTCTTTTTGCAAAATGGAACTATCTACTTCTACTCTTATATCCGCCGGGAGTTCAGATTAAGCTGATGAACTCCTTCATTTCTCTACCTAAAACTAGATCGACTGTCAAGATTAAGCAATTTGACAGGATTTCATTCTCTAATCTACAACATAAAATTTAAAAATGATCAAATCAGGATTAAGCAGTCTGATTTGTCATGCATTTGCGGCATAAAAGACAAGCTACACACAAATATTATTCTGCAACAAAGGAAACTAGATAAGCGGGGCTAAGATGTATAATGTGTTTTTCATCCCTCGCTTCTCTCTTTGGTTCTGTTTTAGGCATGTGGAACCAGAATCTCTCCCTAATCTAAGCTCTGTGATAAGTCAATCTTACACAATGTTGACTATCTTGACACTCACTAACTTATCAACAAATAAATTTAAACATGCTCAGCTATGATTAGGCTAGATAGCTGAACAAGACATTGAAGTACTAGTAGCGGCATTTAGACTTGCTCGCTTTCCGAAAGACTATTTTTGGAACATGGGGCATTTGTTCTATCTTCACTTGCCCTCTTTTCTGCTTTTTACTGTTTTTGACTTTCCTATATTTTACTGTTTTTGATTTTTTCATTTTTTAATATTTCAAACAATGGTATGTACAATGACTGAAAGTGTTTCAAACTCAAAAATGGAGTTCTTGACAAAAATAGTGTTTTAATGTCCTGCCATTCACAGGACCCCCAAAAATTTCATTCCCATCAGGTTCTTGTAAGAAGAAAGCATTGTTTCCACTAACTGAGCTGATGATGTAAGGCCCTTTCCATAAATTTTCAAACTTGCCATGTTTACCTTTATCTTCTCTTCTAGAATCCCATTTTAAAACTTTATCTCCAATCTGAAAATCATTTTCCTTAGTTCTTCTGTCAAAAATTTGTTTTATTTTGTCTTGTGCTAACTGAGCCCTTTGGTAAACTTCTTCTCTGGTTTGTTCTAAATGGATAGTCTGATTTACTCTTCTTTGCACGTCATTTTCTTCTATTTGGACTTCTTGTAGTAGTTTCATTACTGGAACTCCTAGAGAGGTTGGAAAAATGGCATCAACACCATAGACTAGCTGGTAAGGGGACATACCTATGGACTTCTTGGTAGTTAATCTATCAGCCCATAAGGCATGCACTAGTTTCCCATGCCATGCTTTTTGATTTTGTTCCAGAAGTTTTTTGATAATGTTGACAAGGCTTTTGTTAGAAGACTCGGCTAAACCATTACCTTGAGGGTAATAGGCTGTGGAATGCCCTAATGAAATATGATACTTGTGACAGAAGTCTATCATTTTCTTGGAAGAGAAGGCAGCGGCGTTATCTGTAATGATTTTCCTGGGACAGCCAAATCTGGATAGGATATTGGTTTCTAGGAATGTGATGATGACTGAATCGGTGGCGTTCCGGGATGGTATGGATTCTATCCATTTGGTAAAGTAATCAGTGGCTGTGAGGATCCATTTATGTTGAGCGGAGGAAGAGGGGTGAATTTCCCCAATGAAGTCTAGACCCCATTGTTGGAAGGGTCCTTCAACTATGATGGGATGTAAGGGCAAAGGTAGAAGCTTTTTCTTGCCATCAAAAATTTGACATTTATGGCAGGTCATGACCAGTTTGTGAGTATCGGGGAACAAGGTGGGCCAATAATAACCGGCTCTAAGGATTTTGTTTGCAGTAGTTTTCCAGTAGAGATGACCTCCACATTCCCCCTCATGCATTTCCCGCATGATTCTCTCTGCATCAGGCTCAAGCAAACATTTAAGTAGCATACCAGTAGGATTCTTCCAATACAGAGAACTATCTATAATGCAAAACTTTAAAGATTTTTGTTTGAGGAACCTTGCTTTTTTTTTTGACAAAGACGGAGGAGCATTCATATAAGTTAATACATAGAGAATGTCTGCATACCAAGGTGAATCCAAAAATGTTTGATTTATAGGGGGAAGTGCACACTCTTCTTGTTCTTCTAAAGCATCGACAAAATTTATATCTAAAGCTTGGAGGTTGGTTTCAGCCATTAATCTCGCAAGTCCTTGTCCTTTAACTAGTTTAGTAGGCCTGATTTCTAGGTCATACTCTAGGATGATAGCAATCCACTTTCCCCTTTTACCATCGGGATCTTGGTTGAGAATGTCTTTGACGACAGTATTAGGGACGAAGGCTATGACATGAGAATGTAAGATGTAGACTCGGAAATCTTTTAGTGCCTTTACCAATGCGAATGCCTGTTTCTCCATGATGTTATATTTCAAGGGAGCATCTCTTAGGGACTTGCTAAAAAAGGCAATGGGTTGCTCTTGTCCCGCCACATTCTTTTGCAACAATACCGCAGCTATTGTATGCTCTGAGGCAAATGAGAAAATGAAAAAATCTTTAGTAAAGTCAGGGCTTATTAATACAGGTGTTTCAGTTAAGGCCCTTTTAATTAGTTCAAAAGATTTTTTGGCTTCTAAAGTCTATTTAACCCCGACCTCCTTTCTTAACATATTTGTGATTTCTTTTAGGAGCTCAGCAAGATTTGGAATGAATCTTCTTAAGAAATTTATCTTGCCGATAAAGGACTGTAACTCCTTTATGTTTCTGGGGTGACTTATCTGTAAAATACCTTCGATTCTCTGGGGGTCTATTTTAATTCCTTCTTCCGAAATAATGTGACATAGGAGTTTTCCTTCTTCTAGACCGAAAAGTGTTTTCTTGGGGTTTAGGGACAAACCATACTTCCTGCATTTGTTGAAGACCTTTCTTAAGTGTGCTAGGTGTTCTTCGTCAGATTTAGAATATACTGTTATATCGTCGAGATATATAACTATGAAAACACCTATGTCTTCTGAGAAGGCTATGTCCATGGCTCTTTGAAATGTGGCGCCAGCATTCATTAGTCCGAAAGGCATTTTAACGTACATAAAAGTGCCCCAGGGGGTGGTGAAAGCTGTTTTATGCTGATCGGTAGGATAAACCAATACTTGGTTATAACCGGAAAAACCATCAAGTAATGAGATTCTTTTAGCGCCTACGACCTTCTGAAGTATGTGGTCCATTTTGGGCAGAGGGTAGTTATCTTTTAGACATGCCCTGTTCAAGTTTCAGAAATCTATGCAAAGTCTGATTTCACCGGTCTTTTTTCTAACCGATACTAAATTTGAGACCCACTCAGAGTATCGGAGAGATACTATTATACCGGCATCATACATCTTTTTAATTTCCTTTTCAACCAATGGTAATAACACTGGGTTTATCCTTCTTAACTTCTGTTTAAAAGGTTTTTGATTTTCTTTGAGGGGAATTTTATGTTGGATGATGCTGGTATCATATGATTTTAAATCTTGGTACCCCCATGCGAACACATCTTTAAATTCTTTGAATAGATTTATGTACCTTTGTTTTATGTCAGGTGGGAGGGTTTTGGATATTTTAATGTTTTTAGGCTCTTCTGGATTTCCTATGTTGTATTCCTCTATGTCATCCTCTGTAGATTCCATTTTAGGTTTTTTGGCCACATCATTAAAGTCAAACAATTCTTCTAAGGGTGCGAGCCCTCTAGGTATGGTGTCATTTTCGCAATGTAAGACTTCAAGTTCTCTTTGGTCAATGTCTTCTTCTATCTCCCCGTCACATGGATGGTCTACCAGGTTTAGATTGGTCCACAAAGGTGGGTTTAGCTCTTGGTCTTGACTTATGTTGGTTTTCCTCTCTTCATCTCCTGAGTCTGTTTTGGTTATCTCAAACTCATTTTTAGATTGGAGGAAATCATCAATTTGATCATCATCTTGGAATACTTGCCAATGGTCAAGATTATCTGGTATAGTAGGGCGGTGTTTCACTTGGATGTCATATTGCCCACTCATACCTGGTATTTGGCTAATGCTTGCAGCAAAGGCGAGCTCATTTGCCAGACTGTTTTGAATCCTAGGGATATAGGTGAGTTCATATTTTTCAAAAGTTTTGAGGATATCCAAAGCTGCATTCCTATATTCTCTCAGTCTTAGGTTCTTGGCTGAATACTCACCTTTGATTTGCTTAATTACAAGCTCTGAGTCCCCTTGAGCTGTTATTCTATTAGCACCTAAGTCTCTAAGCATGTGTAGACCAATGAGAAGGGCTTCATATTCCGCAATGTTATTTGTACATTGGAATTCTAATCTGAAAGAATGACCTTCCTTAGTGTTGTGTATCCAGATGCCTGCTCATGAACCTGTCTTGCCACAAGAACCATCAAAGCTTATACTCCAAAGAGTTTCCTTTTCGTATATGATACTAAGCTGTTTCTCAGGTTCCTTGGGACTTTGGTCATCAATTTCTTCACTCGGTAATGGTTTGGGTATGTCTTTATTTTCTTTTATCTGCTTGTGTATATCACCTTCATTGTATAAGATAAAAGAATCTAAATTGGAATGAATGGAATAGATGGGGGTATTGTTTGGCTTATCTCTGTTGCTAACCATGTATTTCATGCGAGCCTCTCGGTATAATCTCCTAGTTTGGTTGAAAACCGGAATAGTAGCGAATGAAATATCCATTTGAAGGCTACCTTGTATTTTGGCAGCCCAGGCTCTTGATAGTAGCATTCCATACTTGGGTGTGATGTCAGCCACTACCACATCCATGACTAAGTTTTTGGCTGGTAGTTGTGTTAGGGCAAAGTCTAGATTCTTTATCAGACCTACACATTTGACCTGGCTTGAGTCGAAAGAATACAAGTTTTTGTAAGGTTGGGTCACCTCCAGACCTAAGTTTTCCATGACTGCTTTAGGCATGAGGTTATGGGAGGCACCGGAATCTAACATGGCATTATGTAATATTTTGTCCCGGATGTTCAAGCTTAAGTAAAAAGGAGAAATAGATCCTTCTTGATATTCACCTTCTACTTTAGGGCCAAATAAAAGCTCAGGTTTGTCATCAGTTAGATTCAAGGTATCAGCTTTGTTCTCTAGGTCAAATACTTTGAAAATTTGAGATCTATACCTATCTATAGTTACTAGCTCTGTAAGGGGTATGGTAATTTTTATTTTGGAAATTTCCCCTTCGAAACTAAAAGGAGTGGGTAACTTGGGCAGATATGTTTCAGCTTTCTCAGACATAACCTTTTCTATGTTCTTAATTTGCTGACTTTGGCTCAGGACTTCTTTTGATACAGCCAACTTTGGGGTTTCTGTAGAGGTACTAGGAATATCTGAGCTAATACTTGTCTGAATGGCCTTACCTTTGTTTTGGTCAAACCTTTGGGCCTTAATTTTTCTATTATTCATGGTCTCATTTAGGGTTTTATCAGGGACTTTGATATGGTCAGGGCTATTCTTTTTGGGATGGTTTTGGTTTTTTCTACTTCTAAGATTATACTGTCGGTGAGCTTCTATAATGGCATTTTGAAAGTCTAAGGCAGGATCGTCGGGATCTTCATAGTTGGTCTCATCCTGATTAGGAGAACATAGCTCTTGTTCTTCTGCCGTGAGGTATATCTCGCTTTCATTATCAGATCCTACGAGATTCAGATGACCTTCATCCAGAGGTTCTGTCTCCCTATCATCTTCTCCCACATAGTTTTCATTGAATGGTGGACTGATCTGTTGGTCATTATCCCTTGGTCTGTTTTGGGGTTGCTCCCTCCTAAAGTTTTGGTTTCGGTTTCTAATTGGAGGGTTTGGCTGGTTGTCTCTAACAGGAGATTTCTCATTGATCTTTTCCCACATTTTAGCCATAGATTTGACTAAGTCATCTATTCTGGGATCTAGGGAAGGTGATGAAGTGGAGACCTCATCCCTATATGTGACCTGTCTTTCTGATCTAGTCCTAGCTCTTTTTTCAGCTAAGTTGGCATCTGCTTTTATAGCTATTTGTTGCATTTCCTCCAAGGTAGGGGGATCTTTGTCTCTTAGATGATATGTCATGTCCGGATCAAAACCCTCAGGAAATTTTGCCAAAGCTAAACCAAGTGGAGGTTTGAAATGAGGTGGGAGGGAGTTATATACACTGTTGAACCTAGTACAGTAAGCTTGGACACTTTCCCCATTTTCTCGTTTTAGGCTGTTATATTCTGACAGGATTTGAATGGGATTTCTTCGGATTTCCCACCGGTTTCTGAAAATTTGATGTAGTTCTGGGATATCATGGATACTGTTTGGAGCTAAGCTTTTGAACCATGCTTTGGGTTCACCACCAAGACTTTGGGCAAATATTCTCATTCGGACAGTCTCGTCTTGTACCTCTAGGTATTCATAAGCATCAGTCATTCTACTTATATGTTGTTGAGGTGTGGTGGTGTCTTCTCCAGTAAAGTGTGGGATCTTGTCTTGATATTTGTTTGGGAGAGGAGCTAAAGGTGGTGGCAGCACCAAAGGTGCGTACCAGGCTGCCATGACTGGAGCTAATGGATGATATACAAGATGAGGACTAGTAGGCTGAAATGAAGTGGTTTGAACAATGGTGGTTTGACCAGGTGTAGCGGATGAACTTGGACTAGTGATCTGGTTTTGAGCAGATCTGGGATGATAGGAGCCAAATTGATAAAGAAGCTGGAAATCAGGAGGAGTGGCTGGTGAAGCTTCTTTAATAGGACTCTGTGGTGGGTTTAGGGGTTCAAGATTGTCGAAGTTTATCTTACTATATGATTTGCTTCGGGGAAGAGCTTGTGATGACTCTAATTCCGAAGGTGAATCTAGAAGGATATTGCGAGTTTTAGGTACAGATCTTGTTCTACGGATGGATCTATCGGTAGCTAGATGATCAGTTTCAGAGGCTTGCCACAGAATCTTCTCTGGGTCATCTACTATGATAGGGGGATTTGGGTCTGGATGGGATCTGGTATTGATTCTTCGGGAAGCCAGATTTTAGATCCAGAGTTTTAGAGAGAATGGTATTGGTGAATGTTTTGGATGAGTGGTTTTTCTAAAGCTTTACTAAGGTGAAGGATGGTCAAAAGTAAAGGGATGGATTAGTGGAGTCGCCAGGTGGAAATGGATTGTTTTGTGAAGATAGCTATGGTCCACCACCAGTAACTAATCTGAGAATGTTTTTGGATTTTCTGAGTTTTATGTGCAGCCTATGGTTTAAAGTATCTTAGACTTGTTTCAACACTTTGCTAGGGTGATGAGAACAAAAAGAGTTTACTCTAAAAAATGAGTCTATGGACTGCTTGCTTGTTTATGGTACTTAAAGGACCAAAGAGTCTATAAGAGTTTGCTGGACTATTATGTACTCAGTGTCTTACCATCTCCCACTATGTTAGTGAGTGATGGGAAAGGTTTATCGGATAGTAGCCTAGAGTTTTGAAGAGTAGTAAGGCTTACTAGAAGTTTTAGTGGAGTCGCCAGGTGGATTGTCAGTTGTTTGAGATAAACTTGTATGGTCTACCACTAGTAATGTCAAAAACCAATCTAAAGGAGTGTTTTGGGGTTTTTTCTGAGTTTTATGTGCAGCCTAGGATGTAAGAGTGTTATAAACCTGATTCATCACTTTGCTAAGATGGTGAAACAGAGAGTTTACACTAAATGATTCTAAAGGCTGATGGTTTAAGTTTAAAATTTGAAGGACTAAGGAGTCTATAAAAGTTTGCTAGACTATCATGAACTCAATAGGTCCCACCGTGATCGCCATTATGTTAGGGTGGCGATGAGGTGGCTAAAGCGGATGGAATTCTAAAATTTAGTAAGGTAGTAAGGCCTACTAGAGGCTAGTGGAGTCGCCAGGTGGATTTTTAGTTGTTTTGAGGTATATGTGTATGGTCCACCACCAATACTATCAAAAACCAATCTAAGGGAGTTTTTTGTGGTTTTTTCTGAGTTTTATGTAGTCCTGAGGTTTGGAAGAGTTTCCTATAACTGACTCATCATTTTGCTAGGATGGTGAGACAACCAGATTCTACTCTTCTAAGTTTGACTGAGATTTTGAGAGTTCCTAAGGGATACCTAGGATGCTTTGACTCAAGGTCCCACCGTGATCGCCATTATGTTAGGGTCCTGTGATTTGGCCGATTGGCTAGCCAAATGACGATGTAACATCAAACCAAGCTTTGGAGCCCAAGGACCTAGCCTTCCTGGACTCAGAGAGGGCTCTCTCTATAAGTGTAAGAGATGTCGGTGTGTTTACTTGCGATGTTCTGATATTAGGCTAGTTATGAAGTATGTTTTTGGTTTTTTGGTTTTTTTTAAGTTTGTGAGGGATGAAACTGATCAAATACATAAACTGGATAACAAGATGTAGATAAATTGGGCTATGGGGTCAATCAGGTCAAGGAAGCTAATGAGGCGATGATGTAAAGCTGCTGAAGGGCCGATTTGATTCACAATAGAAGGGATCTCTGGGCAAAATGGAGTAAATGAACAATAAGTTGGTGAAAGACAAGGGATTTCAAGTGCAAACTAGTTAATAGCTGACATAAACATGTAATAGCAAGCCATTAATCATGCTAGGAATAACTATAAGCTAATCAATACATAGAAATCAAACATTCCAGCCATACATAGAGGTATAAGACCCTCTAACTTCGGGAAATGGCTATCAGACGTTGGGGAAAACACATGAGACAAACTAACAACTCATAAACTATGCCGGAACGCCTAAACATAGTCTCTAAGTCATTGGGCACTTGGACAAATAAGTTTTCAGAGTTTTAGGCAAAGGGCTAGATCGGGACTAGGCCTCCTTGGTTCAACAAAATGATCAACAAATCAGTCAAAGAGAAAGTTTTATGGACAGAACTATGGGCAGCCGATAGGTAGGTAGGGCAAACCATACATCCTACTCAACATACATGGAACTGATGAATAAAACTTAGCAACAACACCTTAGGTTACTAAAGAGCAGCTAAGAATTCTTTAGCATAACTAAGGGAGAAGAAAACATCAAGCTATGAAGATTCAGGAATTTTGAGGTGCCTCCATGGGCATGTCTCAAAATCAATCTTTACTGATCTATAGCAGCAAGAAAAATGAAATATGAGTGAAAATTAGAAGACAAAACAACATTAAGAAGCACTATACCATTCTACCATGTCAAGGAATCCATCAACAAGCCTTCAACATTCCTCAAAAGCATCCAAGAGGCAGTCCAAAAATCATATCTCAAGTGTATTCTTCAAAGCTCATATGACCAATGCATTAATTCTTCTCTCAAGTTCAGCCTCTGATTTACAATGAGAACCATGGGATAAATAGGCTAGAAGGAGGAAAACCCCATGGAGCAACTAGCTATCCCATTGGCCAAGTCAAAATATCTAAACTTGTCCTTGAGGCTTTGCAAAGCCCAAGGCACAAAATATCCCATAAAATATCTAAAAACCTGCTAAAAACGGAAATTATATTGACTTTACATGATTTTCCCATGATAAAAATAGCCTAACGCACATTTGGGAAAAGCAGATTTTTGGAGTTCAAAAATTGCAAAAATACTTCATATTTATGCCTGAAAAAGGTCCCCTGACTTGCTGGATGCAAATGGAAGCCTTCCCGATGTCGACATGAGGCTCATGATGGCTCGTTGGAAAGCTCTCTGTGTCTGATTTCCAATGCAAGTGGAATCATCTCAATCTGATCTCTGAAAGTCCCTCAAAACTGTACCTGTGTGCAAAAACCCAGAAAATAGCAGGCTGCTGATATGGCGGGCAGAATGTGCAAAATGAGGCTGTTTTTCGCCAATTTGGAGGGGTGAATGATCTTCAAATGCCCTGAAAATCGCTGGAGAGCTGTTCATGAAATTATGGAATCCATTGGTATCACCCTCCTCCCTTGACGGCTTATCAAACTGAAATGGCGCATTTATGAGTTTTTGGCGAAAACCCCAAAAATGCCAAAAAACAAAAAGTTTTCGAAACAGGCCCAAAATTGGCATGCATGACCCTCAAGGGTCCATAGAAACATGCTCCGAAGCTGAAGCCAAAATATCGAGGGCTGATGTGCTTTTTGCTTCTTTCCGTGCTAGGCGCCTCTCCTTCAATTTCTTCAATTTTTCTTGTGCCACCTTCAATTTGCGCCTGGCGAATTGGTTTAGCTTCCGAAAGTGAAGGGTTCTCTTTCTCTGTAGCTCAAGATCCCTGTTTGCCTTCTCAAGCTTTGTCTCCAAATGCTGGTTAGCCCTCTCAAGCCAAGCTTCCTTGTTTTCCTCAATTTCCCGCTCAAAGAGGGTAGTGAGAGGAAAAGCTTCGAATTGAGCTTGTTCTTCAGCTTTCTGTTTCTCCAAGGCTCTCCTAAGCCCGATGGTTCTAGGCCTCTTTCGCCTAGGTTGGTCCTCTTCCTCTTCATCATCAAATTCGCCAATGAGCTCTTCAATTCTTACTTGCGCCTTTTCTGCCTCCTTTTTATACTTGATCGCCCTTGCCTCATGAATGGCCGCATGATACTTCATTTGTTTGTTTTCAACCTCCAAGAAATGGTTGAAATTCCTCACCCTTTGAAGATCTTCTTGTAACACCTCAATTTGCCCTTCTTTGTGAATGAGGAGGTTTTCAAGGATGCGTGCCTCATTGTCACTGTCATCGCTTGGGATAGGGATGACAGCTGATTTACCTCCATGCTTGGCACTTTCTCCAACTGCACTTTTGCCTTTGAAGGCCAATCTAGCACTTTTTCTCCTTGGCAAGCTAGAAGTTGTCTTTTTGGGCAATTTCCTCTTTTTAGGAACAGTTTTGGTCACTGTCAAGGAGGCAGCTTCAGCTTGCTGTCCTTCCTCAACATCTTGTCCAGCTTGTGGCTCAAAAGATGCTTCAATTGTTTGCTCAACCTGCTGCTCTTCAATCTCTGTCTGCCGCTGTTCCTCTTCCAACTCTGGCTGCTGCTCATCAACCTGCACTTGCTGCTGTTCATCAACCTGCACTTGCTGCTGTTCATCAACCTGCACTTGCTGCTGTTCATCAATCTCTAGCTACTGTCCACTGATTTCCAACTGCTGTTGTCCCTCAAAATCTGGCTGCTGCTGTTCATCATCCTCCTTTTCTCCCTGTGGCTCACTTCCCTCTCCTTCTCCCTGTTTACTTGGCTGCCCAGTGGTCATCTTGAGTTTTTTAGGGGTAGGCCTACTAGATAAAGGCACTGGGCGATGGACAGGCTGAGTAGGAGACACATGAACAGGAGGGACAGTGGCGAAATCGGCATGGCTAATGAATGAATCCCATGAAACTCCTTTCTTCTCCAGCTGGTGTAAGAAAATGATTTTGATCAAGGAATGATGAAAGAGAGAAGGGATTTGCTGAAGTGGAGCTTTCTTTTGGACAGTAGCTGCCATTTTCTCTATGCTTTTGGACAAAAAGTATGGAAGGTTTAATTGCCTGCTTCTAGTAAAATGCATCAACAAGCGAACATGATAGGCAAAAATTTGGCTAAACCTCCCTTCACAAGTGAAATATCTCATTATGGCCTTCATCAGTGGAGCATAACTGTCAAGAAGATAGGAGAAAGGGAAAATAACAGTGATGGTTTCCCTATGTTCAGGTTTGATGAAAGGTTTATAATCCTCCAGATCAATATGCGCTTGCTTAAACCACTTTTCACCATGATACGGGATCTTGGTAGCCTTGGATACATACCTTGGGGAGATTTTGAAGTCAAGACCTGCTAACTGGAAGTGTTTGTCCTTGAATCTCAAAGCGCACAAATGTGTAAGTGGCGAGAAACTATTGACTTCCTCTATCCTCTGACAGAAATCAAGACAGCCTACTTCATGGAAATTGAAAAGCACTGAGGGATGAGCATTGATTTCTTCTATGGAGATAGGTTCATATCTCTTATGTTGTCCGCCTTTGTGATCTCGTTTTGGAGGCATTCTGACTTGAAACAGGTTTTGGAAGAGGCACACTGCCTTCAATGTATGAAGAATGCTCTGCTGGATTGAAACTGGCCACTACACTGCTTGGATAGTTATGGACCCTGTGCTTTTGACTAAAATGCAACAATGCTTCTTTGAATAAGCCCCCTCTACACTTATCAACAACAGTTCTTCAAATATGGATATACTTCAGCTATGTATCCTTCTTAACAATGGTACTATGTGTAAGAAACTGCTTTGTAGATTCTCTGTGCACAGTCTTGAACAATCACCCCTCTTGTGACTTTGTTAGAGGCCTGCTTACACTTGTATTTGGGTCTTCAACACCAAACTTCAAAAATAATAACCCTGTTCTTCAGACCATTTATCTTGAAAAATATCTCTATTAGCAGATTTATGTGAAGACCACACAGTGGAAAAAAGGAGACCTTTTGGTTAGGTGAAGTGTTAAGGAAAACACCTTTCACTTGTGACTTTTGAGAAGTCAATCATCACTTTTACACATCTGGATTTAATGTACACTTGATCATCAACAAATGCCCAATCACTAACCACCCTACCTTCTAGAAGATGGCCTTGTTTCACCTTCAGAAAACTCTGTTCAACAATCTTCAGAATGATACAATGCAGTGCAATGAAAAAAGGCAGACTTAGTTTAGGTGTGAAATCAGTGCAATAGTGGTTTTTAGGAGACAAACTCTCTGCTTTGTGAGTTTAAGAGATCAACATAATACCTACACCTCTGTTTTAATATCAAATGCAAACACCAAGCACTCCGCCCTTTAGATAGTGGCCATTTCCACTTGTGAAATTTTGAGAAATTAACACTTACTTTGGTTCCTTTGCCCTTAATGTCAAAATCTAGCCATCAACAATCTCTGTTCTTTACTATGCTGTCATCTTTGGAAGCTCTCTGTCAATAAGTCTTCAACCTGTACTTCTGTTTTAATATCAAATTTCAAACACTAACAAACTGTTCTTCAGAAAAAGGCCCCCCTTTTTTTGTGAAGTTTTAAGAGAACAAGAAAAACTGCCTTTGTACCTCTGCCTCCAGAGTTAGAAAAACATCAATGAAATCTGCCCTCCAATGCAACATTTACTCGTGGAGTCTCTTTCTCAATCAGTTTTTAACATGATAATGAGGTGAAGAAAGAGGGCAAACCTAGGTTAACAATACATAGTGCTTTATGAGGGACACTTTTCTTGTGAAGTTTTTTAAGAAATCACTGGTATACCTCTGCCTTCAAAGTTCAGATTCGACCACCAACAAACCTTGCCCTCTAGAAAAATGGCCCTATCCACCCTTAGGAATTCTCTGTTAATAAACTTATAGCAGTGAAATCTAGTGAAATAGGAGGGGCAGTTTGTTACAAAGGAGTGCTTGTAAGATAGGCAACAGTCATTCTGCTCTTGAAAACTCTGTTGTCAATAGATACAATGATTTTGAAAACGATACAAAGGGTTCTCAGCCACAAAACCTCGTATTTCAATCACTTCATCTCACTGTGTAGGAAACTGCTTTTGTTTTTTTAGCAAAATAGCAAGGTACGGGATTTTCAAACAGTTTTATCACTTATCAACACCTTGCACACGATGGGAGCTCATAAAAATACCTCGAAAATGATGGATGCTCGCTTGAGAGGATGCAAGAAACCCTGGGCAGCTTGAAAAAGGGGCGCGGCAACCTCTGGAGAAAACCCGTCGCGCCGGAGGAAGGTGTCGGGTGGACTTGTCGTGCGGTCGGGCGGCCACCTACAGGCACGTCGCGCCCGACTACAGGCACGTCGCGCCGGCGTTGAAAGCCTGTGTAAAATGACGCCCAGGCACGTCGCGCCAAATTCCAGGCCCGTCGCGCCGCTGTTGAATGCAAATTTCTGAATTTTCGCCCAAATTTCTCGCTTGTTTGATGCTGGATGCGGGTGGACTCCTCTTCATATTTTTGAAAATGAAGACTTACACCATAATTACCTTTGCTACTATATCACCACGACTCTCCAACGGTTACTTACCCTTTCGGATTTTGACATTACTTTTAAACTCTGTTTGTTTTTTCAAACAGTGGGTTCGTGATTTGCATATATATATCGCCCTTTAACCCCGAGCTCTGACCTTTGATCAATTTAATCCGACCAACACCGCCACTTCTGCTACGGTGTTTCAATAACACAGGTGATTTGTCATTTTTGTTTTGACAACTTCTTCATTTTTTACTTACAGTGGGTTTTCAAATCTCTGTTTGCAGGAGTAGTATACAGTGCTCTTTTCCCTGAAAATAAAGGTGGTGCTTTCTTCCTTTTACACTATCCAACAATGTTCACAGGCTAAAAAATCTTTGGAACACAGTGAAAAATAAATTTAAAGGGGAAAACTTCTTGGTGACAAAGTTTTTAGAAGGTCTTGTCTGCAGGTCCCTTTTCTACACAAGCCTCCGTGCTAAGTCTGCCCTTTGAAATGATAACAAGTGTGTTTGTTTTTAAAACATATGAACAGTGGTGATTCATCACAACCAACTTCCTCTGCCTATTTATAAGATTGAATATCACTTGCCTCCTCCATCTGAAGAGACAAGCTTGGGCAATATGAAAACAGGATTCTTTTGATACATAGTCATCATTTTGCTCTGATCATTGTGTTACCTCTTTTTGCCCACAGAACCATTTCATAACTGAAATATGTTCATTGCTTCCCCTCTTGGTGATTCTTAGCAAGGAAGGGCTATTTCATAATGCACCAAAACATTTGAAAGCTGTGATTTGGTATTTGACATTGTCTTGTTGCTTGATCTTTCCTCAAGGAGACAGTTTTCTTTTTTGGTATCAGTGGCACATATATGTTCAATATTGCCCCTTTCCTACTGTAGGTATAGTCAGACAGAGAGTTTTTTGAAACAGGAGTACCAAAATATTTGCATCACCAGCACTAGCATTTACCTGTGAAATGACTTTTATTCCTTTTGGTAACCTTCCAGTGCTCTTTCTATACTGTATCTTTGTGCTGAATCTGTCCTTTGGAATGATGACCATTGTGTCTTGGCGATTGTTGTGTTATTCAACAAAAGATAGCCTGTGTTCTTTCAAAGTGTTTGATGATTGCTGCTTCCAGGTGATTCACAAGCTTACCTTGGGACTGTAAGTGTGCTCTCTTGATGGCTTGCTTTCATACTCTACTTCACTGTTTACTCAAAGGACCTTCTTTAGATTTCTGGGCAGGTGATCATGGAATGTCTTTAACCCCTTTTTAAATCAACTGCTCCTTTGGCACTAATAGCATACAATATGTTCAATATTTTCTCCTCTCTACTAGATGGACTGTTGACAGATAGCTTTTTTGAAGAGGGAGATCAATACATTTATATCATAAATAGTAACACTTTCCTTTATTCAATTTCTTTGTGTCTTTTCCCTGCACTTGTTGGACTCACCAGTTTTCAACAGCCTGCAATGATTTTGGCCATCTGCTCATATATGGAGGAGGCTCTTCATCAGGTAAAGTATCAGAAGGCCGGAGACTTTTTGACCACTAGGTTCGACACAGCATTTTTCTGAATGTAGTGGTAAGAAACCTCTTGAAAAACATCAGTCTTAGCATCTTCACTTGCAAGCATCATTGTGTGTCAGCAGAAACCCTAGCCAGAGTAATACTATTTCCCTGTACTGTCCTAAGGCTGATTTTAGATATTTGGTTTGCTCATCTCATGATTGATTACTTTGACAAATATCCTTTGTGACTATGAAGGTCAGGGCTTTCTTGAAAAACCAAGACCTTTCTCCTGCTTGTGTAATGGCATTGGTTACCATCTGTTCTATTTGATTTTGAACCAAAACAGGCCTCTTATGATTTGGATGTTTACTGATGACAGGTTCTTCTAGAGTTCAACAATCCATATGGTTTGCAAGTTTGAAATGAGCTCTTTTATCAGGCCAAACTCCCCTTTCCTTTGAGCTTATCATATTTCCACTATATTCCTGTTATGGTCAACAATTACATTCATGAAACCTGAAGATTTGTTTCATTGTTTCAGTAAAGGCAAACCCGGGCTTCTGCAACCTTCTGAGTCAACACTGGCCTACGCCCTCTGCTTATGTATGAAGGAGGCGCACTAACCCTCTGCTTGTAAATGAAGGAGGTTCCGGGCCTTGATGATTTACCATTTTGCTGAGACAGTGGCGACCCTTTCTTACTGTGATTTTCATGCTGGAAAGAGCTGTAAGGTCCTGATGAGTGACTTTTGTTTTGCAGCTTCATCTCAGGCTCACAATACATTTAGAAGCAGCTGTTCCTCTAACTGTAAACTCAAACATTTACTCCATGAGATTGAAATACATTTCCTGTCTTTGTAGAACCATAGAACATAGTGAAAAACCTACTAGTCAGCTTGAGAATAGGTTTCATGCAGTGCTGAGACCTAGGGAATATGAGTGGCGCGACTTAAGGCTGTTTGTCAACTTCATTTTTAAATTAAGGGATCAGTCATGGTAGGTCTGTTGCAGATGGAGGCTTTTTGGCTTTTTGATGATTGCCAAAGGTGAAAAGTCCTAAACGCCACTTCCTAACATAGGGTAGACTTCTGAAATAGATGTGGATTTGCCTTTTAAGGCTGCTGGGCAGGTCAATAAGGCTGAAGTTAGATAGGATTGTTGAAAAGGAGGTTGTGGTTTTGCTAGGGGTGGACTGAATAGGTAGAAAGGCGAAAAAAGTTTTGGGAGGGTTTTCTGGATGACATATTGACATAAGGAAATCAGTTTCTAGAAAACTCAGCTGAAGATATAGTCATCACTAACATGTAAAAAATACTGATGGCTAACACAACTGTGGAATGGTCACATAATTGTGGTTCATCACATTTCAGTGATCAGGTTTTTCTATGGACAGCTAGTGGAGGCGTGAACATTCAACATTAAAGCTTCAAGTGATAGCTGGAGGCATGTACAAGTTAAAAACTTGAATATCTTGGACTGTGGAGCATTTGGTGGTTTAACAATGGAGTTTTGGATAGTAAAGAATATTTAGTGAACAAATTGGAAGTCTGGAACAGACTTGTGGAGCAACTGATGTATGTCACTTATTCATTCAATTTATTAAAATTTGAAGGATTGGTGTCCTAGGGGTTGGTGCTTCTAAACACAAGGTTGGAGCCTTGAGAAGTATAGGGTCAAAGCCCTAAAGGTTGGAGCCTCGCTTAAGTCCAAGTTGATGCTTAGAAACAGGTTGGTGCGTGATTCATTGAAGGGTTGGTGCCCTCACACATCTGTTGCACTAAATTATTTGAAAAAGGATTGAAGTTCTTATTGATCCTTAATAATATTATTACTAAACACCTCTCTATTTTTAATTGTGAATATTCTAACTGGAATAAATTAACAATTGAAAAGAAATATTAATTCACCCCCCCTCTCAGTATTTCCAACAATTGGTATCAGAGCTAGCTTCTTCATTATCATCCTAACAGTTGGAAGAAGGATTCTTAGGCACAATGAAGAACATAGAAGAAATACAGAAGTTTCCTATCCTTGATGGAACAAATTTTGGTTTTTGGAAGAAGAGGATGTCCTACTATCTAATGTCTCTTGGTCCTGAAGTATGGCATTCTATTTTGGATGGGTACAAATCTCCCTCCAGTCTTCCAACTGATCTGTAATGTCCCGAAATGGAAATCAGCAGATTTTTCACCACTGAAATGTTCCTTTGTCGGAAATATGAACAAGGCTATGTCAGGGATGGACTAAGAGGGCTTTTACCAGTTATTTCACCTCTGAAGAGAGGATGAGAAGCGTAGGCTATCTGGCCCTTTCTCAGGCTCTGCCTATAGCTATGCAAATATTTCTTCCTCGGGAAGATCTTGCTCAAAGAGTGAGCTATAGCAATATATAAACATGAGCTGGAAAATAACAATGAGTGCATAAACTTCAGAAAGTCAATAAACCCTCATAGCCTTCTTATTGATAATATGGTAGTAGAAATGTGTACAAGATCTTGAAAAAGTGATCACTCAAGCTGAAGCATATACACAAGTACAATGAACATGAAATACATTGCTACATATATTATGCCCAACTATGACTGCACAGTCACTAAAGGAAGACTGCTACAAAATGGTGATACAATGAGGATATGGCAATAATAAGCTCAAATAAAGAAGGGGGAGATGGATCTCAACTCTTGGAAACTATAATAAACAATCCCTAAAGGGATTGGCCACAATACATACAAAATGGAAAATATGCTGAAATGCCAGAGTAGTTGGAGTAGTTCCTACTCTAAAATGAGAACATGAAGGAGATGGTTGAATAATGCTGCATAAAATGTATATGCCTCCTCCAATGGAAATCTGGAGTGGAAGGCTGATCCTTTCACCACAGATCTCACTCTCCAAAGTGTCGGTGCAACCCCTCACTGCAATTGCACTCAAGAACTGCGCAATCAAGGAGAGGAACTGCACTGTAGGTGATGGGAAGAGATTTTCCTCCTGCCAAAATATGAGAAAGGGAGATGATATCTCCCCTACTGATCTCCCGGATGCATAAGAGCTTCTTCCTCTAAAATTTGAGCTCTGGAATGATGATGTTAGAAACTCCATTGCAACCCTAGCAACACAATGGCTCTTGCTGCAAGAATCATTGCACTGAAAGGAATAGCTTTGGCCTTGAGCCAAGATGTGGAGAAGATGAAGATCAAACCTTCAAGAGCTTCTCAAGAAGGGAGGGAATTTTTGAACAAGAAATCCCTTGTGTTAAACAGCACAGCTATCACAGTGTCCAACTATGGAAAGCAATTTGAAATATCCAAGCTAGCTCAAAATGGTTGCTTTCCCCTCCTTTTATGCCAATGAAGGCTCCTTAGCCATGGACCCCACACATTAGGGTTTTCTCCTCTTCATGCAATTTCGTAGGCTTCCCAAGCAAGCCACACCTCCATCTATTGCGCAGTTTGACTTGGTCAACATCACCTAGCCCTCTTTGCAATTAACCCTTTTCACACATGGAGTGTGCAAACAAGCTCCAATAATGCTCCTCTTTCATAATGTGAGGGATTTTATTGATGTTTTTCATAATCATGGGCCTCCTTACCCATTTATTTAGCTGCAAACATATAAAATCAAAATTCTAATGTTCCATTTATCCATGTGCTAAAATGGGAACATTACATGATCCAGAAGAAAGAAAATCCTACATTGCTAATGCCAAAGCTTTAAATTCCATCACTAGTGGAATTACTAATTATGAATTCACGAAAGTCATGAATTGTGACTTGGCCAAAGAAGTATGGGATAAGCTGGTTGCCCTATATGATGGGGAATCCAAAGTTAATAAGGCAAAGCTTCAAACCTATAGAAGATAGTTCGAGAGTCTGAAAATGGATGATGAAGAAGATATTGCATCATACTTCCTCTGAGTAGCTGAAGTGGTTAACTCTCTTAAAGGGCTAGGAGAAAATATTGAAGAAAGCACTATTGTTCAAAAAATCCTGAGATCTGTTCCTGACAGATTTGACTCCAAAGTAAGTGCCATAGAAGAAATGAAGGATGTAGATACTCTCAAGATCGATAAAATTCATGGAATTCTCATTGCCTATGAGATGATGAAAGGAATTCCAAATTTCAAAGAAGAAACATTCAAAGCCTCAAAAAAAAAAGAAAAAAAAAGGAAAAGGATGGAATTGAAACAACAATGACTCTGATGCTGAAACCGAACTAGCTCAATTTGTATGAAGGCTTAAGAAGGGATCTAAGCTAAAAGGTAAGTACCCTCTTATTTGTTTCAAATGTGGAAGAATAGGTCATTACGCTGCAAAATTTCCTCTTAAACATGATAGTGATGATGAAGTGGACTCTAAAAGGATGATGTACAAAAAGAAAGGGTTTAATAAGAAGAACTTATTCTCCAAACAAGATGATTTTGATGAAGATGAATTTGTAGTCATAAAAAAGAATCAACTAGAAATATGCCTCATCACAAAGAAAGTGATGATGAATCAAATGAGGAAAGTAACTCTGTTGGAAGCAAAGAAGTGTTATTCATGGCATTTACAAATGATAATGATTCAGAACTAGAAGATGAAGGAAATGTGGATAAATTACTAATGAGTGACATTGAAGAAAATGAGAACCTACGGAAAAAGATAATTTCTCTCAGAGTAGAAAAGGAGGAAGCAAAATGAAGGGAAGACTTCTTGAACAATAAGCTAAAAGAGAAGGATGATATCTGTGAAAAACGTGAAGCTGAAATAATATCTCTAAGAAAGGAATTAGAGCAAGTCAAAAGGAGTTGGCAAAGCTCTCTAGCACTTGTTAACATTATTAATACTCAAAAACCTCGACATGACAAATCTGGAATTGGTTTCAAAGGAGAAACATCAAGCACAAAGAATAATGCAAAGAGTTATGTCGACATACTCTCTTGCCATCCAAAAGAATAAAAGTCATCTCATCAAGAACAAAGGCCCATATCAAACCTAAGAATTGAAGAAAGAGAAACTCCAAGGAAGAATGTTGGTTCAAGCTATGTCTATTACAATAGGTACTGAACTATTTTTCTTGGGTATTGTTACTATTGTAAAAACTTTGGGCATCAAGCTAAGCATTGCAAGGCTCATAAGAATGAAGCACCAAGATTGAAAGATCAAACAAACAAACTATGTGGTCCTAAAGAGCAAGGACAAATAAAAACTTACAATTCCTTTGATCCTTTGGCTAAGTTTGATCCTTCTTGCTCATTATGTAATAATTATGATCATAATGAACAAAATTTCCCTCTCAAAGGGGAGGAAGCTAAAAGCGTAAATCTCAAAACGGATAAATGTGGCCTAGCTCTATGTGCTCATAGTGAAGAAAATCATTGGTTCGTGGATAGTGAATGCTCAATACATATGACAGGTGACTAAAAGAAGTTTATCTCATTGAACAAGAAAAATGGAAATGTATCCTTTGGGAGTGGATCTGCTAAAATCACTAGAAAAGGAACTGCTACCCTTGTCAATGGACAAGGAAAGGCTCAAAATACCTTGCTGGTAGAAGGGCTCAAACACAATCTCTTTAGTGTTAGCCAAATTTGTGACCAAGGACATAATGTTGTCTTCAGTACTAAAAATTGTGAAATAAGAGACTCGTCCTCAGGAGAACTTGTGGCGAAAGGAGTAAGAACACCAGATAATGTTTACATACTCAGTAAAATCCAAGGAGATAAATGTTACATAATTCAAACAGACGACGGTTGGTTATGGCACAAGTAATTGGAGCATACAAGTTTTGATAACCTGGTCAACATCAGTAAAATTAATTCAGTAAGGGACATTCCAAAAATTTGCAAGCCAAATAAAGTTGTATGTGGCCCATGCCAACATGGAAATCTAACCAGAACTAGCCACAAAACTAAGGATTTCTCAACATCAAAACCTCTGGAAATCATTCATGCAAATTTATGTGGGCCAACAAGAACTCCAGCTCTTCAAGGTGAAAGGTACTTTTCTCTATTTGTTGATGACTATACTAGAATGATGTGGGTATATTTCATAAAATATAAATCCAAAGCATTTGAATGTTTTAAGAATCTTAAAGCTCTCATTGAAAATGAGAAAGACTAAGATTAAATGTCTTAGAACGGATAGAGGAGGATAATTCACCTCAAAATAATTTGATGAATTCTGTAAAGAGCATGGAATCAAAAGAGAACTCTCTGCTGCTAGGACACCTAAGAAAAATGGAGTAGTTGAAAGAAGGAACCGAACCATTCAAGAAATGGCAAGGACAATGCTACTAGCAGTTGATTTGCAACCAAAATTTTAGAGAGACGCAATTGGGATGGAATATTTTACCTTAAATTGAACTCAAATAAGATTAAATAATGAAAAAACTCCTTATGAATTGTGGAAACGAAGACTTGCTTCAGTAAAATATTTCAGGATTTTTGGAAGCAAATGCTTTATAAAAATAAATGATGACTGACCAGGAAAATTTGATTCTAGGGTTGACAAAGGAATATTTCTTGGATACTCCACAAGGAGAAAAGCATACAAATGTTACAACAATCATATACGGAAAATAGTGGAAAGCATTGATGTGAAGATTGATGAAGATATTCCAGAAAAGAGAATTGAAGATCATGAAGTTGAGCCTTTCCTTGAAGAAACTGAAGAAGAACCTGAAAAAGAAGAGGAGGATGGAGAACCTCAAAGTGAACCTTCACTAACTCCTTATAAGATCAAATTCATTCAAAAAAATCATCCAGAAGAACAGGTTATTGAGAATATAGATGAAGGAATTCAAACTCGAAGAAGGATGACAAACACTCCAAGAAAAAATGATGTTGCTCTATTATCTTTAATAGAACCTGAAATTTTTTCTCAAGCAAGTAAAGATCCTTATTGGATAAAGGCCATGGAAGAATAAATGTCTCAAATCAAAAAGAATGAGACTTGGGAGCTGGTACCTCACCCAAAAGATAAAAATATAATTGGAAAAAAATGGGTATTCAAAAACAAGATGAATGAGGATGGACAAATCATCAGAAATAAATCCAGACTTGTCTGCAAGGGATACTTGCAAATTGAAGGAATTGGCTTCGAAGTAGCCTTTGCACCAATAGCTCGATTGGAAGCCATAAGAATGTTTTTGGAATTTACTTGCTCAAAAGGATTCAAGGTTTATCAAATGGATGTAAAATCAGCATCCTTGAATGGAGATCTCAAGGAAGAAGTTTACATGGAGCAACTAGAAGGATTTGATCTTGCTGAAGGGAAGGACTTTGTATGCAAGCTAAAAAAGGCCTTGTATGGGTTAAAACAAGCCCCTAGTGCATGCTATGCAAAGTTGGATCACTATCTGCAAAAATAAGGTTTCAAAAAGGGAGTAGCAGGTAGCAATATCTACATGAAGATGGACAAGGAAAAACTTCTGATCACTCTTGTATACATTGATGATCTAATATTTGCTAGCAATGATGATAAGATGAGCCATGAATTTTCTCTAAATATGTCCAAAAGGTTTGAAATTTCAATGATTGGTGAGCTATCTTACTTTATTGGACTACAAATATCTCAAACAACTACAGGCATGTTTATATATCAAACAAAATATCTTAAAGACATGCTCAAAAGATATGGGATGGAAGATTGTGCTCCTATGAGCACACCAATGACCACAGATTGTAAATTAATCAAAGATTATGATTCCCCTCTCATTGACGCAACTCTTTATAGGTAAATTATTGGAGCTATTTTATACTTAACTGCCACAAGACCAGACATTATGCAAGCAGTTGGAATGGTGGCAAGATTTCAATCAAGTCCTAAACAGTCTTGTCCAGCAATTGTGAAGAAAATACTACTTAGATATTTAAAAGGAACTATTGAGTTTGGTCTTTGGTATCCCAAGAGCTCAAATCTTACTGTAATAGCTTACTCCGATGCTGATTGGGTTGGAAGTGTGGATGATTGAAAAAGAACCAGTGGGAATGCATTCTTTATGGGAGATTGTCTTGTATCTTGGCTTAGCAAAAATAAGTCATCTATATCCCTTTCTACAACTGAAGTTGAATATATAGTTGCTTCTGATTGTTGTACACAAATAATATGGATGAAGGAATCCTTGAAAGATGTCAACATAGAAATTAAGCAACCAATCACTATTTTTTGTGACAACACTAGCGCCATCAGTTGTTCAAAGAATCCAGTGATGCACTCAAAGACCAAACATATTCCAATCAAATACCACTTTCTCCGTGAACAAGTTACTGAACAAAATATCAAGTTGGAATACGTCAATACAAAAGAGAAAATTGCAAATATATTTACAAAAACCCTTCCACGAGAAGCATTTGAGTATCTTCGCCAAAATGTGGGGGTCATTGCTCTTGCATCACATTAAAACAAGCAACATGTCGGGGAGAGCAGCATGATAAGGGGGGCAACATGACAGGGGGAGCACATTGAAACCCCATTGCCATTGATGTCAAAGGGGGAGAAGAAAATAATATTTCCATCCAATGACAAAGGGGGATATTGTTAAGTAAGGTTGTCCTTGATGGCAATAGGATTCTAGATGATTATGAATGACCATGCTTAAGATGATCATTTGGACAATGGAGGACTACATGAAAAAGCATACAATCTGCCCTACCTCCATTTCTGCTCCTATAAATGACCAGTCACAATAAAAATCTTTTTCCACCATCTTAGATTCAGTCTTTCACAATGAGCCTTACACCATCTGAAAGAGGATTGTTTCCTCTTTCCAACGAGCCCTCAAAGGCCTCCAAATTCCTGGTGGTTAGGGAGAAATTGAATTTTTAATTCAAGAGGTGTATATATATATATATATATATATATATATATATTCATTGAGCCAACCTTACTTTTCCTACTCATATCGGCTGCCCTAAATTTCTATTTCGCATGAAAAATCTCTTTATATGACGTACAACCTTTATTCTCAATCATCCATTCAGTGAAGATTATTATAGAGATATTCTATAGTTCACAACTCATGAACTAGGGACACCGAGAAGGGTTTGGAGAATAAATTGATTGGGGTATATCTGTCCTGGGGTTCAGAACCTTGTGAAGAAAAGAAGACCTAATGTGGCTCGTTTTTAAAGGTATATTATACTTCGGATTGCTGGAAAAAACTTCAGACGGTTAAACAGAACTTCAGATTGTTGAACAGAATTTCAAATTGTAGGACAGAGCCTCGGACCAGTGAAATAAGGGCTTGGACCTGTTAATTACAGCCTCCATACCTCATATCTTGGTTATATAGCTTGGACAGTCACTTGACCAGGGTTATAAAACTTCAGACCTCACCACAGAATTTCGGAACAGGGAACCTGAAGTGTAAATCAATGTTTCTTCTAAGCTCAGACATAACACATCAGTGGAGGATATTTGAAGTGTTGACCAGTGCTTCTTTGGATCTCGAATAGGACGAATATGTGGAGGATTGGAGATACAACTGTGGAAATATCGGTATAATAAATCCATGGTGATAAAACTGTGGAATGGTCACACAACTGTGGTTCATCATCATTTTAGTGATCAAAGTTTTCTGTGGACAACTGGTGGAGGCATGAACAATCAACATTAAAGCTTGAAGTGATAGCTAGATGCATGTACAAGTTGAAAACTTGAAGATCTCAGACAGTGGAGCATTTGGTGGTTTGACAGTGGAGTTTTGGACAGTAAAGAATATTCAGTGAACAAATTGGAAGTCTAGAACAGACTTGTGGAGCAACTGATGTAAGTCACTTATTCATTCTATTTATTAAAATTTGAAGGATTGGTGTCCTAGGGGTTGGTGCCTCTAAACACAAGTTTGGAGCCTTGAGAAGTATAGGGTCGAAGTCCTAGAGGTTAGAGCCTCACTTAAGTCCAAGTTGGTGCTTGGCAACAGGTTGGTGCCTGATTCATTGAAGGGTTGGTGCCCTCACACGTCTATTGTACTCAATTATTTGAAAAAGGATTGAAAAGAAACACTGATTCACCCCTCCTCTCAGTATTTCCAACAACTTCTCTATATGATTGATGTCCAACGTCACACTTGCAAATGATCATATGGTCAGTGAGCATTAGTTTTAATCAAGACAAAATGATTATTGGTCATGTCCACTATGGATGCACTTTCTTAGACTATGTAGGCTATAGATGCACTTCAGATGTATGACAGACTTGGTCGGTATTTTATGGCTACCAAATGTAAACTAGTTCATTCATAGACTAAGTACTAAGTAAACAACAAGGAGAGATGGTTATGCTTTTCCAACGATTCATAATTGGGAAAGGTAAAAAAAAGGGGTAGTGCGACAAAGCCATGAAGAATGAGAAGAATATGTTATTATGGGATTATTCTCTAGATGAAGCATTGGGTATTCGTGGTGTTTACAAAGGTGGAAGATTAAATAGAGTAGATCGAAATAGAATTATCTACAAAGGAAGAAAGTTGAGAAATATTAGTCCATGGGAGTTGTCTAATATATTTCAATATTATGAGAATATATAGTGTGAGCTTAATCGTTGTGAGTGTGAAGAGCGGCTTCGAAAACAAATACCACAAAGAAAACACAACTTTAACATAAATAAATTACTACGTGATTTTTTTTCTTTCCCCGAAGTAGTTTGAAACTGTCACTCGATACTGATGGCTTAGATAATTGTAATATTCGAAAGTAGACAAGACATCAATGTTGAATCAAGTAATGCATGTACAATTACTTAAATCAATAATCTTGGTACAGGTATACCATCAACTTGCAATTTTGTTATATATATCTATATATATATTTATCACAGTAGTCAAATTTTAGTTTTGCGGGAGTGCAGGGGCAATTTATAGTCCCAACAAAGACTAATGAAAAATTTTTCACGAGCTTAGGTCAAGCATCAAATACTTATGCCTTAGGGCAGGGATTAAGTTTAGCGTGAATTCTCTCAATTAGAAAAACAATAATAATGGGTGTTCTACTAATAGACCATTTGAATTTGGAGTTGTTTTTAGTGCGATTTTTTGGGCGCTGGAATCCGCTGAAAAAATTTGAGGTAAAATCTTGATTTTTGTTATTTAAACTAGTTTTTTCACTGTATATATGGATTCAGCGCCCTAAAAAACCTCTAGGGCACTTCGATTGTGCAAGGTTACCTAATTATGTTTTCAATGAATTCTAGCCAGATTTTAGAGAAATTAGACCGGAAAAATCCAACGGAAAAGCCTTCAAAAAATCGCACTAAAGACTATTCATTTGAATTTTATCACGACTCTAGCATTTTCATAAAGGAATCATCAAGTGTTTACCCTCGTTTACATAATATTAAGCATACCACGTGTTAAGAATTTTGAATTCAAAGGGGTAATAGGTGGAATGAGTGTGCTAATCGAGAGAGCAGAGAGCAAAGGATCTTATCGCTGAATTAAGAACTAACTCACATCAATTTCAGTGTGAAACTGGATGCTGGAAGAGACCTAAAGAAGCTTGGGAAGAAAGGGCATGTACTTTTTGCACTTCTGGGGCAGCGGAATCAGAAAAACATTTCATTTTGGAATGTGATGCATTCATAGACATTAGGGATAGTTACTGCAATATGTTAGCATCAATTTAGTGGAATTGTCTTTTTAGTGAGGAAACTATTAGAAGGTTGGGTCAGCTCATTATCTATTTGAGTAAGAAAATGATTAAATTATAGAAGGCAAAAACAAGGAAGCTGGTAGTCCCATAGACTATTTTTAGTCTCGTGAACGTTAAAATATTATTCACATTCATTCATAGTAAGCATTTTGGGAATGAGAACTGGGAGAAGGAAAAGATAAATAATAAACCACATAGAGGATTGCGAAGGAATTTTTTATGTATTTTTTCTTTTTGCTGATACTAGTATAGATTTATCTTAAGTACAAATTTAGCATGAATTGAGAGAAATAGAATCATTTTTTTTTTAATTTTTAATTTTATTTTTTTCAGTCCAAAATACAATGTGTTAAGTACAAATTTAGCATGAATTGAGAGAAATAGAATCATTTTTTTTTTAATTTTTAATTTTTAATTTTAATTTTTATTTTTATTTTTATTTTTTTCGGTCCAAAATACAATGTGTTATTTTTTATTGTTTAAATTGTATTTTTGAATGCTAAATATAATATATATAGGACTAATTAAACTTTTTAATCATACAAATTTATTTTTTTAAATGATATAAATATATACATAATTTATATAAAATATTTTACATATCACTTAAATTAAAATGGTTTTTTTATTATTAATATATTTGTAAGTATATGTCAATATTAATTAGTATTAAAATATTTTATTGATAACTAACATTGAATATTTATTTATTTATTTAAAAAAAATAAAAAATTCTATATATAAATATATAAAGTTAATATCGACATAAATTAGTTTACATAAATTTTCAAATAATTTATTTAAATTTCTTGTTAAAATATTTTTGAAAAATATAAAACTTCATCATTTTACTTATACAATTTTTCACTTTTAAATATTTTACAACATATTTTATTATTATTATTATTATACTTGACATTATTTTTCTATTTAAAAAATATTTTTTTATTTTATTTTAAAAAGACATGAATAGTCAAACAAATTTATACAATTTTTTTATATTAAACTGTAAATTAAACCTCTCGACTTAATAATTTATCACTTACTACTTAAAAAAAATCCTAAAAAACTTTTATAATACATGAATTATTTAATTTGGTTTTTATAGTAGTACTCCTATTTATAAGAGCCCATATTTATTTAATAACTTTTTATATAGTGCATGAATCATTTAATTTGGTTTAAGTCGAAGAAGAGTAAACAAGGGCTGCATGAGCCACTAGTCCCTGCCAATAATGTTGTTTCTTTGAACTAACACACTTAATGTAGTGAGGGTTAAGTGGTGCTACTATAATTATATTGTAATACTGACCTTTCTAGTCTTTTAAGACGTCCAAATTATAGTGAGTTCAAGAGGCTTCTCTCCAAGCTTTTCGAGGATAGGAATAAAATCTTAAATCAAACTAAATAACTCTTTTCTTTAGGTCCGATAGACCAAAGATTGGTCTCAGTGGACGTTAACCATCATCATCATCATCATTAACTCTAGTGAAAATTTATTAACAAATAATAACCAGCTTACTTGTGTTAAAATAATGAGTTTAATTGTGTGAAAATGCTATAGTTGTTGCAAGCCAAGACTAAATTATGCAGGTATTTTGGCAGTTAGCTCTTGGGATAATCTATTCAGAGATAATTAAAATTACTTTGTTTCTTTCAATTGGATCTGGAAGTTTTGGATTGGCGTAGACTAAAAAAAATTACAGAATAATTTAGAAATTTTGGTAAAATATGAAAAAAATTGGTAAATTTTTTTTTAAATCTGTGTTACAATTATCAAATTTCAAGATTTTGGGTGCTCCATAAATTTTTGATCCAACTAAATCCATTTCCACCATAAAAACAAAAACTATTCAAACACTCCAAAAAAAAATTAACTAAATTCCAAAATTTAAAAAAAAAAAACTGCTACCAGCTTATCAATCTAGAACATCATAAACTACTCCTGCCACGTTGCTTCTCAGTAAGTAACTTCAATTTAAATCCTAATTAAACTTCTATGCTCACCTGCTTATACCTCACTGCAAATTGCTGACTGTCGCTCACCAAAGAATTAAACTGTAAGAATACACCTGCTTATTCTGATTGTTTTCCAATAATGAAAATTTGTGTACAGTAAAATGACTCTATTTCCAATTATTTAAGAGAAATCAATACGTAAATCCATGTATACATTATGAAAACTTGTGCCATGCATTTTTAGTTAATGAAAGTACGTGACCAGTTTTAAAATCATGGCAATTGGTCCAATTTGTTAGCTCCCGCATACTCCGAGTATAGTATATGTTGTAACTGCAGGAGAGGATTTGCCAACTTTTACTAGCAGCTCAAACAAAATAGCTCCAAAAGCATTTCATACATTCAGGGTGAAAACTTTACACTGTAGGGTAAAACCACTTCTGCTGGTCTTATTTATTTATTTATTCTTTCTTTTCAGAAATCAAAGACTAAACCTATAAACGTACAAGATAATGATAAGTTTAGGCACCATGAAATCTAGTCAATTACGTTTAATTATAAAGTAATTAACAAAGATTCATATCTAGTTTAATCAAAAAAAATCCTTTTAGTATATTACATAACTATTTAGTGTAATTCATCATTAAGCTAATGATGGTTGTGGTAATATACTTCCATCAATAAGTAAATTTCAAAGATGCAATGGTCAGATCAAAAAAATCAATAAAACATTATAATCAATATAGTTGAATAAACTAAATAAATAAAAAAATAAATCACTAATTAAATAAATTAAAAATTAAAATATATGTATATATTAAAAATAGAAAAATCATAACAAACTAGGCAAATAAAAGAATGTGAGAATATGAACATCGAGGATGAAAATCACTTCCTCTTAGAGCGCCGTCGTACAACCACATTAGAGCTCAATTTCATAATCTTTGTTGCAACACTGATCTTCTTAGCTTTTTAAGATGTCAAAATTATAGTGAGCTTAGGAGGCTTCTCTCCAAGGCTTTTTAAGCATAGGAATAAAATCTTAAATCAAATTAAATAACTCTTTTCTTTAAGTCCGATAGACCAAAAATTGGTCTCAGTGGACGTTAACCACCACCATCATCATCATCATCATATATATATATATATATATATATATATATATATATATATATCTATATCAAATAATCAAAAGTAAAAATAAAATATACTAAATGAGTAAGTAAAATAAATAAATAAATAAAATTAGTTGGATTCTTTTCATTGAATATATGTTCATTAATTTAATTGAATATCAACTAGACTAGGCATTTGATAATTAAATATGGGTCTTTATCTTGGCCACTTGTCTAACATGCATGTAATGGAGGATGAATACACAGGGTTTTAAGCTTTGTTTTTTTAAGCACTGGCCTATGAGATCTTAAGCGCTTGTTTGGGTAGGAACTTAAGTTGGTATTATATGTAACCCTTGTTTTTATTTCACCAATTGTTATTTAAGTTGTTTTAAGATAATTCCAAATGAATAACGAATGGGGCATTAGTTAATGATACTTTAATATTTAATTGTTTATTTAGAGATTTACTTTAATATATTTTTTGTTTTTGAGTTAAAAGAGAAGGTAATTGTTTGGTAAATATTCCAAGAACCCAGGGAAAAGAGGTTAAGACAGTTCTGGCAGTTACCTTTTCAAAAATGATTTAAAGGAAAATCTTAAAGAAGAAAAGGGTTATGTGCAGAAGGAGATGAGGGTTAAGCCATAGATGTTTGCACTAATATGTCCAGAGCTGGTGTGAGAACCAGTGGAACTCAGTAATCACCAAGAGAAGTAAAGGTTGGATTTAATCCTGAGGTCTAACTTTTGGTCTCAAGAAGAATACCTCAGCCTGGTGCGAAGCAAGGGGGAGCGGAGGATGTAATAGCCTCACTCAACATTGGGAGGACCAACAGTTACTAGAAACTAGGTCTCGGAAATAGGTACTTCAATTATTTATGTGTATTGTTGAATACTGTAAACGGTTGAATATTCATGATGATTAAATGTTGCATCTTAGAGTACAATTACTGGAATGCTAGAATTACAGTTGTGATTAAAGTACAGAAAAGAAAATGCTATAATTACAGTTGTTCTTAATTACATAAAATAAAATGTTGGGATTGCAGGTACGTTAAAACACTAGTACCAAAATATAGGAAACCAAAAGAAAAGAATGCTAGCTTGGTACTATACTTATATCACAGAAAGAGAATGTAAGAGTTCCCCTATTGTATATTCTGAAATTTTGGTTTACTATCACGAATATATATATATATATATATATATATATATATAAGAAATGTAAAAACCTTGTCTTCTAGCTGTAGCTGAGTAATATAGAAAACAACGAAAGAGAAAAAATTTGGATTATAAAGTAGATTGTATGTATTTTCATTTCTCATGAATAGACCTTGTATTCCTAACCGTATGCAGTGGCCCAGTTCACGTCAAGTATAAAAACGGAAATATTTCTTTAAATTGAACAGAAAACTTACGATAAATATACTATCTTATATCGACAATGGTAAATGGAAATAGGTTGGGTTTAGAACCCAGACCCATGAGGAGGGTCGAGGTTTCGATCCCTTTTCACCTAACCACAAGAGCATTGTGGGAGGACAGGAGTATCGTTCAAACAATAACAAGAAACGAACTAAGACGTAACAAGATCCAAAGCTCAGCAATGCCATTAACCGAATATCAAAGTAGGAAAAATGGAGAATGTCACAAATAAAAATAGCATAAGTTATCCAAGAAATAAACTGGAAAAACCCTCATAAAATTCCTTCAGAAAAACTTGAGTAATAAGTTGTACATCATGCACTTAAAACATTAGAAGACGAATTCTCGCATGCTAACATGCTAACAGACCATAGTATTGAAACAAATCATTCGAACATTTGCAATTAACAAAAGTGGTTGAGCCCAAAAAAAATAATTCAGACATTAGCAATTACAGTCCAGAGTTCTGAAACAAAAATTCGAACATCTTTACAATTTGGGGAAAAAGGGCTAAGCCCAAATAAAATTATAGTTAATTAATATAGAGTATAAACTCAAAACCACGGTTGGCTTGCAACCGCCTTTGAGGATTTGAACCCCTACCTATAATAAGAAAAAATGGGAAAACAAGTGAGAATTATTGTAAGGGAAATACCGTGGCTATCAGAAAGAATTAGCCGAGGAAGAACGGGAGGCAAGCATACTAGCGACCGTGGTAGGGAAGGACTCGAATAAGGGCCAAAGCTTCAACTTCCTTCAGGTTTCTCAAACCTGCAACCATGTTTAGCATGGGGTTACAATCTGGAAGAAAAGTTAAAAAGAAAACCTTAAGACTATAAATGAGACAGAACTGGAACAACAAAATCGTAAAATGAGTGAAGGCAATGACAAACACTCATTGCAGAGCCAAGGAGGTCGTAGAATGGCTAGAACTAACATGATAGCTTTACCGCCATTTTTTTTCGAAACCCCAACTGAAGTAGATGAGCGGACTTGGGAAGAGGGTTGGATATTGTGCGAATTACTAACGCCGACGACTTGTGCCGCAAAATGAAAAATTGTAAGCAAAAACCAGAGTACCTACGTTGGAAAGGAAACAAAAAAAAAGGAAAGTAAATGGAGAACTTACACTGAAAACAAAAAAAAGCTTACCTTCCTTATCTGTGAATTGATTAGGAACCCTTCCATCAGTGGCACCATGATCATGAAGAAAATCCATGAGGATTAAGCCTAAGGGCTAATAGATTTGCAGAGCAAGGTTCCCAAACCCCGCAACGGAAGGAATGAGACTCTTGCGAGAGGTTGGGGGTGGGTAGTTACCCCAACCCTTCCCCCTGGCCAGATTCCACCGTCAATTTCACATAGGATGGATTAAACGATCCAAAATATGCTAGCAAAGGGAGCTCAGACAAGTGGGGAATCTTCACATCTCTCGAAAGATGTGATAAGATATTCAATATAGAAAACCATTAATTACATTCAATCACCGAAATCAACCGTGCAATCAAACGGATACGAACCAGTACGGTGTATACTCACAGGTCATCAGCACCAAGTTGCCGTATATAAACCATAATGACAATGGTAACATCCAGATTATAGTTAACAAAAATATTTAATCCAAAGTCCCATATGGAAAGCGTTGTCAATTGAAATGCTAATATTTGCAATGTGTTAATTCTTAAGGGAGGAGTTTCGAATAACATACTTACTGTTTATTGTTTTAATTTTCACATAATGATACCTTTTTCTTTATTTGTAATTATGAAAATTAATTCTAGTGCAAATGTATGTAATTAAGGGGGTATTTTTTACAAGTGGTATAAGAGAAAAGTGACAAAACTGGGGACAGATGGGCCATTCCTACTAGAGTTTAATGGTTGGAAATTGTGTTAAGTACAGGAACAGATTTGTGTAAGCTACCATGCGAAGGGGGTCGAGTCATCATGCACCTAGAACCACAGGGGAGACCCATCCTATGACCAATCCTGAGTCAGCCTTGAAATGTGGGTGCAGCTTAGTGTGGACCAGAATCAACAAACAAGCAGAATGTTGGAAGAACAACAACAACAGACAAATAGGTTGTTGGATACTGTGCAGCAGTTACAGACATATATGCTTAAAGTTCGCAGTGACAATGAAAGGTTGATGAGAGAACATGAGAGGATTTTGAAAAGTCTATTGGATAGATATAATCCTCCTAGTGGACAACCTAGCCCCGAGAGAAACACTCAGAAAGACAGAGAATGACACCAAGCAGTACATGACAATGTTGAAGATAGTCGAACGACAAGAAGTAATAAAAGTCGAACATACAATGAGGCAAAATCTGGAAAGGTCCTCGAAGAGCAAGAGATGAAAAAGCAGAAAGTGGAATTGCAGGGAGAATTCTAGAAGATCAAGCCCCCTAACTTTGACGAAGAGGCGAAGGCAATGGCGGAAGCTTGGATAATAAACATGAACAAGTACTTCCAAGTGTATGAGTATAACATCAAACTTAAAGCCCGCTTAGCTATCTACTAGCTGCAGGAAAAAGAAACGCGGTGGTGGGAGGAGGTGAAGAATGTATGAGGAATGGAAGATCAAAACATAACTTGGGATGAGTTTCAGCAATATTTCAAAGATAAGTATCTGACAAAACATTTTTACGATGGGAAATCCCGAGAATTTCCTGACCTGAAATTGGGTCAAATGACTATGGATGAATTCATTACGAAATTCACTTCATTATTAAGATATGTACCCTATCTGCGCAATGAAAAGGCAAAGGTACATTGATTCTTGAGTAGTTTTCCGATACACATGAAAGAAATAATTGAGTTCGTAAATCCAAAAACTATGGATAAAGTAATAAATAAATCACAAATGTGCTATCAACAATGCAAGACAAAGGGAGAAATTAGGAAATGTTGGCCACCTCGAAAAGGGCAGAAACGTTTTTCCAATAACAGAAATAACAGATCAATAAATTTTAAGAATGTTGCCAGGAATCCACTAGGTAAATAGAATGAAAAAGGTCAAACAAGTACCAAGTGGAATGGTGAGGAGCAACATACTGAAGCTTCTAGCAGAACCGACATGGGACAACCCCAGAAACCTTTGTTGCAATGATGGGGGTGTGGTGAGGAACATTACTTCAAAAATTGCCCACATCGAGAAAGAAATGAAGTGACAACAAATCTGCAAGAGGCATTGACGGCGGGGGATGTAGCTCGAAACATACCCAGAATCAACGCAGCGCTGGAGGATTGGCAAGCAGATTACCAGCCAACCATTATAGAGTTAGAAAGTAAGCTTCAAACCCGATATGTTTTTATTTTAACTGTTCCTGGCGCCAGCTTGAGCTACATACACCCTCGTGTAGTTAAAAACAGTAAGTTGCAAGACCAGAAATTAAAAAAACCTTGGATAGTATAACTGGCTACAGGGACAAGAAGGCGAGTCCATACGAAGGTACCAAATTGTGAATTGAGTATTGGGGACCAACACATAACTGTAGAACTCAATTTTATAACACTAGGATCATATGGTATTTTATTGGGGATGGATTGGCTGGAGAGACATTGGTCATTAGTGGACTGCAAGAACAAGGTCATTCATTTTAAGTCGAATGATGGGACACGACAGGAATTGCAGGGCATCAAAAATCCTTTGCAGTTGTGACCTAACTGCATCTAAGCTAAGTAAATGCATGAGGAAAGGTTGCCATCTTTATGCAATTCAAGTAGGATTCACCAACACAAAAGATAAGACTCTTATGTTGGAGAATATTCCTATTGTGCAAGAATTCCAAGATGTTTTCCCTGAGGAAATTCTGGGGCTGCCACCAAAAAGAGACATAGACTTTACTATTGAATTAATACCCGGGGTAGCACCTGTGTCCCAGACTCCATATAGAATGAGAGTGCCAGAATTAACAGAGTTGAAGATGCAGCTGCAGGAATTGATGGATAAAGGCTACATTCGGCCAAGTGTGTCCCAATGGGGAGCACCAATGTTGTTTGTAAGGAAGAAGGATGGTACTATGCGTATGTGCATGGATTATCGAAAGCTCAACAAGCTGACCGTTAAAAACAAATACCCACTACCACATATTGATGATCTATTTGACCAATTCAAAGGAGCTACAATATTCTCGAAGATTGACTTAAGGTCAGGCTACCACTAGATCCGGATCAAGGATGAAGATATAAGCAAGACAAACTTTCATACCAGGTATGGACATTATGAATTTGTGGTATTACCATTTGGGTTAACCAACGCACCAGCAACATTTATGAGCTTAATGCATGGAATTTTTCACCCATACTTAGATAAATTCGTGTTAATTTTCATTGATGATATATTAATTTACTCCAAGAATATGGAAGAGCACAAGAAACATTTGCGCATTGTTTTGAGAATGCTAATAGAGCATCAGCTCTATGCCAAGTTTAGTAAATGTGACTTCTTTAAGGAGCAGATCCAATATTTGGGGCATGTGATTTCTGCTGAAGGGATTGTTGTGGACCCGGAGAAGATAAAGAAAATTATGGAATGGAGGGTCCCAAAGAACGTAGCTGACATATGCCCATTTATGGGTTTCGCTGGTTATTACCAACGATTTATCAATGGGTTATCCAAAATAGCTTATCCTATTACCTCCCTACAGAGGAAAGGATGAGTCTTTGAATAGACTCAAGAATGTCAGAACAATTTTGAGTTACTGAAAGAGCTATTAAATACTACCCCTGTTCTGAAGGTAGCAGATCCAAGTAAGGAATTTGAAGTATGTATTGATGCATGCAAGGAGGGTGTAGGAGTAGGGTTGACTCAAGAGGGAATAGTCATAGCTTATGAGTCTAGGAAGCTAAAGGATCATGAGCAGAGATACTCAGCTTATGATTTGGAGCTAAATGCAATGGTGCATGCCTTGCGGATATGGAGGCATTATCTGCGAGGAAAAATATTCATTCTGAGAAATGATCACAATATCTTAACTAGATATTTTAAGCAAGCTGATTTGAATGCTCGCCAAGCCAGATGGAATGATTTTATAAGTGAATTAGATTTTGATATTCAGCACGTGAAAGGAAAAGAGAACCGAGTGGCAGATGCCTTGAGCATAAAACTGCATGGCATTTATTAACTTTACTTCAATCATATTGAATTTAAATTTCAAGACCACATTGTGGAAGCAACAAGGAAGGACTCGGAATATAAATCCTTATGGCAGTAAGTAAAATATGATGAAATACAAGGGAAATAGTCTGAATATGAACTCAATGATAAGAAGGTCCTACTTTTTCGGAAGAGAATATATATTCCCAGTCAAAATAATATGAAAAAAAATATTTTGGATAAATATCATAGGAGTTCCTATGCCGGACATCCAGGATACCAAAAAATGTTAACAACAATTAGAAAGGACTAATCCTGGCCAGGGATGTGAAGAGACATTACAGAATATTTAACAAAGTTTCTGGAGTGTCAACAAATTAAGGTGGAACATCAGCACCCTGTTGGATAACTTCAACCAATTCCTGTGCCCGAATGGAAGTGGGAAGTAATTTCCCTTGAATTTATCACTGGAATACCTAGGAACAAAAGGCACAATGATTCGATTATGGTGGTAGTTGATAGACTCAGCAAAGTGGCTCACTTCATCCCTGTTCAATCTACCAACAAGACAATGTAAACTGTTGACATTTTCATGAAAGAGATCTTCAAATTGCTTGGTATACCTCGAGCAGTCATTTTAGACCATGATGTAAAGTTTATGTCAACATTCTGGAAGACGCTATTTAGTGGCCTGGGGACAAAAATACAATTTAGCACTTCCTATCACCCGCAGACGAATGGGCAAACAGAAAGGGTAAATCAAGTTTTAGAAGACATGTTGCGCATTTACATAATGCAACAACCAACTAGGTGGGAGGAGTATTTGCATTTGGTTGAGTTTGCGTACAATACCGGATATCATGAATCCCTTAAGATAAAACCTTTCGAAGCATTGTACGGAAGACAATGTCGGACTCCTATTAATTGGAGTAGTCCAGAAAAAAAAAAAAAAATAAATAAATAAATAAATAAAAATAAAAAAAAAAAAAAAAAAAAAATAAAAATAAAAATAAAAAATTCTTGGGCCAGATATGTTAGAAGAGATGGAGCGAGAGGTCAAGAAGATCAGGCAGAATCTAAAATCAGCACAAGACCGACAAAATTTTATGCAGACAGGAAAATAACCTTCCAGGAATTTGTGGTAGGATACCATGTCTATGTAAGAATTAAACCCAAGAAAAGTACTCCGAGGTGGAATTCTTGTGCCAAATTGGCTCCTCGCTATTGCGTACCCTTTGATATTTTGGAAAGGATAGGACCGATGGCCTATCAATTGGCACTACCCAGCCATATATTAGTACACAATGTATTGCATGTATCACTACTGAAGCGTTATGTACACGATCCCAAGCATGGCATACATTGGCAGGGTATACATGTAATTTATGACGTAATACAATTATAACAAATTAGTTTTTTGATTTGAACTAATTGGAAAATTCTTGTTGCATGCAGGTAGAACCAAATGATGAGTTCCTGGTAGAACCACAACATATTCTAGACCAGAGAGAAATAACGCTCCGGAAGCGAGTCATCCCCGAAGTTAAAGTGCAATGGAAGCACTTTGGCCTGAAGGAGGCTATTTGGGAAGACAAGAAAAAAATTATTTATGAGGCTTACCCAGAGTTGTTCTCAGAGAACACATAACACTGAGGACATTTTCTACTTCAGCGGGGGAAGATGTAAACCCTGCTTTTATTTCACCAATTGTTATTTAAGTCGTTTTAAGACAATTCCAAATGAATAACAAATGGGGCATTCATTAATGATACTTTAATATTTAACTGTTTATTTATAGATTTACTTTAATACAATTTTTGTTTCTGAGTTAAAAGAGAAGGTAATTGTTTAGTAAATATTCCAAGAACCCAAGGAAAATAGGTTGAGACAGTTCTGGCAGTTACCTTTCCAAAAAGGATTTAAAGGAAAATCCTAAGGAGGAAAGGGGTTCTGTGCAGAAGGAGATGAGGGTTAAGCAACAGATGTTTTCACTGAGATGTCCAAAGCTGGTGTGAGAACCAACGGAACTCAGTAATCACCCAGAGAAGTAAAGGTTGGATTTAATCCTGAGGTCTAACTTCTGGTCTCAAGAAGAATACCTCGGCCTGGTGCGGAGCAAGGGGGGAGCCAAGGACGTAATAGCCTTGCTCAAGGTTGGGAGGACCAAAAATTACTGAAACTAGGTCTCGGAAATAGGTACTTCAAGTATTTATGTGTATTGCTGAATATTGTAAATGATTGAATATTCTTGTTGATTAAATGTTGCATCTTACAGTACAATTACTGGAATGCTAGAACTACAGTTGCGACTAAAGTACATAAAAGAAAATGCTAGAATTACAGTTGTTCTTAATTACAGAAAAGAAAATGCTAGGATTGCAGGTACGTTAAAACACTGGTATCAGAATATAGAAAAACAAAAGAAAAGAATGCTAGCTTGGTACTGTACTTATATCACAGAAAGTGAATGTAAGAGTTTCCCTATTGTATATTCTGAAATTTTGGGTTACTGTCACGAATATATATATATATAAGAAATGTGAAAACCTTGTCTTCTAGCTGTAGCAGAGTATTATAGAAAACAACGAAAGAGAACAAATTTGGATTATAAAATAGACTGTATATCTTCTCATTTCTCATGAATAGACCCTGTATTCCTAACCATATGCAGTGGTCCAGTTCACATCAAGTGTAAAAACAGAAATCTTTATTTAAATTGAACATAAAACTTATGATAAATATACTATCTTATACCGGCAGTGGTAAATGGAAATAGGCCAAGGGTTTAGAACCCAGACCCATGAGGAAGGTCGAGGTTCCAGTCCCTTTTCACCTAACCACAAGAGCACCATGGGAGGACAAAAGTACCATTCATTCAATAACAAGAAAAGAAATAAGATGTAACAAGATCCAAATCTCAGCAATGCCATTAATCAAATATCAAAGTAGGAAAAACAGAGAATGTTGCGAATACAAAAAGCATAAGTTATCCAAGAAATAAACTAGAAAAACCCTCGTAAAATTCCTTTAGGAAAACTTGAGTAATAAGTTGTACATCATGCACTTAAAACATCAAAAGACGAATTTTGGCATGCTAACATGCTAACAAACCAGAGTATTGAAACAAACCATTCGAACATTTGCAATTAAAAAAGGGGGCTAAGCCCAGATAAAATAATTCAGACATTAGCAATTATAGTCCAGAGTTCTGAAACAATAATTCAAACATCTTTGCAATTTGCGGAAAAAAGGCTAAGCCCAAATAAAATTATAGTTAATTAATACAAAGTATAAAATCAAAACCACGGTTGCGCTGCAACCACCTTTGAGGATTCAAACCCTTGCCTGCAATGAATAAAAAGGGGAAAACAACTGAGAATTATTGTAAGGGAAATACTGTGGCTGTCGAGCAAAATTAGCCGAGGAAGAACGGAAGACAAGTGTTAGTATGAATCTTTCGTCGTAAAAGACCACTTTAGCTACGCATAACAAATAGCCCTAACATCATGTATGACTGCCAATATCATTAAGTCTGCAATTAGTTGATCCAAATAATGCCGCACAAATCTAGATCTAAGCATAAAAGACATTATGAACCAGGTGGATATTGGTGGTCACCCACCTATTCCACTTGGGGCTCCACCATTGTCTCTTTCATTTTTTCAGTTTCGGCACAGTTTACTATTTTTAGCAGTTTTTCGGGTCCTGAACTTCCGGAGCCATTTTGAGGCCCTAAACGACATTTTTTGGGAAAACGGAGAGCAACATGGGTCCATGGACCGATGTTTCTTGTTCCAAATTTGTAGTGCTCGGATAGATCTTTCTAACGAGGTATGGTACGCGTCAAACGGAGATCGTATGCCAAAGTTACGCCCCTGGGAAGTTGAAACACCAATTTACCCAAACGGGGCCCATAGTTTTGGCGCTTCATCTCTTAGGGTTAGGGTTTTGGCTATTTAGGATTTCCCATTGTTTCTAAATAATAATTAGGCCCTCGAGCCTCATTGTAATTCAGTTCAGAGGCCTGTAGCTGCCACATCTCTTCTCAGAGATAGCTACCAGCGCCCTAGCTAGTTTTATTTCCATTCTGTCTGTAAGAAAATTTCAGTTCTTTGATATTAATGAAATGAAGTGTTATTTCCACTGCATCTCTGTATTTATGATTATATGTTTATTCTGTTGCGTTCCTACATAAATCTGGATCAGTGGTATCAGAGCGGTTTGCTTTTTCTCGATCCTTCTTTGCATGTCCCCAACGAGGTCGGGGTATAAGGAGCTAGGGCTTGATCTGGTGGAACCTTTGCAAGATCAGCCTCGCAAACCTCGACGGACGCCCATGGGGGATGAAAAGAAATATGAGGGAGCAGGAGATCCTATCAAAATATTGCTCGAGGAGGCCCTCGAAAGACAAAGGAACGTGATGATGGATAACTTTGCTCAGATCCTTCAACGGCTACCCACCGGCGGCGCATCTGCATCCAACAGCCACTCTGGAGGCGCAACTCCTTTTAAGGTACAAGTAAATTTTGACATTCCCATATTTGAGGGTCAAATAGACGCAGATGCTGTAGATAAATGGTTGAATCTGTTAGAAGGATATTTCTCGGTTCATGACTTTTCAGACCGGGAGAAGATTATTTTTGCACTCCTCAAAGCTACCCCCCATGTTAAGGACTCGTGGGAAACCTACTGTGAGAACAAGGACCAGACAGAACCCTCTCTGTTCTCGGCCGTACCAACTTGGAATTCTTTCCGAGACGCCGTCAAGGAACAGTACTATCCTGTGGGGAGCTATGAGGACAAGTACATACAATGAACCACGTTGCGACAACAAAGGGATCAAGATGTGCATGAGCTGACGAATCTGTTCCATACCCTGCGCACAAAGTTGGGTATCAAAGATTCAGAGAAACATCTGGTGCTAAAGTATCGCAGCTGTCTACACGGATACATTCAGGAGGAAATGGAGTTCCTCGACATCTCCTCGCTTGGTACAGCATACCGGTATGCTGCCAAGATTGAGCAGAAATTCAAGCAGAAGAAGCGAGACTTTGGATCTGCGAATCAAAAGCAACGGAAAGGTGCTTCCAAACCGCAGAACAAAGGACAGAGCCAAGGCATGGCGGCTAAAGACAACTCATCAAAGCCACAAGAAAAGAACAGCACCGCAAAGTCAAAGAAGGACACAGGAAAGTGGTGTGAGTTCCATAAGAGCTCCACTCACAACACAAGTGAGTGTCGGGCCAAGCAGTCGCTAGTGGCCGAGATGAGGGCTTCTGAGTCAGATGCATGCTCTGACTCCGAATCAGAACCTGAAAAGGCGAATGAAAAATGGAAACAGATTATTGATGCGGAGCCCAACGCCACTGTTGCCACTGCAAAGATCCAAAAGGAGGAACCAGAAGATCCAGAGGAGGAGGAACGTCTCTTCCACTCCCAGATGTGGGTAAAGGGCTCCCCAGTACAGTTCATTGTCGATAATGGGAGCCAAAAGAACCTCATTTCAGCAGACGCCGTGAAGCGGTTGGGCTTGCCGACCACAGCTCACCCACATCCATACACCATCAGGTGGCTTCACCAAGGACGAGATCTCCATGTTAGCCAGTAGTGTCGCCTCCCCTATAGCATCAATCCCTTCACGGATGAGGTATTATGTGACATTGCTCCTATTTATGTTTCTGATGTATTATTAGGACAACCATACTTGTGGAAGCGTCATGCTATGTATGAGTCTCGACCTCGTGCTGTTATTGTTACTTTGGGAAATAAGTTGTACACGATACCAGAGGTACCACCTCCTGCCACTATCTCTTTTGTTACTGCAAAACAAAGCAGTAAGCTCATTTCCCAAACCAGGAAATTCGTTTTCCTGATGATCCGCCCCTAGGGCAAGAAGAAGACTGTGGCCACGACCTTCAGACAGGGCTCCTCTACACGACAACAACAAATGGATAAGGTTGTGGAGGAGTATGGGGACATATTCACCTCATCCACAAGGGTTCCTCTGCACTATCAGGTCAAGCACCCAATTGATCTGACCATAGGTGCGCCGCTACCTAATGGACCGATCTATCGGCGCTTTGTTCTGGAGAATGATGAAATCAAGAGGCAGATTCAGGAGCTGTTGCAGAGAGGTCACATCAGACCAAGTTCATCTCCCTGTGGGAGCCCGATCGTGTTGGTACAGAAGAAGGATGGGACGTGGAGACTCTATATTGACTATCGGGCGTTGAACAAGATCACTGTCCGGAATAGGTACCCAATCCCACAGATTGATGACCTTCTGGACCAACTCAAAGGTGCAAACTATTTCAGCAAGATCGACCTGAAGTCTGGGTATCACCAGGTACCAATTGAACCCTCCGATGTGTGGAAGACTGCCTTCAAAGCCAAGTAAGGCCTTTTCGAATGGCTGGTCATGCCTTTCGGGTTGACGAATGCTCCTGCAACCTTCATGAGGATGATGGACGACATCTTGCGGCCATTCACCAACTCATTTGTAGTGGTGTACTTGGATGACATTCTGATCTTCAGCCAGACTTGGGAAGAGCACCTTCACCACATCCAAAAAGTCCTCCAAACACTGCGGCAACACAAGTTGTGTGCCAATTTGGAGAAGTGCACTTTTGGCATGACCCAGGTTCAATATCTGGGATACATTATTGATGAAAGGGGGGTGCATGTGGATCCAGCCAAGATCCAAGTCATTCGGGATTGGCCAACCCCAACCACTATAACAGAGCTTCGCAGCTTTCTGGGTCTTGCTAATTTCTACCGGAGCTTCGTGTTGGGATTCTCTCATATCACTTGGCCCTTGAGTCAAGTCACCAAGGGAGGAGCAAGAGAAAATTTCTTTTGGTCGGAACCTCAATAGAAGGCGTTCACAGAATTGAAAAATCGCCTCTGTTCTGCCCCAGTGCTCACTTTACCATACTTGCAACAGCCATTTGAGATCGAGACAGATGCCTTTGACTATGTTATTGGGGCAGTTCTTACTCAATAGGGACATCCAGTGGCATTTCATAGTGAGACATTGTCTGACACAGTTCGCAAGTATCCCACTTATGACAAATAAATGTATTCCATTGTGCAAGCTTGTCGACAATGGAAGCATTACATTTTGGGGAAGGAAACAATCATCCACACCGACCACTGGCCCCTGCAGTTCATACAGACACAAGGGAAGTTGCAGAATGATCTCCATAAGAAGTGGTCCACATATCTGCAATAGTTTCATTTGAACATCAAGTACAAGAAGGGTAGCACCAATCATGTTGCAGACTGCCTCAGCCGACCACCAATCGTGGCGCTCACCACTGTGCTCAACTCTTGTGGGCAAGATACTTTTGATTGGCCGCTTCTCTATGAGAGTGACCCAGAATTCGGCCACACTTACCAGGCACTCTTGGGGGGTACGCAAGTTCCAAATTTTCACCTCCAAGATGCAATTTTATGTCACATGGGACACCTTTGTGTTCCTTCAAGCGAGCATGCCAAGATAATATGGGAAGCACACTATAGTCGAGTCACTGGGCATTTCGGGGTCGAGAAAACAGTAGCAATCCTGCAGAAGTATTTCTATTGGTCGAACCTTCGAAAGGATGTCGAGAAGCACATCAGATCCTGCACTGCTTGTGCCATTGCCAAACTGACCATCAAGAATCAAGGCCTATATACTTCTCTACCTACCCCTAGTCGACCTTGGGAATCCATCTCCATGGATTACATGTCGGGCTTGCCTTCTACTAAGCAGGGAAATGACTGTGTTTTTGTGGTTGTCGACAGATTCTCGAAGATGGCCATTATGGTGGCCTGCAAGAAGAATATCACAGCAGAAGCCACTGCTAAACTCTTCTTTGAACGAGTGTGGGTGCACTTTGGGATCCCACAGTCTATCATATTAGATCGGGATAGCAGGTTCCTCAACACATTTTGGTCCAGCCTCTGGTCGATGTTGGATACCAAGCTCACCAAGTCCACAGCTTTCCATCCCCAAACAGATGGCCATACAGAGGTCGTCAACAGAATGATTGTACACATTCTGCGCATGTACAATTCAAAGCATCCACGCACATGGGACGAGAGCCTCCCTTATGTACAACATAGTTATAACCGGGCTCTCCACAGCTCAATTGGCCATAGCCCCTTTCAGGTGGGCTTGGGATTCCAGCCACTATGTCCCATTGACGTAGCCATGCCATTTGCAGCTGCTCAGGCTGATTCAGCTCATGTCCAGTCTGAAGTTGACAAAGCAAGTAGCTTCATCGAGCGCATTCAACACATCCTCCAACAGGTTCATGATATATTGGACAGAGCCAATGCCAAGTACAAGCAACGCCATGATCAACACCGGGTGCCACACAACTTCCAGGTGGGTGACAAAGTATGGCTACATTTGCAGAAGGAGCGCCTCACTGGACCCCACCGCAAGCTTCGCCCGCTCCGATACGGGTCGTACACCATCACCAAGACTGTAGGGAACAATGCATTCGAGCTCAGTATTCCACCATTCCTTGGTCTGCACCCAGTCTTCAATGTGGATCGCCTTCGTCCTTACTTCCCACCTCTACTGGACACCTCGGACATTGCAGAACAACTCACACCAACTGAGTTAAATCCAGACTGCATGGAACAGGCCACCACAGATTGCATCATGGACATGCAAATCAATAACACTCGCCAGCAGAAGATCCAACTATATTGGGTTGTCAAAGCTGGCCAACTCCTGCACCAAGGAAAGTGGTTCACCAGGGACCAAGTTCAGCAGAAATTTCCTCATCTCATGGAGGAACTTAACGCAATGGGGACCATTGCTTCCTAAGGGGGAGGAATGATCCAGGTGGATATTGGTGGTCACCCGCCTATTCCACTTGGGGCTCCACCATTGTCTATTTCAGTTTTTCAGTTTCGGCACAGTTTACTATTTTTAGCAGTTTTTCGGGTCCTAAACTTCTGGAGCCGTTTTGAGGCCCTAAACGACGTTTTTTGGGAAAACGGAGAGAAACATGGGTTCATGGACCAATGTTGCTTGTTCCAAATTTGTAGTCCTCGGACAGATCTTTCTAACGAGGTATGGTACGCGTGAAACAGAGATTGTATGCCAAAGTTACGCCCTTGGGAAGTTGAAACACCAATTTACCCAAACGGGGCCCATAGTTTTGGCGCTTCATCTCCTAGGGTTAGGGTTTTGGCTGCTTAGGATTTCCCATTGTTTCTAAATGATAAATAGGCCCTCGAGCCTCATTGTAACTCAGTTCAGAGGCTTGTAGCCGCCACATCTCTTCTCAGAGATAGCTACCAGCGCCCTAGCTAGTTTTATTTCATCTGAATCTGGTCAGAAGAAATTTTGGGCTTCTTTTGATATTAATGAAATGAAGTGTTATTTCCCACAGATTCTATATTTATGGTAATATGTTTATTCGTTACATTCCTACATAACCGACCACACATAAAGAGAAATATGGCTCCATGCATCCAATAAACAAGACAAGAATGATGTATTTGAAAGAACTTTTGTATTATATTAAAAGGAGCACCGAGAGGAAAAAGAAAGGTTTTTTCTCTCGGGTTCTCCTCTAATGGGATGGGTTCTTGAGAATCAATTTCGCATTTTTTAGATCTGAAAATTTTCTCATAGAAAACCCAAACAAACATAGAACTCAATGGGAGCTCACAAGGCAAAAATTGAGAAAATGTGACCAAGTGTATAGATCCAGAGTGATCTAATAGGCAAAAAAAGGTGACTAATGAATGGGGAAAACCCTTCTATTTATAACAAAATATTAGGGTGATCTAGAACTTGGTGCATGAATAAAATATTATTAATAAAATTCTAGAACCACCCTTTAGGAATATTTTATTATATTTGTTGGAGGGAAAAGGATTTTTGACTTGGGTCAATTCCTTTATTTATAAATAATAAATAAATAAATGGTTTATTTATTATTTTAAGGAAATGGTGGAAATATAATTAAATAAATAATGATTTATTTAATTATTTATAAATGATTTAGTCAAATTTAACTAGGAATATTATTTAAATAAGGATTAAATAACTTTTTCCTAGGAAATAATCAAATAAATAAGGATTTATTTAATTGATTTCCTTGTTTTGGGTTAAATATGACCAGGAAATATAAAAAAATATAGATTTGCCATTATTTCCTTTTGGGGTTTCCCGTTTAGACCATAAACAACCTAATAAATGTGGTTTATTAAGTTATTTAACATAGTGAAGGCAATTTTACTTAGGGTAAAATTGGTCTTACATGGTGTACTTGGGTCCATCTAATGATAATAGGTTAGATGACCAAAAAATGGTGTAACAGATTGCCCCCCAACGTACGAGTGTTAGGAGCAAATCGTATGACCAAAGTACGTTGTAAGAACTCAATCACTAGACATCAAGAGAGAAGTCAGAGAGAGAAATGTAAGGTAGTCTAATGTGCTAAAGGAATAGAACCTGAGGAGACGAGACTTACAGGTGCAACAAGTCTCTATTTTATGAGGTGGTACCTGTGCTAAAGGCGACGGGGGAGGCATACCTATGCCCACCGAGACAAAGTACAAAAGAATAATATGTCTAGTAAACAAGGAACCGAACTATAAAGTACATGCTAGCAGAAATACGAGCCAGAAAAATAGAATGATGAATCCCACATACATGTTGTGCCTGGAATAACAGCCAGGACATATACAATAATATTTTAGTACATGAGATACAAATACAACCCAAATGCCCCCTATACATGGAAAAGGGCTCGCAAAATCTAACTGATACATGCAAATCGAAAAGCGTTGCAAACGGCTGAGGCTGACATCATCAAATGTAAGGAGCTGCATCAAAGGCTGAAATGAAGAAGTCATCTGAGCATGTGGGGGGCTACCTGCAGGGCCACCCCCTCATGAGGGTTGAGACATCTCACACACACCCGAGAATCACCAATAGCTATTGTTGCATCACTGGACTATCAAGTATACGGATCACGATCATGCTGAAAGGAGCTCGAACCAAGGTACACCGCCTTCAAGACCTGGCTTCTGGAGTAAATGAGTTGATGTCGACAGAAGGAGGTCCGCCATAGGTGAGGCAATAAGGGATCCCCAACTAAGGCATCATAGAAAATAGTAGAGCGACTAACAGATGGACACTAATGATGATGATGAAATGAGAGATACTGAGTAGCGGATGGACAACTTCAGTTGTTAAAGCATAAAGGGCATGGATAACCTGGAAGCGACTGACACAATATCATGAGGGATAGGGGACAGTGGGACTGAAGGCCATAATGTGCGACACGAGAGAGGGACCAAGTAATGAAGGATGGAGAACTATAGTGGGATACAAAGGGACTCGAGATAGACTCCATGAATGTGATGATGACTCAACTCGAATGCTCTAAACAAGGGCGACGCGATGGTGCTACCACACAGTAAGGGTCTAATGGGGGACCATAAAAACATGAGTACAAGATGGTAACTCACGACGAACATCAACACGAGCATCGACAAGTATGGAGGCCAAGTGGTGCCCCTAGTATGAGTGTTGCAAGTGAAGAAATTCGATTTTGAGGAGGGTTATGGTTGAGGGGCATAAGTGCCCCCAAGCATGTTGTGGTCATGCCAAGATGTATAAAGGGGAATCTAAACACATTTTAATGATGTGGTGCGCCATTTTTTTTCGTTATGGTTATGTAGTATGAGAAAGGAAATGGAGGATTACCAAACTCTTTTAGTACTGCATATATGAATCAAATGGACTTTAAGTTTTTGGGTTGGAATACCTGGTGTCACTATCCCAAAGAGAGGATTTGGAGATAATGAACCGGTGCTCTCCTAGAAAACCTATAGGTTGGTCAATAACAATGTCTAAAATATTGGGTTGCGAATGTAAAATGAAGGAACGATAAGGGGTATCATCCCGAGACTGATCTGAAGTGGTATGGGACTCTAGAGGCTCTTCTAAGTGTGGAAGAATAATGTTACTAGAGTCAACATGACCAGATACACTAGGAGATTTGTGGAGAATTACTTCTCCTGGTCTTTCAAATATGGGCACCCCCTTACCCAAACATTGGGTTGCAATGTAATGGCCACAAGGTGTATGTGGTTCAAAGGCATGGTTTCGATGTAAGGGGGAATAGAGAAAATAAAGGGAGATGATTCCTTCCATAATTTCATCATCGTGATAGAAGATGGGGTGACTGGTGGAAGAAATACCGCCTGACGCGGCGAAGCTACCTAACTCATCATCATGAGAAAAGAGGTTCACATGTGCATCATCACCAGAAGTGACCGAAGAGTAAGTAGATAAAGGATCTACTGATGTTGAGCCCAAGGTGATCGTTGAAGGAAGGTCAAGCGAAAAAATAGGGGAGGATTCGAAGGGAATGTTCCCCAAGGGTCTCATGGATGATGATAGGTAGAAAATGGTGGACGAAGGCTCCATCATCTTGACATCAGGAGGGGGAATTTCAATGGTAGCAGGCATGTCTGGTAGTTCTGCCGAAGAAAAATACGCAAATAGGGGAGAGGTGGACTCGTTGTGCTTGGCCTCGAATTGGCGGACCGCGGCTAGAAAGGTGTGGAAGTCTTCGAGGCGGGGACAAAGGTGGGTGTAATGGCCATGGAGATCACACAAAGCACAAGGGTGGTTGGTGTGAATATTCTTGGGGTTCTTGGCTGCAGTTGTGGAAGGAACAGAGGCTTCTGGGACTGTGGACTCAGGGGACGCAACATTAACCATGGGCTTGAGATGAGGCAATTCAGGACAGGTATGGGTGGCGTGACCGACAACATCACACAAAGCACATTGCATGGTATGCTTTGGAGGCCGAGGAGGGGCAGGGTTTATTAGGGCAGCCTTGTCCTTTGATGCCCTGTTGCGAGCTTTTCCCTTATTACCCAAAGTGGTCGCAACAGGAGGTGGTTCCTGTTGAGGTGACTGAGGCACTGTTTCAGCGAGAAAAGTCATGGGGACTGGTTGAATTGGGTTCAAAGAAAGATAAGGTTTGGGTTGACCAGGCAGGGCAGTGGCTGGAGGGTCAAGGTACCAGACGGGTATGCTCAGGGTCAAATTGGGGAGGGAGAGGTTGGCCATGATGGGAACCGAATAGACTCTAGGAGGGGGAGAAAGGAAAGGTATCTGACCAGTGGGGTAATGGCCAGGAGGGATGGCTCCAAGATGGTTGAGACCTGGTGGAATTGACCCAGGAGGATAGAGGGGCTCATGGGTACCTGTTGTAGGAGAAGGGCCAGAAGGAAGAGGTCTGGTTGGATGAGGTGAAGGGCTAGGAGCAGTTTGTGGCGGGCGAGTTTGAGTTTGATGTTGCTGACTAGCCGAAGCAGGCTGTTTAAGGTCAGCCTGAGAAGATTGCATCATGCAAACATTCACTAATCTGGGATTAGAGACAGGAGGAGGAGGAATACCAGGGAAAGTTCCAAGTAAGGAGGAGTCTTTGTAGACACCGGGGGAGACATTGGTCAAAGAATTGATGGTTTTCTTATGGGCTACAGAAGATATGGTCGACTTAGGGGAGGTCTGAGATTTTTGCTCATGATATGTCAACTGGTCAATGGTGACTATCTTTCCATTATGAGGGAAAAACATCTTGTGGTGGACCGCGGATGGGACAGAAGACATGGCATAGGTGTAGCTATGCCCCAAAATAATGTTATAATCAAGAGGGGCGTCAATGACTTCAACGTCAACGCAAATAGTCTTGCCCGCAAGAGTGATAGGACAATTACGGAATAGGCCAATAGGCTGGGATGCATGGCCGTCCCATGCACGAAGGGTGATTGTGGAAGGGGCCAGCTCAGAAGATCCTATTTGTTTCCAAACCGAAACACACATCACACAGGTGGATGCCCCCTCATTAATAATACACCGAGAAACGTGAGCGTTCCAGATTTTGACTGGGATTTGGAAAGCTACGGAAGCAGGAAGGGGAGGATGTTCTGATTGGCGGGCGTCTAAAACAATCAATTGGTCATCAGTGGGATCTACAGCACCCATGGCGGATAGTAGAGCCTTATTTTGAGAAGGACACGACTGGAGGATTTTGAGTGTTGAAATGGCAGCAGGAGACTGCGCCAAATCATCTACTATGTTATACGAATGAGCAGCTCGACCAGAAGCAGCATTTCGGCGTAATGGGCCCATAGGAATCTTGGTATGAAACTCAACTTTGGGCTGAGGGATATGCAAGGGACCATTAGATGTCGAAAGAGGCTCTGTAGAACCTGAAGAAGGTGACTCAGGGACAGACGGAGCAGGAGGCTTGGGGTACTGACGAGACCGAGTTTGAAGGTTAAGGTCAACAGGTAAAGGTTGATCAAAGTTCATCATGAGAATCTGGTAATCAAAGGAACCAAAAGGGGAAGGTTGAGTGGCTGCCTATCCATCAGGTGGTTGGGTAGCCACAAATCCCTGCTATGCATCCAGCTGCTCTTGAGGGGGTAGTGACTGCTGTTGCGGGGGTTGAGAAGGCAAGGGAGGCGGGGGTGCTGATGTTGGAGGAGCTGGAGAACCAAGATGTGGATACGGATAATAAGAGGGTTGGGTAACAGTGTGGTAAGTAGGAGGTTGGGCCAAAAAAGGGGGCGTGTTGTATCCTAGAGACGTGCTACCAGGAGGGGAAAAAGTGCGGGAGGTGCTGCCTCCCCCCCCAGGAAAACCATAACCCATGGGAGGTTGGGCGTATGTATGAAGGTAGCTCCAAACGATGCGTCGCGAAGCATGAGAGGTGCCCCGATTAGGGCCATAAATCCCTGTCTAGAGGAGATCGGAGTACAGCAGTATAAACATAACTCATACGAGCATAGATCGGGGTCATATTTTAAAGCCATTGGAGGGCGGAAACCTAGCCGGTTTGAGGAAAATGCGATGCGACATCTTTCCCGATAGGGGGCAAGAGAGATCTAAGGAACCAGTCCATGTAGACACGGTCTTCGAAGGTAGGAGATTGACATAGGCTCTTTCTTCTCCACCATTCCTGGACATGATCGGATAGGCGGGTTGCAGATGATTGACGGAAAGAAGTCAAAAGTTCGATACCAGTGTCATAACGAAGGGGAAGCTGGAAGTAAGATAAAAAATCTCGGGCAAGAGTCGCAAAGGTGGTATGAGAGGAAGTGGGCTGATCAAAATACCACTTAGAAGCTTCGCCTGTAAGCGTGCGTTGGAACAATCTAAGACGGATGGAATCATCAGTAATGGAATGGGATGAACACCACATGTGGAAAGATCGGATATGGTTGGAGGGATCCTCTCCAGCAAGGCCTTCGAACTTAGGAATGTCGGAGGGGAGCTTGGTTGGCATAGCAGGCCAACCAACATCGTGGTGGATAGGATCATTGATCAACTGATTGAAATCGAGGAGACTGAGGCCTGCCATGAAAGGGAGCAAGGGAGCGGTCGAGGTAGTTCCCGTGGCGGTTCCGCTAGTAACATTCCCAGCATTACGGCCGGGGATGCCGCTAGCATTAGGCCCTGGACCAGACATGGTGAAGGTAACAGGGGGAGAACCAGAAGTAGTGGGAGAACCCAAAGAATCAGGAGAGGAGTCAGAGTGTAGACTCGAAGGGGGATTAACTCGACGACGATGGGAAGGAGGAAGTTGACCAATCAGAAACTGAGGGTGAAGGCCAAGAAGTCTCCGGGATAAGCGCCTTGGGAGCGCAATGATGACGAGAAGAAGAAAAACCGACAAGGGCAGGGAGGGACAAAACAAAGTGAGGTCAATGTCGAAACAAGGGCAGAAAGGTGCAGTGTCAATTGGTTTTAAAGTCTTTGCCAGGCGGTGTTAACCAGGCTCTTCTTCACTTAGGGTTAGTGTGTGGCGTGTGTTAATTTTAATTTTAAACCCAGACGTTTTGAAAGTAAAAGAAAAAGTGTGTTGCGTAACTGAAAATAAATTTGCAAATAACAATATATAATGCTGAAATAACAGAAAATTAACAGCTAACAATGCATCGAACTAACCCAAGAAGGCGGGTCTCTCAAAACTAGTCTAAAAAGAGGGAAAAAATCTAGTCAAAACACATGAAAAAGAGGCCGATAGATCTAAGGTCGGGAGGGACAGGGATCTAAAGGATAAATCTGCTGGAAAGAGGTGCAGAGAACAGCAAAGAGGTAGAGGAAAGGTTGCTGTAATAAAAGGGGAAATCAGCTAAAGGGAGGGGGGACGAAGAGGTGGCCCTAGAGGTAAACCCAAACAAAACTATATGAGGTGATTTGAAAGGGATGAGAGCTGATCTAAATGGATCTGAAAAGGAAGTATCAGATCTGACAATAAGAAGGTTGAAACTCTAAAAATTCAGACGTCTGAAACAGCTAAAACTCACCCACTAAAAGTGGAGGGTATTAAAGCCCTAAGGGGAAATATTCCCACTTAGTTGAGTGAAACAGATCAGAAATAGGTCTAAACGGGCAGAGATGGAGGCTGGAAAACCCTGACAAAAGCTTCAGACAAACCCAGAAAAATTGATGGAAAATTGCATAAAAAGTGCAGGTCACAGGTTCTGACCTGTTTTCAGTCCAGGTCGCAGGTTTGGGGCAGAAAAGTGCGTCCTTAGGTCCAGGTCACAATTTTTGGGCCGATAAGTGCGACCTGCAGATCTGGGTCTCTCGACAGCAGATTTCAGAAAAAAAAGTGTCGTCTCAGCTGCGGCTGATGTCGGTCACCTGCGCAATAGGGCCAGAAACACACGGAAGTTAAAAATTTTAATGTTTGAGGGTTTTAGAGGTGAAAAACACCATAAAAATAGGAAATACAAAAAAATGAAGAGAAACCCTAGGGTCTGAAATAGCTGGATATGCAGGAATAGATAAAACGACAACGGTCGCAAAATAAAACCCGTGTGGAGTCGCCAATTGTTAGTATGAATTTTTCGTCGTAAAGGACCACTTTAGCTACGCATAACAAATAGCCCTAACATCAATTATGGCTGCCAAATATCTTTAAATCTGCAATCAGGTGATCTAAATAATGTTGCACAAATCCAGATCTAAGCATAAAAGACATTAAGCAGATAAAACAAAATGAGGCTCCATGCATCCAATAGACAAGATAAGAACGATGTATTTGAAAGAATTTTTATATTATATTGAAAAGGGGCACCTGAGAGGAAAACAAGAAAGGTGTTTTCCGGTTCTCCTCAATGGGATGGGTTCTTGATAGTCCTCAGCACTTCAGATCTAGAATCTCTCTCTCTTGTTGGTATAGAAAAACCAGACAAACATAGAACTCAATGGGAGCTCACAAGGAAAAAATGGAGAAAATGTGACCAAGTGTGTAGATCCAGAGGTGATCTTTAGGCAACAAAAGGTGACTAATGAATGGGGAAAACCCTTCTATTTATAACAAAATATTAGGGCGATCTAGAAACTTGGTGCATGAATAAAATATTATTAATCAAATTCTAGAACCACCCTTTAGGAATATTTTATTATATTTGTTGGAGGGAAAAGGATTTTGACTTGGGTCAATTCCTTTATTTATAAATAATAAATAAATAAATGATTTATTTACTATTTTAAGGAAATGGTGGGAATATAATTAAATAAATAATGATTTATTTAATTATTTATAAATGATTTAATCAAATTTAACTAGGAATATTATTTAAATAGGATTTAAATAACTTATTCCTAGGAAATAATCAAATATAAAGGATTTATTTAATTGATTTCCTTGTTTTGGGTTAAATATGGCCAGGAAATATAAACAAATATAGATTTTTTTATTATTTCCTTTTGGGGTTTCCTGTTTAGACCATAAACAACTTAATAAAGGTGTTTTACTAATTTATTTCACATAGTGAAAGCAATTTTACTTAGGGTAAAATTGGGCTTACATGGTGTACTTGGGTTCATCTAATAATAATAGGTTAGATGACCAAAAAATGGTGTAACAGCAAGCATAACAGTGACCATGGTAGGGAAGGACTCGAATGAGGGCCGAAGCTCCAAATGCCTCTGGGTTTCTCGAACCTACAACCATGTTTAGCATGGGGTTACAATCTGTAAGAAAAGTTAAAAAATAAACCTTAAGACTATAAATGAGACAGAACCAGAATATTAGAATTGTAAAATGAGTAAGGGCAATGACAAATACTCACTGCAGAGCCGAGGAGGTCGTAGAATGGTTGGAGCTAACACGGTAGCTTTACCGGAATTTTTTTTCGAACCCCAACTGAAGTAAATGAGCAGACTTGGGAAGAGGGTAGGATATTGTGCGAATTCCTTACATTGGTGACCTGTGGCGTAAAATGAAAAATTGTAAGCAAAAACCAAAGTACCTGTGTCAGAAAGGAAAAAAAAACAAGGAAAGTAAATGGAGAACTTCCACCTGAAAACAAACAAAATATTACCTTCCTTGACTGTGAATCAATTAGGAACCCTTCCGTCGGCGGCACCATGATCATGAAGAAAAATCCATGAGGATTAAGCCTAAGGGCTAACAGATTTGCAAAGCAAGGTTCTTGGACCCCATGATGGGAGGAATGAGACTCTGGCGGGAGGTTGGGGGTGGGTAGTTACCCTAACCCTTCACCCTAGCCAAAATCCACTGTCAATCTCACGTAGGATGGATCAAACGATCCAAAATCTGCCAGCGAAGGAAGCTCGGGCAAGTGGGGGATCTTCGCATCTCTCGAAAGATGTGATAATATATTCAATATAGAAAACCCTTAATTACATTCAATCACCGAAATCAACCATGCAATCAAATAGATATGAACCAGTACGATGTATACTCACAGGTCATCAGCACCAAGTCACTGTATATAAACCATAATGACAATGGTAACATCCATATTATAGTTAACATAAAGATTTAATCCAAATTCCCATATGGAAAGTGTTGTCAATTGAAATGCTAATATTTGCAATGTGTTAATTCTTAAGGGAGGAGTTTCAAATAACATACTTACTGTTTATTGTTTTAATTTTCACATAATGATACCTTTTTCTTTATTTGTAATTATGAAAATTAATTCTAGTGCAAATGTATGTAATTAAGGGGGTAGTTGTTACATTATATTTTGAAGTTGCAATTAACTTTCTGTGCAACAACTACTAACAACAATTACTAGTAGTTTTGGATCATTTTCACTAATTTCTCTCTTGCTTTTATTCAATAAAGAGCCAGTAGACCTTGGAGATGATTCAAAAAGCTTGAATGGGCACTTATTTTGATGGGAACTTAGAGTTGTATTATATTTTGAAGTTGCAATTAACTTTCTCTGAAACAACTACTAGTAGTCTTGGATCATTTTCACTAACTTCCCTCTTGCTTTTTTTCAATACAGAGCCATTAGACCCTGGAGAATTCAAAGGGCTTGAGTGGCACTTATTTAGAATTGGTGGTTATTATTGGTATGGAACTAGAACCACATACATATAAGGGAAAGTTGGGACTAATTCAACCACTCATTGAACGGGCTCTATTGCTAGCTATGACTATGGCTATTCATTCGTAAGGTATGCCCTACTTCCTTTCCTATCAGTGATGCTGGTGGTACTCATGCTTGAATGTCGGACAAAAGTAAAATTCGTCTAGAATTTGGTGAATATGTTGGAATTTCCAATTTCATATGAAAATTCTGCCAAATATGTGACAATTTGGTGAAACCAAATTTGTTGGAATTGTCAGCTTCATTTGAAAGTTCCGCTGAATATGTAATAATTTTCTAAAATTATGAATTCTATTTTAAAATTTTGTTGAATCTGTAAATTATAGTGAGTGTTTGAAATTTGAAGTGGTGAATTATACCTTCCAAACAAAATTTATACATAAAAAAATGTGATTCAACCAAAAATTTGTTCGAGGAATTCGAGTCAAAAACTCAAAAACTCTAAGCATGCATGGGAAATGATGATGATGTTTAGTTGTTGTTGCTCATTTGAAATCTCCTTTTTCAGTACATTTGAGACAATAAATGCCCTCACTTTATCATTTTTCCTGTATGGTAAGGTATGTCTGCCTATACTCATGCCTTTCCTGGTATTGTCTTTGTTCTTACTACCCTTGCTTATGTCCCAACCTTGACCTCTTTTTCTCTGGCCTATGATTTTACCTTTTTGTTTATGGCTTTGCTTCTTATGCTTGAATGCCAAAAATGTATGATGGTTGAGCTACTTGCATTTCAATTCCGACTTAAACTATGTACTTGTTAGTTCAACTATCTAATTAATAAGATCTACTAGCAGCTTCAACAATCATCTTGCCAGCAGTAACATATGTCAATTTTTAAATCATAAAATTTCAGCCATTTTGGCCATTTTCTTTCGAATAGAAAAGTGCCTCAACAATCATCTTGCCAGCAATGACATATGCCAATTTTTAGATCATAAAAATTCAGCCATTTCAACCATTTTCTTTCAAGTCGAAAAGTGAAAAAAATAATTAATTTATAGTTACATAAATTATATTGGAAGTAGTAGAGATACAAAATTAGATAATTAATAGATATTGTGGAAAAAATAATTTATAGTTACAAGCATTGTAGGAAGTTGCTATAACTTACTGGCTTGCCCATTACAACTGTATGAAACTGATAGTTTATGTATTTTCTCCAGAGTTTACACATTTTCTCCATTTTCTCTAGTAATAGCCAGAGAGATAAAATGAAATATACGAATTTACTGTTGTCAACGAAGGTCTACCTACTAAAATTAAAAAATAAAATATGTATATTGAGAAACTCTTTCAAATTCCCAAACTCCTCCATAACTAGAGAAGAGATGACTAAGATAGCAGAGTCGAAAAACAAGAAGAACAGAGCTTTGTAAAATGCACGAAGAGGAGTTTCTAAAATTCATAGAGAGCCTCCTCAATACAAGGTGTAATATGCATGCACGATGTATTCAACAACTTGCCACAAATCACTTGGCTGTCAACTTACTAAATTAGAAGAAACCTAAAAAAAGACTTTGGATAAAACCTATAGACCTAAAAGTTAACTTTGGTTAACAAATATTTTGGATAAAACAAAGACCAAAACAAGTTGGCAATAAAACTTTGGATAAAACAACAAAGACATCAGACACAATATTAAACTAGACTTTGGATAAATATAACTTGCCATAATAATTTTAAATTGGGGTAAGCGAGGCCTGAAATAAGTAGTTGGTTCTTTTCCAAACAAAAAATTTGGTTAAAATTAAGATGGATAACAATTATAATAATAATAATTTCTTAGGTCGGACAACTACGAGTAAAATGTTCCATAGGGAGGATTGCGAATCCGACTGCTCGTGAGATCACGCTGCTGGCCCTGCGCAGCCCGAGCTTGGGCGCTGCCCCCACGGCCTCCTCTTCTGCTGCTTTGGCCCTCTTGGCCTCTGGGGCCCCCGGTCCTGGTTGGATCTGATCAGATCCACCTTCCAGATCTCGTTTTTGGCCCCTCCAGAACTGTGCCCTCTGCACTGATCTGCTGCCCAGATCCTGTGCTGCTTCTCAGATCTGACTCGATTCTCTTTCTACTGCTCGATCTTGGCGATGCCTCGCCTCTTGTATGGAGCAGGTCGGGTGTGCTGCTGATCCTTTCTGCTGACTATGGAGACACAAGGATCGCCTCTAGGGCCCTCTCAGTCTCCTCCTCTGGATGCCTCAGCCGCCTTCTCTTCCTTGATCGCCTCGTTGCCCAAGAAGAAGAAATTTGATGCCTCTAAGTTTGTTAAGAAGATCGATGATGTTCCGGAGGTAACCCTGCCTCCTAAGGGACCGATCCAGGTTGCCTTGTCTCTAACAGATCGCGCCCTGGTGGGTCAATTCATGGGTCTCTGGCCCTCACCTAAATCAACGGAAAACTGGGTTGTTAAGAATTGGATTCCGCTGATCAAGAATAAAGTCACCTCATATTTTCTTGGAAGAGGCTACTTCCTGTTTGAATTCAATACTAAGGAGGATAAAGACCTGATCTTCAGGAATGGGCCCTATTTCATGGGACCACAAGGTCTCTACCTCAATAAATGGACTCCAGACTTTGATCCGGCTGTGGATGTGCCATAGGCTGTCCCTATTTGGGTTCGGCTTCCTAACCTACCGGTTCACTGTTGGAACTGGGATTCCCTTAAACATATTGGCAACACATTGGGCAAGTTCATAGACATAGCCAACAACAACGACCAATATGATTGCGCCCGGATCTGTGTCGAGGTAGATTTAGAGGTAGGTCTTCCCGAGGCCATCAAACTAAAGGTTGGCAGCTGGACGCATGTTCAAGTGCTGGATTACGAGCAGCTCCCTTTCAAATGTCGCAAATGCCACATCTACGGCCATTTTGCTAGAGGATGCCCGAACTAAGGTGAAATAGAAAAAGGGAAGGATGAAGGATGGAACCAAGTTAAGAGATCAAAGATAAATCACAAGAAATCTGGGGCACAAGGATCTCTCCCTGCCGCTGCCCAAAATGTATCCTCGTCAAGAAGTCAAGAAAATAGGTTCGAGACCCTAAGCTCTGCGGAAGAAACTCCCAGGGAAGAGGAGAGGCCTGTCAATCCAGCAGAAAAATCGAACTCAACAGGAATAAGACCCGAAGAGAGTAACATGGCAAGGGACAAGGAAAAGAAAACAGAAGCCTCCGAGGAGGAACAGGACTCAGAGGAGTCCGAGGAAGATGGAGAAATCGGAGAAACGCAGACGTCGGTTAGAAGATCTGCAAGGGGCCGAAAATCTGCAAGAGAAAAGAGAGATCAGGAAACCTACAAAGACAAGCTTCAGGGTAGTCAGCCTACGCTGGAAAAAATCCTTGGCAAGAATCCGAAGGCAGCTAAAAATCAAGCTCATGGCTCCAGGGGAGCCCCACACCAAAGAAACAAATGATGAAGACCATCTCCTGGAACTGCAGAGGAATGGGGAGTAAAGTAAAAGAAGAAGCAGTGAGAAGTCTTATTAGAAGAGAAACCCTGGACATTCTTCTGATCCAGGAGACCAAAATGGAGGAAAATGAATTTCTCCAAATCAGCAAAAAGCTCTGGAAGGGAAGTAGTGGACTAGCAGTGCCATCAAGGGGAGCCTCTGGGGGATTGGGCTCTCTCTGGAACCCTCTCAAGTACAAACTGGTCATGGAGGCACACAATAGCCATTGGCTGTTCTTGAAGTTACATTCAGTAGAAACAAGGGAGACTATCTGCCTGTTCAATGTCTATGTTCCTAATAACATAGGGGAGAAAAGGGAGTGCTGGGACTCCATAAGACAGCTGGCAGAGACCGAGAATCTGGAAAACATCATTATTGCAGGGGACCTAAATCTCACTCTACGCTCGGATGAAAAGCGAGGAGGCACAATCGTAAGGGACCCAGAAAGGGAGTGGGTGGAAGATCTCATGCAGGACTGGGATCTGCTTGATACCCCTCCAGATAACGGTAAGTACACCTGGACCAATAAGAGAATAGGCCCTAGTCATATTGCTGCTAGACTTGATAGATGTTTGGTGCAGAGTTCCTTTCTTTTGCTAGGTTTAGAATCCAGATTGCACATCCTCCCATGCAGTGTCTCAGATCATAAGCCCATTTTGTTAGAGTTGTCAGGCCACAAGGATCTCGGTCCCATCCCATTCAGGTTCAATGCTCTTTAGGTTAAGGAGCCTGAGTTCTTGAATGTGGTCCAGGACAGCTGGAAATTGCCAGTGAAGGGTTCTCCCTTCTTCATATGGGAAGAAAAACTTAGAAGATTGAAAGCTACCCTCAAAACATGGGCCAAAGGCCTTCCCACTCCTGCAAAAGAAAGAAAGCAGGCCCAAGATAACCTTACACAGCATCAAGCCCAAAGTGAGGATGTAGAAATCACCACAGAAGTTATAGACAAGGAGGCGGAGCTTCAAAAAATCTACCACAAAGCCTGCCTATCAGAGGAAGAGCATTGGAGACAAAAATCTAGGAGTCTATGGCTTAAAGCGGGAGATAGAAATTCTGCCTTCTTTCATAAACAAGCTCAAGCAAGAAAAAGCTTTAATTCCATAGCAGAAATCAAAGATGGCAATTTGATCCACAAAGACTTTGAGAGCATAAAGAATGCAGCCTACAATCACTTCAAAAACTTGTATAAAGAAGAGGGTGAGACTGATCCAAATTCCAAATTTCTGGAGGTGATACCTACAAGGATCTCCCCTCTTATTAACAAGAAGCTCGAAGAGAAGATTTCCATCCAAGAAATAAAAGATGCTCTAGCCAGTATGGAGCCTGACAAAGCCCCAGGCCCGGATGGCTTCACGACCAGATTCCTTCAAACATGCTGGCAGATTGTGGAGAAAGATCTCTTCAAGATGATCCTGAAATCACAAAATTGTCAAAAAATTGGGGGCAGCACCAACTCTGCCTTTCTCACCCTTATCCCCAAGGAAAAGGGTGCAAAATATTTCAACCGGTTCCGTCCAATCTCTCTTTGCAACATTGGATACAAATTAATCACAAAGGTAATCGCAAATAGGCTAAAAGGCATCCTTCCAGCGATCATACCTGAGAACCAAGGTGGATTTGTTCAGGGGAGACAGATTGTCAACAATTACATCCTGGTACAAGAGGCGATCTATTCGAGTCAACTTCGCAAAGAGAAGGGTATGGTGATTAAATTAGACCTGGCAAATGCCTTCGATCGTGTCAGGCAAATCTTCCTTTGGGAAGTTTTGAAAAAGTTTGGCTTTGGACTGGGGTTTGTAAATTGGATTCGAGCAAGTATTGTTGACCCATGGATCGCCCCCTTGGTGAATGGGAGAGCAGTTGGCTTCTTCAAAGCTTCAAGAGGGCTCAGGCAAGGCTGCCCCCTCTCTCCGCTACTCTTCGTTCTCCAAGTCTCTGCCTTAAGTTTCTTCCTTGATCAGAAATTGGCAGAACAGGAGATCTTGGGGCTTAATATAGCCAGAGGGGTGAAAAATGTAAACCACACTCTTTTTGCAGACGGCACTCTACTGTTGGGAGTTGCCTCAGTTAGATCTGCCTTAAGGTTTAAGGAGGTCTTAGATGATTTCAGTGAAGCTTCAGGAAGCAGTCTAAACAAAGGGAAATGTAAAGCTTTCTGCTGGAATATTTCTGCTCTCACTCTTTCTGCCATCTCTAAAACTCTGGGGTTCACTGCTACCATAAGCTGGTCCTCCTTCATTTACCTGGGTCTTCCCATCTTTCGCAATCTGGCTTATAGCAGAGATTGGGCCCCTCTTTTGGACAAATTCAAGGCAAAATTCCAAGCCTGGGGCTTCTCTTGGTTGAACCTCGCAGGCAAGCTTTTTCTAATCAATTCAGTCCTCAACAGTCTTCCCATATTCCAATTTTCTGTGCTCCTAGCACCCTCTGGCATTATTAAAAAAATGGAAGCCTACATCCGTAAGTTTTTTTGGAAAGGTGGCAACCTCAATGATAGAAAAATTCCTTTGGTCAGTTGGGAGAAAATTTGTAAGCCTCTGATGGAAGGAGGCCTTAATTTCAAAGATTTTTGCTTTCAAAACATCGCAATGGGGGCCAAGCTATTCTGGCGAGTCATTGCTCCGCATCCAGGCTGGGCGCAACGAGCTATTTGGAGGAAATACCTCACGGGGAATAGGAAAAGAGCCCTGGACAATTTTCTTCCCACGACAGGATCGCACTTGGTCAAACGCTGTCATAAAGCAATTTCTCTTATCAATGAAAAAGTGTTCTGGATACCGGGCAATGGACAATGCATCAAGATCTGGGACGACAGCATTATGCTGCAACCTCCCTTAGCGTCGAACAACTCCTTGCATGCGCTGAGACATTGGTTGGATAGCGCAGGGTATGTCACTCTGTGGGATATATTACAGTGGTCAAATAGCTACTAGCAGCAATGGTGCCTTCCTCTAGTGCCACCAGAACTAGCGCAGGCCAGACATCTCCTGCTCGCACTATTAAATGTCAAAGCGCCTCTACGCACAGGTAAGAAAGATGTTCGGGGATGGGGATCCGCTCCAGGTAAATATACAGTTGCGCAGGGGTACAAGTGCCTCTAAGAATGCCCCTATGTCGCCCCCGACCCTGCTGTATGGAAGGGGCTGTGGAAATATAAGTCTATGCCAAAGGTCGACATATTCTATTGGTTGCTTTGCCACAGAGGAATACTAACAGATGACAAGCTGAAGAAAAAATGTTTTCAAGGTCCATCAAGATGCCATCTTTGCTGCGAAAACGAAGAGAGTGCCCAACACATCATTTTGGACTGTAATTTCTCAAGAGAAATCTGGCAGACCCTTATGAATTACTGGAAAACAGAGTTCACTCTTCCTGTGTATATTTCTGACTTATTTGCTAATTGGCACACTTGTTATCCAGGAACTCTTCCAAAAAATGAAAGATTTAAAGCAGCATGGTTCTCCTTACCGAAATTCATATGCTGGCAAATCTGGCTCGAGCGTAACAGAAGAGTTTTTAGGGATGAAAAATTAAATCCTCAGCTCATCACCAGCAAAGTCAAAAGCCTCTGGAAAGAAACTTTGGGTGAGCAGCTATCGAAAGTCAACTTAAATCCAAATGATTTATATTGGGGTGCCTCGTTGGGTCTTCAGTTCTCTGGCGAAACAAGGCAGCCCAAGAGCATGAAAGAGTGGCAATTCAGAGGAAATGAGAAAGAACTTTCAGACTTGCTCACCAGACAAGCCAGATCCTGTTTATTCTTCGATGGGGCTGCGAAAGGCAACCCCGGTTTGGCTGGGGCAGGAGGAATTATAAAGAATAAGGAGGGCATAACAATGACCAAGTATGCTTGGGGTCTTGGGCATTCCACCAGCATCCAAGCTGAAGCCTTGGCACTTCTGCAGGGTCTTAAGCAAGCAAAGGCAATCGGTACTTCAGATTTAAGTGTTATAGGAGATTCTCAGTCCATCATCAAAGTTTTAGTGGAGGACTCCACTCCGGTAGATCTTAGATTGGCTAGAGCGATCCTAAGAATAAGAAACATGGTGAAATCTTTCCGAACTGCAAGCTTCCTCCATGTATTGAGAGAAAACAATAAAGATGCAGATTTGGAAGCCAACAGGGCGGTGTCCCTTTCAGAAGGCTCCCTCCTGGTAGACGAAACTGAGGAGTGGGACTCTATCCCATAACGCTGCAATGTTTTTCTGCATCATTTTACAACAGTTTGTGTGTCTTTATAAGCTAGGAAAAATAACAAAGATAGATTCTCTAGCCTCGTGTAAAAATTGTGGATTCCCAAATTTTGGGGTCTACGATCAGACCGAGGAAGAAAGACTAAGGGCTAGGCCCGACATATTGTAACCGATGAAGGCTTTTGGCCACTCTCTAATATAAACTCATACCCGTTCTTGTAAAAAAAAAAAAAAAAAACAATTATAATAATAAAATTTTGGTTAAAATATAATAAATATCAAAACAAATTGGTCAACAAATGAGTTAATTGTTAATTTGGAGGCAATGATTTACTCATAACTATCAAAACGAAATGGTCAACAAATGAATTAATTGTTGATGGGAGTCAATGATCATAGCTATAGTCCTCAGACTAATAAGGTGGAACCTCATATTTACGCTGAAGGCGTTTTCTTTGCGGGCTTGGGGTGAGCAAACACTGTTCACCCCAGCCAATAAGAGAAATACCGTACCGCCCTTCGCGCTAATCAAATTTTGCCACGTGGAGATCAAAATGAGACGGCTGCGGTTTTGCTTGTGGTTGGACGCGGTTAAGGGCAAGGCGTATGCGCAGAAAGCGGTCAGACCATGAAGTAGAAGCAATTAAGACTGGTTCGCCCCGTGGCATTTTTATTCATCCCCAACAATCTAGTGATAACTTGCTGAGCGCCATCACTGCATAAATTGCAAGCAGCAGCACCCGGCTGTTAACCAGACTTAGGCCTTTTCCAAATCTTTTCCATGCATGTTTCTGATAAGGTACTTTCACCATTGGCAGCATATGATTTCGGGATCCAAACTCTCCTCAGGCAAGCATCGCAGGAACTGTAATAGGCCTTCGAAGGGAAATTTCAACAAATCATCTTCAAAGTGCCTGAGCAGCTCCAAACCCACTTGCAAAATAGTTTTCTGCGCGCCCTCATAGACCAAAATGTCCCAAATCCTAACAGCCAATGGCAGAGGTAAATCTGCAGAGAAAACAGTCATAAACCACCCGCTAGCATACATGCAGGGCGTGAGCATTTGGTTCTGAAAATGCCTACCCAGCTCAGGCATCTCTTCATTCACCAGAACTTCAAACTCAAACAGATATTGGTGTAACAGAAGCAGGCCTTCCAAATACAAACCTCGCATTGGCATATTCACAACACCCTTGAGCAAAGCTGCCATTACCCAAAACGCCTCTTCCTCCTCATTCATGTGAAGCAGAATCATGCCCACTATGAAATTCATCCCCTGTGTATACCCCACATCCCTGTCATACACAGAGTAGGCCTTCAACAAATTGTGCAGAGATCTCTGTCCGGGCCCGTCTATCATTTGAAATAATTCTTGTGAGGGCAAGGTGTGATGAATGTCTTTCACGATAAGCTTCTCTAATGAATCAGAAGTTTCAGTGGATAGGAGGAGTTGGTAAATTCTAGGGTTTGCTAAAAAGAGTTCCCGCCCCCCTGAAACGAATCGCCAAACAACACCTCAAAGCCAATCTGGAATTCTATCCCTGATACTCCTCTTGAGGATTTGTGGGGTCTGTTTTTTCAGGTAGTGCTTCCAGTCTGTAAGTCTTATTGTTACTTGCCACTTTCTCAGCCTCTTCTCCTCACTTTCATGGTCGGATTGTCCTGCTCGTTTACGCTTTGATTTGGATGGCAATAGTTCCACCGCGGAATTTTGGGGCTCCAAATTCCGAGGGCGTTCATCTTCAAGATGTATTTTGCCTGCTGCAGACATTTTTGACAGATCCATATCAGGGCAATGGCAATAATAGCAATTAAAAACTCCTGCCATGAAAGGGAGGACAGAATGGAGTTGAAAGGTCTAAATAACAAGAGTTTTCCATTGGATTGAATTGGGTGAATGCGCTTCTTTCCAACAGTCACCTGTAAATAAAAAATAATATTTAAGGTCAACTAACCCAAAGGGGAGTTGTTTGAAGTAAAATCTGGAATATTACTGTTGTCGTGATTTCAGATTTACTTTGTTGAAAGTCAAATTTGGAATATTACTGCGATTTCAGATTTACTTACATCCAAGATTTGGATGCATTGTTAGAGCCCAAGGTTTTCACGATTGAGTTTTTGGATGATTTTTTTACCCCAAAAAAAACCTTATATAAAGATATTTACGCCGGAGGCATTTTCTTTGCTGGAGTGGGTTGAGCAAACACTACTCACTCCAGCTAATAGGAGAAATAATGTACCGCCCTTCACACTAATCAAATTTTGCCACGTGTTTGTCATCTGTTGGTTAGCCTGTTAGCATGATTTTCACTAACGTTTTCCTACCGTCTGTCTCTGTTCGAGGTCGAGGAGATGGGCATTGTGGACCGCCGCACAGGGCTTCGATCTGCGGTGCTTGAGAGAAATGGGTTCGGGTTAGAAATCATGTTTGAGTCTCACCGTATTAAGAGATGTTGGAGCACTGGATATTTTGTGATAGGACTGTTAAACCAATTCAACCTTTTGAATTTCTGAATAATGCCATTATAGAACGATTATGTATAATTGATGGTAGACCTTCCTTACGGTCAGCCTTGAAGGCGGAATAGAGAAGAAATCCCCACTTAAAAGGAGGGGCAGTTGTATTGTAATTTTGTTATAGTGCAAATCCCTTCAAGTTGAACCTTGGTTGTGCTCAAATTCCTGAATCCGGAGCGAAGAATTGAGACGGAACTAGGAACTAGCGTTGAGTTGTACGTTGAATGTATGTTGGAGGGTTTTAAAGCCAGAATGGAATACAATTCATGTTAAGGACTAGCATAGGGGAGGACTGGAGCGAGACTTCAAGACACAGTTCATTGGGTTACCCATTTTGTGTAGAAAACGTGTGAAGAGAACTGCGCTAAGGGAAGCGTACTAAATAGTAAGTGAACATAGAAGATGGAACCTGGAGCGTAGAAGGAACGGAACCAAGAGGTGAACGTGGAACCAGAGGTTATATTCAGGTGGTTTTGGGAACAAAACCGCCTATTTCGCACCGCCCTTGCCCGGAGGTGAAACCACAAGAAAAAAACCTGATCCTATTAGATCGTGCCATGTCGTTGGGGCAATACCGCCCTCATCGCGTGAATTTGACGTGCTAAATTTCGGCATAAAAAAAAATGCGAAACTCCACCCTGCTCGTTGGATTGCCCCAATCAACGCGATACTCCTCCAGCCGTCCGATGCGAGAGGATTGTTAATAGGTGGGCCCGAACGTTATATTGGCGTTGGCCTTATAGTTAGGTCTGGGATATATATATGGCGGACATTCATGCATAATGGCGTTTTAATGAATATGTGAAAGTGTCTATGGTATCGTCGATTGATGTCCGCAGTATTAAAATTAAGGTATGTAGTGATCCCATATTAATGATCTAATGACATGATAAGACTTGGGGTTTTAACTCTAAGGTTTGGTCAATGCTTATTAAACTAAAGTCCGTCGTGAGCCTTTCGAGAGGGCGTATACCTGTTATTGCTTGGGGTTATGGTCTAAGAAGTTCAAACATCAAAATATAATGAGAGGATATTGCCTTTTAATACAGTTTACAAGGGGAGGATTTCTATTAATATTCGAGCGCTTTATAAAAGAGGGAGATAGCCTCGAGCACATTATTCAAAGGATATTCATTTGTTTTTATTATTATCGAATAAATTAAATGTTAAAAGTAATTAAATAATATTTAAAGTTTGAATTTATATATTTATTTTATTTTTAATAATTAAATGCTATAATAAGAAAAGATTAAAAAAATAAAAATAAATTAATTAATTAAATAATTAAATAAATAAATAGAAATAAAATTAAAAAAAAGATAAAATTAAAATTAAAAATAAAATAGATAAAAAAAAAAATCTTAATTAAAAAATAAAAATAAAACAAATAAATAAATAGAAATAAAATAAAATAAAGATTAATAAATAAATAAATAAACAAATAAATAAATGAAATGAAATAAAAATAAAATTACATAAATTACAATTTAATAATATTAAATTAAAAATTATTATTTTTATTAAAATAAATATAAATATTTAAAATTTAAATTATAAACTTTCATCATTTGGTTTACTCTTTTTAAAATAAAATAAATTAATTTTTATTATTTGAGGTAACCTAGCTGTTATTTTACTAACGGCAAGTAGGAGCTATACTTTCTATTTAAAGAGGTTACTTGATCAGATTCTCCATCTTGTCTTGATGATGAACCACATGGGCAGGGTTTGCCGCCTTAGACAAACTTAAAGGTTCTATGGGCAAACAACGTATGATAATGGGTTCGCTGATCCTATTCGACCTTCTGCAAATCAAAATGAGCAAACTCAATTCGACCACCCAGACATAACATCAAGGACAGGCAGAGAAAATACAGGAATTTCACATCAAGTTCTCATTGCCTTCTTCATATATGAGGATTCCATCAGTCTCGAGGATGTGCAGGCCATTTGAATGGCCAGTTTGTGACATGGCGTCAAGTTGCTTCTTTAGGATACAGTATAGATAGTTTGAACGTGAAAAGAATCAAGACATTAATAATTATAGGCTTTCCACCTTAGGTGATCATATTTCTACTTACCATTTATGATTATCTGTTCAGTTTTGGATTTTCTTCTGTTAAATCACAATTCAATTTTTACCCCTCATATAGCACAAAATGATTCACATCTCCTCTATCCGACGTTCCCTTGCACCCCGGTGCAATTGCTAATTAATAATGTTTTTATATAGTGCATAACTCATTTAATTTGGTTTTATTGTGATATTCGAAGAACCGTAAATAAGTTGGGACCTTGGGATTTTAAGATCGTTAGAGGTTTCACCTTTTGTATGTCTTTTTAAGTGTCTTTTTAAGGATAAAATTAAATATTCTAAAGTTCATAGTGAAAGTAATCAAATTAATTGTATGGTAGGTTTATATATAGAGAATAGAAAATTATATAAGTAATATTTATATGGATCAAATAATGTTATATTTCTATTTAAAGTGTTGTTTTGATTTTGGATACACAATCATACACAATTATTTGATTGGAAGAATATCTCAACAACAAATCAATTTAGGAAACATTTAAATCTAAACAACTTTTAAAGAATAGGAAGAGACTCATTTACTTAAAGTCCATTGCTTAGAAAACATCACAGGTAAGATTTGTAGGAATTATATTTTTCAACTCTCCTCTTTAATGACTACTTTTCTTCATCTCAATCAACAAAGTGTAATTGCGGGACTATACAAACATTATCAAAAAATATGTTGACATCCATATAAAGGAACAACCATCCACCCGAATGCATGGATCACTAGTCGTTGGAACTATTGGTCTACTACGATGTCCCTTCATGTACATGGTTCATTCAACTGCTATTATCTTTGCACCTGTACTTGTTCCTATAAGTCCCCCTCCATCATCATCATCATGGGTTTCCTTGGATTACTCGTAATCATGCTTTGGGTTTTATCCACTGACCCTAAACCTTGCTTAGGGTTTTTTCGACTTACCATCATCTATGCTCAGGGATTTCTCAGCTAACCCTCAACCATGCTACAAGAATTTATATCCACTTCCCTCTCACAAGTGGCTTCTAACTTATCACAAACCTGCACTTGGTTTACCACAAACCAATATGTGAATAGTGTTGATGTAATTTTCTCTCTTGGTATCAGATCATCCAACAGGAGCCAACAGGAGTAGGACTCTGAAACCAACAAAGAAAATTACATAAGCACTATTCACATTGATCAAATAATGTTACACATATACCTGAGGTGTTGTCTTAATATAGACAAATTATCTTGGAGAAACAATCACTTGGTTGAGAGAATATCTCAACCACACACCAATCTAGAAAACAACTAAATCTAAATAGCTCCTAAAAAATAAAAATAAACTCATTTACTTAAAAAACATCACACTTAAGACAATTAGAAATTATATTTTTTAATTATATAAAAAGAAAAAATATTCTAATGTTATATTAATGTAATGAAAGTTATAAATGTTGTATTAATATAATGAAAGTTATAAAAGAGGTTTTTTTTATATATATTTGAATTAGTTTTTATTTTTATTGAAATTTGAAATAATTTATTGTGAGATTTTTATGTGATTAATGAATTTTTTTAAATGTGAATTTTAATGATAGGTAAATATATTGGAATTTGTAAATAAATAATGTTAAAATTTATGTGTGGGTAAAAAAAATTGTAATAATTAAATTTGGGATATATATAGTGTGTGTGTGTGTGTGTGATGATATTTTTTAAAATGATTATTGTTTTTTTAAATGTAGAATTTGTTTATAAATAAATAATGTTAGAATTTGTTTATAGGGTGGAATAGATTGTTGACATGGTGTTTTGTTAAGGTATTATGTGATGTGAAGGTTATTGGTTCTCAATTTTTTGGGAAAAAAATCCAACCATGCTAAGGGTTGTGGCCCTGGATGGGTGCAATTTCCAAGTGATTTTGACGGCTTAGATGCTCCTGGGTAGCCAATGTAATCCCCAAGAGATTTTGATGGCTTAGATGCCCTTAGTTTGCAGCTGCACTCTCTAAGAGATTTTGACACCTTTGATGCCTTTGATTAGAGGCTCCAATCCACTAGAGATTTTGAAAGATTCCACTAGAGTTTTGAGATGACTTGCATACTTAAGTTATGGCTAAGTTATAGCAACTCGGAAGAATCCTAACAAAAATATTAAAAATTATATATAATTCTTAATAAATACAATTATAGTGATTAGATTATTTAAAAAATATACATTATTATAATAATTTTATTTTTACCAAAGTATGGTTTTTAATTTTTAATTTATGTAATTTTTAATAAATACAAATATAATGATTATATTATTTAAAAGATATACATTATTATAATAATTTTGCTTTTACCAAAGTATGGTTTTTTATTTTTTTATTTTTACAACTTACATTTTTCTTGCAGCGTGGTTTTTAATTTTTAATTTTTACAAACTTAAACTTTTCTTGGAGTGTGGTTTTTAATCTTTAATCCTCGTAAACTTCAAATTCCTATTTAGTATCTAAATTTAATCATTTTTACTCAATTTAATATTTTACTTAAATTTATAGTCAATTAAGAATTACGTCTATGTTAATTAGAATTATAGTCAATTAATTAGACTAATAGTCAATTAAAAATTAAATCTATGTTAATTAGAATTATAGTCAATTAGACTTATGTTATAACTTGATTCTTTAACATTCTAAAAAGTATGTTATTTATTTTCATTTCTCTAGATTTTGAATATTTATGAAATTTATCTTTTTTAGTTATTTGATTCATGTTGCCTTGAAAAAGTATGTTATTTATTTCCATTTCTCTACATTTTGAATATTCCTGAAATTTATTTTCTTTAGTTATTTGATTCATGTTGCCTCTTCATTCTTACTAAGAAGTTGTGAATACTAATCCACAAGTGATGGGTTAGCTTCTTCTTTTTTTTAAGCAAAATCAAGTTTATATTTATATCACATGCTTTATAGAGAAGTTGAGACTCTTAACAATATTTTAAATTTTAATTGATTTTTTTTGTTATTTTTAAATTTATCAATAATAATTATAATTGGAAAAAGAAAAAGAAAAAATATTTTTTCTTAAAAATATCAGAATATTAATATTTTGAACATAATTTTATAAATTAATCTAGATTCATCTTAATTCTGGATTTATCAAGCATCTCAAGCATCTCAGAAGGATCAAATTTCTAGAGGTGCAAACTTCTTTTCTAAGTACAAAACATGAAGAAAGTTCTAAGTACAAAACTTAAAGAAGGGTTTGCACCTTTAGAGATTTAATCATTCTTGGAGCTTGATAGATCCGGAGTTAAGATGGATCTAAGCTAGTTTAATTATTAATTTTACTTTTTTTTTAATTTAATTTCACTAAGTCAACATTCAAATGTTTAGATAACATAATATAATAGGTCATTACAACATCTATACCATATTGGGATGGAGGGTGTTTTTGGCCCAAAAATATAATAAAATAAAATTAACACACACACACACACACACACACACACACACACATATATATAAAGACGCACACACAATATTTTGATTGTGGAACTAGAGGTGGTTTTTTGGCATGTGGTATTGATGAGTCATGATATTGGCCCATGGTACGGTATGGTTAATAATATCCATCGTAAAATGGGGTGAGTGTTGTTTGATGAGCCCTGGTATTGCATCAAAGATGTTGCAACTCCAAGACTTTCAACTTGAATTATCAATTCGGGGTTCGTACAAACTTAGAGGTGACAGTGTTATCCACACAATAGGTTAAGTTCTACTCATGTCACCCTCATTCATTGGATCATATGGGATCATATCAAGGCACACAAAGACCACTCCATTAGCTAAATATAAAGAGAATTTATGTGGAAAGACAAAAAAAAGCATACCCTAATTGCAAGGAAAGGAGCATTATCCTAATTGTATAAATGAAAGTATCATTCATTAGATGTAGAGACCAATTGTAACTGTAGGAAAGGGAAATAATGCACTAGTTGCAGAAATAAGCCATGCTACTCTATTTGCAAACTAATAAAATCAATATTCTACTTGTAGAATGGAAATCATTAATCTAATTGCAAATTGCTTGGAAAGAAGAAATTAATTCTACAACACATAACTAGGAAATTCAAAAACCAAGTCTAATCTATTTTCATTGAAGAGTTTCCCTTCATGTCACTAAGTGTAAGATGGCTTTAGCATTAAAAACATGGTCTTTACTCACTACATAAGAGAACACACATTGTGATTCAAATGTGAACATTTGCTTCCTAACTCTATTTTTTGTTTTGTGCTTGCAGTGGAAGGAGGGGTCTAGAGTGGTCCTTGGGTCTCCTTAATCATGGATTCAAAACCTGGGGTCATCATTCAAGCCTGGGGTCTTTCATATATATACATATAAGGCAATAAAACTCTTGGATTAGATATTAACACTTTAGGATAGGTGTGCATAAAATCAATATAATCTACTTAATAAATGAGAAATATATTATTCATGACAACTCTCTATGTGGAAGAAGCACAAAACTTGAATCTCAACCAAAATTTGAATTTGAAGAAAAAGAATGGAAATTAGGAACATAAATTGACATCTATATAGCTAACTGAAGTTAAAGAAACATATGAGCACCAAAATAGGAAAAGTAGGGAAGAATTAAGAGACATTTAGGAGAAAATTTTGGAAACATGTTTTGAGTGTGGGAAGATAATATTTTTAAATAAAATAGGAAATTGAAATTCATGAGTGCTTTGATAGAAACTTGACACATGGATACGTGAATAATAATAATTTTGGGACATAAAAAATTGTTAATTTTGCATGGGAAGACGAGTGGAAATAATGAAAACTCCTATATAGAGTACCATATTAAGAGGGAGGGCATCTTATGCACCCTAATGTTGGATCGATGTCCTAATGCAAATAATTCTATTGTGTGACTAGCTTGAATATTATTGTAGTGTGTGTGGAGATTGTGTAGAAATAATTCTATTGTGTGACTAAATTAAATATTTTTATAGTGTGTGTGGATATTGTGTAGAGTGGTAACCACTATATTGAGCTTGGTGAAGGTCTTCTCCACTTGCTAGGGTCACCCATTCCTTCTATAGCCCCACTGTGGCTCAAGAGTTCATATATATATATATATATATATATATATATATATATATATATATATATATATATATAGATATTCATCCATTATTTCATATTTGGGCTAAGGTACTTTGTCATTTAATTGAAGTTCTAATTACCTTTTATTTTCCCAATACCAAGGATTCCAAGTTATTGTTCCCTTCAAGTATTACCTTGCAAGAGCCCAAGGGTATGACAATGTTTTTGATCTGGACGTATGCAAGAATGCAATAAAATATAGAAATACACATAAACGTGTAGATGCAATATAAATAAGACTTCATTTCATTAATATCACATAACTAGAATATGCTTACAAATAGAATGGAAAGAAACTAGCTACGACATTGGTAGCTTATCTCTGAGAAGAGATGCAGCGGCTACAAGACTTTGAACTGTGTTACAATGAGGCTCAAAGGCCTATTTATTATTGAGAAACAATGGAAACCCATAAACATCTAAAAACCTAACCCTAGGAGATGAAACACCAAACTATGGGCCCCGTTGGGGTAAATTGGTACATCAATTTTACATGATCATAACTTTGGCATACGATCTTCGTTTGACGCACATGATACCTCATTAAAAAGATCTATTCGAGGAATACAATTGCAAACAACGAATTTCAAGTCAAAGACTCACATCAAAGTCTAATCTTTGTTGGATGTGATTTTTTTTTTTTTTAAAACGTCGTTTAGGGCCTCAAAACGGCTACAGAAGTTTAGGACCCGAAAAAATGCCAAAAATAGTAAATTGTGCTACAATTAAGGAAACTAAAAAAATAAAAGAAAAAATGGTGGGGGTCCAAGTTGAATAGGCAGGTGGCCACTAATATCCACCTGGATCATTACTCCCCCCTTAGGAAGTAATGGTCCCCATTGCGTTGAGTTCCTCCATGACATAAGGAAACTTCTGTTGAACTTGGTTCCTGGTGAGCCACTTGCTCTGGTTAAGGAGTTGGCCTGCTTTGAAAACTTGATATAGTTGGATCCTCTGATGGATGATGTTCTTGATTCGCGTATCCATGATCCAATCAATTGTGGCTTTTTCCATGCAGTCTGGGTTTAACTCTGTTGGTCTGAGTTGTTCTGCCATGTCAGATGTGTCTAGTAGAAGTGGAAAGTAGGGCCGAAGGTGGTCCACATTGAACACTGGGTGAAAACCAAGGAATGGTGGAATACTGAGCTCGAAGGAATTTTCCCCTATAACCTTTTTGATGGTGTGTGGCCCATATTAGAGCGGGTGAAGCTTGCGATGGGGTACAACGAGGTGCTCCTTCTACAAATGTAGCCACACTTTGTCGCCCACCTGGAAGTTGTGTGGCACCCGATGCTGATCATGTCGCTACTTGTACTTAGCATTGGCTTTGTCCAATATGTCATGAACATATTGGTGGATGTGTTTAATTTGCTCAATGAAGTTGTTCACCTTGTCAACTTCAGACTGGACATGAGCTTAATCATCCCGAGTAGCCGCAAATGGCACGACTACATTAATGGGACATAATGGATGGAATCCCAAGCCCACCTAAAAGGGATTGTGGCCAATTGCGTTGTGGAGATCCTGGTTATAGTTGTGTTGTACATAAGGGAAGCTCTCATCCCATATGTGTGGATGCTTTGCGTTGTACATGCACAAAATGTGTACGATCATCCTATTGATGACCTCTATTTGGCCATCAGTTTGGGGGTGGAAAGCTGTGGACTTGGTGAACTTGTTGTCCAGCATTGACCAGAGGCTGGACCAAAATGTATTGAGGAACTTGTTGTCTCGATATGATATGATAGACTGTGGGATCCCAAAGTGTACTCACAATCGTTCAAATAAGAGTTTAGTAGTGGCTTCTACTGTGATATTATTCTTGCAAACCGCCATAATGGCCATCTTCAAGAATCTGTCAACGACCACGAAAACACAGGCGTTGTCATGCTTAGTATAAGGAAGGCCCAACATGTAATCAAAGGAGATGGATTCCTAAGTTCGGCTAGGGTTAGGTATCATAGTATAGAGGCCTTGCTTCTTTATTGTCGGTTTTGCAATGTCACAAGTAGTGCAGAATCTGATGTGCTTCCCGACATCCTATCAAAGGTTCAGCCAATAAAAATACTTCTGCAATACTGCCACTGTTTTCTTGACCCTGAATTTCCTTGTGACATGACTGTAGTACACCTACCAAATCATCTTGGCACACTCCCTTTAAGGAACACAAAGGTGTCCCAAGTGAAATAGTGGTGCATCCTGGAGGTGAAAATTTGGAACTTAATTACCCTCCAAGAGCGAATTTTATGTGTGGCCAAATTATGGATCACTCTTGTAGAGAAGTGGCCAATCAGAAGTCTTGTGACCACAAGAGTTGAGCACAGTGGTTAGCACCACGATCAATGGTCGACTAAGGCAGTCTGCAACATTATTGGTACTGCCCTTCTTGTATTTGATGTTCAAATGAAATAATTGCAGATATGTGGACCACTTCTTATGGGAATCGTTCGGCAACTACCCTTTTGTTTGTATGAACTGTAGGGGTCGGTGGTCTGTGTGGATAACCATTTCCTTCCCCAAAATGTAATGCTTCCATTTTCGGCAATCCTGCACAATGGAATACATCTCTTTGTCATAATTGGGATACTTCTAGATTGTGTCACACAATGTCTCACTGTGATATGCCACTGGATGCCCCTGTCAAGTAAGAAATTCCCCAATAGCATAGACAGAGGCATACGTCTCAATCTCAAATGGTTGTTACAAGTCTGGTAATGTGAGCACTAGGGAAGAGAAGAGGCATTGTTTCAACTTTATGAATGCCTTATGTTGAGATTCATACCAAAAGAATTTTGATTTTACTCCTCCTTTGGTGACTTGACTCAAGAGCCAAGTAATATGAGAGAATCCTAACACAAAATTGGCCAATCCTGAATGACTTGGATCTTGGCTGGATCCACATGAACCCCCCTCTCATCAATAATATATCCCAGTTACTGAACTTGGGTCATGTTAAAATTGCACTTCTCCAAATTGGCACAAAATTTGTGGTGTCGCAATGTTTGGAGGACCTGTTAGATGTGGTGGAGGTGCTCTTCCCAAGTTTGGTTGAAAATCAAGATGTCATCCAAGTACACTACTACAAATGAGTTGGTGAATGGCCGCAAGATGTCATCCATCAGCCTCATGAAGATTGCGGGAGAATTCGTCAACCCGAAACGCATGAACAACTATTTGAAAAGGCCCTCCTTTGCTTTGAAGGCAATCTTCCATACATCAGAGGGTTTTATTGGTACCTGGTGATACCCAAATTTCAAATTGATCTTGCTGAAATATTTCCCCCCCTTGAGTTGGTCCAGAAAATCATCAATTCGTGGGATCAGGTACCTAGTTTGGACAATGATATTTTTCAGCACCCGATAGTCAATACAGAGTCTCCAAGTCCCATCCTTCTTCTGCACCAACATGTTTAGGCTCCCACAGGGCAATGAACTCGGCCGGACGTGACCTTTCTGCAGCAAATCCTGAATTTTCCTCTTGATTTTGTCGTTCTCCATAATAGAGCGCTGATAGATTGGTCCATTGGGCAGCAATGCACCTAGGGTTAGATTGATGGGGTGCTTGACTTGACAGTGCAGAGGCACCCCTACGGGCGAGGTGAAAATTTCCTCGTACTCCTCCATGACCTTGTCCATTTGTTTTTGCTGTGCGAAGGAACCTTGTCTGGAGGTCATGTCCATTTTCTTCTTCTTTCCCTGAGGATGGATCATCAGTAAAACAAATTTCCGAGTTTTGGAAATGATCTTACTGCATTGTTTTGCAGTAACCAAAGAGATAGTCGCAGGGGGTGCTACCTCCAGTATCATGTACAACTTATTTCCCAAAGTAACAATAAAAACGCGAGGTTGAGACTCATACACAACATGTCACTTCCACAAGTATTGTTGGCCTAATAATACATCACAAACATCAAGAGGATTAATGTCACATAATACCTCATTCGTGAAAGGCTTGATGTTGTGGGGAAGGCGACACTGTTGACTACCACAAAGATCTCATCCTTGGTGAACACACACGATGGTGGACGGTTGTGGGAGTGTTGTGGTCAGCCAGCCTAGCCACTTCATGACCTATGCTAAAATGAGGTTCTTTTGGCTCTCGCTGTCAAAAATGAACTGCAGCAGGGAACCCTTTACCCACATTTGGAAATGGAAGAGGTGCTTCTCCTCCTTTGGATCTTCCAGTTCCTCCTTCTGGATCTCCATGGTGGCAACGGTGGCGTTGAGCTCTACATCGATAATATTCTTCCCTTTTTCATTCCCCTTGTTAGGTTCTGATTCAGAGTCGGAGCATGCATCCGATTCAGAAGCCTTCAGCTTGGCCACCAGTGACTACTTGGCCCGACACTCACTTGTGTTGTGAATGGAGCTCTTATGGAAATCACACCAAATTATCGTGTACTTCTTTGTCTTCGTGGTGTCTTTCTTTGCTTACGGCTTTGGCGGGTTATCCTGGGCCACCTCGCCTTTGTTTTTTCCATTTTTCTAAGGTTTTGGGGCACCTTTCCCTTTCTTTTGATTCGCAGATCCAAATTTTCACTTCTTTTGCTTGAAATTTTGTTAAATCTTAGCAACATACCGATATGCTGCACCAAGCGAGGAGATGTCCAAGAACTCCATTTCCTCCTGAATTTATCTGTGCAGACAACTATGATACTTTAGCACCAAATGTTTCTCTGAATATTTGATACCCAATTTTGTGCGCATGGTATAGAACAGATTCGTCATCTCATGCACATCTTGATCGCTTTGTTTCCACAACATAGTCCATTGTATGTTCCTCTCGTCATAGCTCCCCATGGTATAATATTGTTCCTTGATGGCATCTCAGAAAGAATCCCAAGTGGATGCGGCCGAAAATGGAGAGGGTTCCCTCTCGTCCTTTTGCTCACAGTAGGTTTCCCACCAGTCCTTGACATGGGGGACAACTTTGAGGAGCGCAAAAGTAATATTTTCCCAGTTATACAAGTCATGAACCTAGAAATACCCTTCTAATAGTTTCAAAAATCTATCTACGATGTCTGTATCTATTTGGCCCTCAAATATGATAATGTCAAAGTTTACTTGTACCTTAAAATTAGTTGCGCCTCCAGAGTGGTTGTTGGATGCAGATGCGTCGTTGGTGGGCAGTCGTTGAAGGATATGGGAAAATTTATCCATCGTCGCATTTTTATTTCTTGAGGGCCTCCTCGAGCAATATTTTGATAGTATCTCCTGCTACCTCGTCTTTCTTTTCGTCCCCCATGGGTGGTCGTCGGGTTTGCGAATCTGACCTTGCAAAGGTTCAACCAGATCGAGCCCTTACTCCTTATAACCCGACCTTGTTGGGGACATGCAAAGAAGGATCGAGAAAGAGAAGACTGCTTTGATACTACTGATCCAGACTTATGTAGGAACACAATAAAATACACAAATACACATAAACGCATATATGCAGCATAATAAGACTTCATTTCATTAATATCACATAAATGGAATATGTTTACAGATGGAATGGAATTAAACTAGCTAGGGCATTGGTACCTTATCTATTAGAAGAGATGTGACAATTATAGGCCCTCTGAAATATGTTACAATGAGGCTCAAAGGCATATTTATTATTGAGAAACAATGGAAAACCCTAAACATCCAAAAACCTAACCCTAGGAGATGAAACGCCAAACAATTGGCCTCGTTGAGGTAAAGTGGTACATCAATTTCCCAGGGTCATAACTTTGGCATATGATCTTCCTTTGATGCACATGATACCTTGTTAGAAAGATCTATCCAAGGACTAAAACTGCTGACAATGAATGCTATTTAAGGCCTCAAAACAGCTTCAGAAGTTCAAGACCCGAAAAACTGCCAAAAATATTAAATTATGCTACGATTAAGGAAACTGAAAAACTGAAAGAAAAAATGGTTGGGATCCAAGTGGAAAAGGTGGGTGCCCACCAATATCAACCTAGATCATTTTTCCATTCAAGTACTTATAACTACTTGATGGCAACATCAGTGCAACGATGGAGATAATGTTTAACTCCAAGATTTCCCTTGTTATGAGACTAATGGTAACTAAGGATTAATATGTGCACCCCTTAGTTATACTTCATGAGTGATTGAGTCCATGGTCCAACCCTTATGGCATCATGAAATTTCAAGGTGAAAGTGCCTTGCACTTTCCAACCTAAGCCATAGTTGAAGTGCTAGTCGGTGAAATCAGGGACATTGTTCCACCCCTATAAAGAAGATCAAAATTCACTTTGTATAGATATATTACCCATATGTGAGTCATTCATCAAGAACGTACCATGTGTTTACATCCACTATACATGTTCTTAGTTCTATTTAAACATGTTTATCATTAATAATTCAAACTCGTCAATAACTTTACTGTTATAGATCTTTGCTACTTCTTTTCATCATATGCTCATGATTGGTTTAGGAAGATCCCTTTTCCCTTGCAAGCCTATCCTTATATAAAAAATCATTTTTCAAAAAGTATAAGTGACTCTTTCAATGTAAAAACACATATGTGTGTGGTTCCTATGAACACTTACCACGTATATCTTTTTAAAACTTGAAAAAATACATAATTAAGTTATTTTTAGGGTGATATTTATGAGTTAGTTTAGAAACCCACCTACAGGAGCCCATGGAATAACCAACTCAATTGGTTTTTGGTGGTATAAATACACCCTATGGGTTAGCCTCATACGCATCCTAATGATTTCCATCCTTACTCTGCCAAATTTCCCCTAGATCAAGTCTGCATTATCTTGTGTTATCTATGCTTCCCTATCTCCAGTAAACCCTAGTTTCCTTACATTGATGTTGAGCCCATTTATCTCACATCTCATTGCTACAATTGGAGAGGAGATTATCATTGACCCGAGTAGGAGGAATATGGAGAAAGGTTCTGTAAGTGCCAACAATTTGGATAAATTGTATCTTAAGGACCTCTCGATGTTGTTATTTTAATAAAGAGACTATATTTTGTTCTTATTTTCTTTATCTATTTCTTATGAATATGAATGTATAACAGATGTTTTTATGGAATGGATTGATTATATGCATATATGCTTTTAATTTTGGGATTTATGTATGGTTTCTTGTTCATATTGTAGGTATGCAACTTCAAGAGAAGTCAAGGTTTGGACTCCACAAGAACATCACCAAACGTAAGACCTATGTGTAGGTACATTGAACCTACTTTTTCAATTCAAGTTCTATCCATGCATGTTTGAGTCTAGCTTTTTTATTTTATGTTTTTCTCTATTGGGGTTGTCAACCCTAGCGCTAGAGAATTTTCTCACAAATATTTACTCAATAATCAAACCATAATCCTACTCAATCACGTGCGTGCCATCGTGATTCCCTGCCACACTGGAAAATCATCAATAACATCGAATCATGAATGTTTAAACATCATAAAATATATGTATTTTAAGTTATTCAATATCAGTAGTATCACATCTAATAGAAAACCCATCAATATAACCTATCTTGATACTTAATAATAAGCATAACAAGAAGTAAATGTTTGGATCACCGGTGACGTCCTCAAAAAATATATTAACAATCATAGTATCGTCTCAAAGTCAAATAAATTGAAATTTCTATCTCAATATTAATGGAAAATAGGAGTTCATTCTTATTTTAAAAATTTTGCTTTTTTTCACTAAGTAAGTTGTAATAGAAACATAATTTTGATCTTCTAGATTGAGGTTAATGACTTTTTTATAATGGTGGTAGGTGAGGAGAGGTATTATTATAGATCCTGAAGGACAACATGAAATAATTTTGAATAGGGATTAGACAAAGCAACCAATAATAAAGCTAAAGAACTAGCCATTTATCAAGGGCTTAAGATCCTCAAGTCAAGGTGGTTTAAGAATTTTATAGTCATTGGAGACTCAACAATTATAATTAGATGCATGTAGAATTCCACCAGCCCATTGAAGGGTAGTTTGGTAAGGCTTGTATTTAGAATACAAATCAAGGGAAAGAGATATCACTTGAATTAGTATTTTCATGTCTTAAGATCTCAAGATTATCAAAATGACTAATTAGAAAATGAAACCTTTGCTTCCCCTCTCATATAAAGGTGGGGAAGCTAAGAGAATAGAATTAGGCTATGTTATTACCCATCCCTTAGCATATAATAGGATGGAAAATCCAAAATTTATTAGGGACTCCACAAGCTATGATAAGTGGCATTTAGAATTTATGTAAAGAGGTTGGAACTTAATGCATTGGAGAACTGTGGTACTCAGCATATCTTGAGTTCTATGGTGAAGTAGGTTCTTATTTTATTTTTTGGTAATGTATTGGATGAAGGTGGAATAATTTCAAAGCCTATTTTAGCTGCCTTTCTTGTTGGATGGACCTATGTTTCGAGGTCTAAATCACATAATATTACTTATGAATTATGGGGTTGTCATGGTGAATTAGGGTGAATTTTAGAGATTATGTTGTAACATACCCCCTACTATCCTCAACCCTAAATAAGGTTAGAAGGAGGAAGTTAATATGTTGACCCAATCTCCAAGGTCTAGTTATGGAAATGGGTTCCACATTTTTGACATTTTTCTGACTTCTTAAAGCTTAAAATGGATAATACCATTGTGTTTGTTTCATCAATACCTTTCCAAAAATATATAATTTGTCTCAATCCGACTCCCATATCAAAAAATATTGCTGATTATAATCTTGGTAGATTAACTAGCTCCATGTCATCTACCTTCCATGTGGCACCCACATATTCCCCTGTTAGGTCCCTATAATACTAGTATAGCCCCTTATTGTTATTGTTAGTGTAGCCCCCTCATTTTTATTATTGTGCCCATGTAGTATCCATATTGTTATTAATGTTCCCAATAAAAGCCCACTATTGTTATTGTTTTTCCCTTACATTGTTATTGTTATGTCGGTTAGGATTATATTGTGACTCATTGGACTCCTATATATAGAAAGGAGGTTTTGTCATTTGTATCATCCAAGAATTGTTCATTTATGTACTCTAAAAGAGGTTTCCCCCTCGAAGTGGATAATTTTTAAGTTTTTGATCTATATTTTGTTCTATTTTGTGAGCTGGTTGTATAACATTTGGCATCAGAGCTTTGGATTCTAGGGTTTCGCTACTACAAACATGCCATCTTGGAATTTTCTCTATAACTTTTTTTCTACAAAGGTTCAGACGCTAAAAAAAACACATTTGAGCCGAAATCCTAGGGAACATCGTGTAAAAATTTTAGATCTTGGTTTGCTATATGTTCAGAGATATGATCTAAGGAAGTTAGGGTTTTTGCAGGCTCCAGAATTTCATCTCAAATAGGTGGTCGAGGGAAAATCGTCATAACTTTACTTTCAGACATCGGATTGGAATTATATATTAAAAATTAGCTGAAATTTCACGGACTGTAGTTTCTTGTGAATCGATTTCAGAGTTGAAGGTCAAAACAATGACACGTGGCACACGCGTACAATTTGCTCTGTTGAACTAACCCATAATTAGATCATTGTGGGAGATTGGTAATAACGTTATCTTGAAGAATCCAAATTAGGTTTGACCTGTGGCATTGGAAAAAATAATCAGAGGGCTGCCACATGACCAAATTTCAGATCTTGGGGATCCGAAATTACAAAATTACAATCATTTCAATATCGAGCTCCTAAAATCAAGAAAAAAGCATGTATTTAAAAAAAAAAAAGTTTGCATAACTCTTGTTTGAAAAATCAGTTTGAAGTGATTCCAAGGGCATATTGAAGCATACATATCGCTATTGGGTTCTAAAATGGCTCCAAAAAATAATTCTACACCCATTAATCCATCAGAAAACTCTAATATGACATATGAAGAGGAAGAATTGCAACACGATATATCAAAATTACAGGACCAAGTGCTACAAATTTTTCTCTCACAAAGAGCAATAAAATATGAAATAAAAGGTGACATGGATAGTTTAAAAGTAGAAATTGAAGCTAATATGGATGGCATGGAAGCTAATATCGATGGTATAGAAGTAAAACTTGAAGGTTTGAGGGAAGGTTTGACAAAGTTGCTACAAGAAATGTTTCCTAATGGTGAAAAGGTAGTAGAGGAAACTCATGATGAGAACAAAAGAAATGTTAATCATGATTTCATAGACTTTAACGTTGGATCGAAAACCCACCATATTCCAAAGATCGATATGAGGAAGTTTGATGGCAAGGATCTGATAACATGGATACTACAAATGGAGCAGTACTTTGAACTCCATAATGTGCAACCCACACAAAAGGTACACATTGCAACTTTATATTTAGAGCAAAATCAGTTTGTATGGTATCGATGGAATTTCTCTAGTAAACCACTTGTCACTTGGTCAATTTTTATGAAGGAAATGATATAAATGATAGCACATTATGAGGATACAAAGAGAAACACCTTCTTTATCCAATTGATAAATATCAAACAAAATGGTTCAATGATGGAGCACATTAAGGACTTCCAAAAATTGAATATAAGGGTAAAAGATATTTCAAAGGAACATAGGGTTGATGTCTTCAGAGGGACTTTAAAGGATAACATCCAACATGAGGTTTGCCTTTAGGAACCCGATACATTGAAAAAGACATTCAGGGTGGAAAGAAAATTGAAAGAAAAATTATGGCAACAAGGAAGCCTACCACTCACAACTATAAATATGGAAGTGTTGCTACTCCTAGCCTTCCACAACCTACAAGGTTGAGAACACAACAGTTGGAAGAAAAAATAGAAAAAGGGCTTTGTTATAGTTGTGATAACAAATACACTAAAGGTCATAAGTGTGATGAGAAGAAATTATTTTACATAGATTGTGAAGAGGAGGAAGAAAAGGAACTAGAAACTTCAAAAGAAGAGGATATACACTAGGAACCGACCTTAGAGAAAGAAGATATGAATCCGACCATATCTTGTAATGCATTGGCAGGAATTACCACTCCTCAAACTCTCAATATAGAAGAACATATCAAGGAGAAAAAGGTAATAATGTTGATTGATTCGGGTAGTACCCATAATTCTATTCATTGTAAGATAGCCAAGGAATTGAATTGCTTCCTATATACCGCGCTAGAGTGTCAAGTGAATGTTGCAAATGGAGGAACCATAAATTTCTCTGGAAAGTGCCATAATATCAAGCTAACCATGGGGGAATATGTATTGAATAACCCAATTCTTTCCATTCCAATGGGTGGTGTTGATGTGGTACTAGGAGTTCAATGGTCACAATCTTTGGGTTCGATAAATTTTAACTTTCAAGAACTTTTCTTGGGTTTTGTTGTTTTGTGCAAAAGGGGAAGGCTCCTGCAGCTGTGTGCACAAAGACCTTATAAAGTCTGCAACTGTGTGCACAGACCCCTATAGCTATGTGCGCAATGAAGAAGGTATTGTATTATGAAGATTTGAACTGATAATAGAAGATTTTGAAGACAAATATGTGTTCTTTACATGTATGTTTGATTGATCTATGTTTTAAGTTTATCTATGATATATCAAGGTTTTTGTTTATATTTGCATCGCGAAGTCATGAGTATGGTTTAAGCTGATAATTAATGCATGATAAAGTAGAATCAAGCATTGAGTAAGATAGTTAAGTAGAATTGTCGAACAACGTCTGTATATTAAGCATATTAGTTCTGCGAAGCTCTAAATAAGTTTTAAGTGAAGATAAACCCTAAGGCCACACTCCATAGTCCCTCTGGATGTAGAAACCTGGTTCTATCATCCACTAATATTACCTCGAGTGAGACTTCGGCCTGCGTAGTAGATCGTTGCCAAAAGAGCCGGTAATAGAGGGTTTTGTTGGTTCACACAACCATTTCTGAATGTAGGTCTAGGCCCCATAAAACCAACACCACTCCATATAGTTTTATCATTATTAAATATTATCATATGAATAAAACACTAACGTCATTAGAGAAATTTTGAGGTCTAAAATAGGCCTCGTAAGGAATATTATGAAATAATAGTGGAAATAATAAAATAAGATTAGATTACTTCATCAAGTTTTGAAGGGAAAAAAGGAAAAAACTACTTTTTCAACTCGTATTTTCAATTTATCTCCCTACTATTTTACTCAAATTTCGAGCGAGAGCACTCGTTGGATGTAGAATTTAATTTGCATCCGAGGAGTACCCATGACGTTGCATACTTTCGATGGACCCTACTACACAAAAAATGTTAAATAAACGAAAAAACATGATTGTGTGCTCCCGTTCGAAATTTGAGTAAAATTATAGGTCTAGATAAGTTGAAAATACGAGTTGAAAAAACAATTTTTTTTTTTTTTTTTTTTTTTTTTTTACTCCAAAAATGGTAAATCATCCCCCATAGACATTGTCATATTGAATACTATCGGTTCTTATAAAGTTGACTTTTGTTGTACATTTTTATTTTGAGGTCCATTTTTTACCTTAAAATTTCTCTAATGGTCCTAATGTGATATTACAATGATACTAATAGCTCCTTTGGTACTCATGAGTCTTAATATAACATCATTCAAATAACATGAGTTAACCCTCGTAATTACGGCTATCACAAGACTAGATAGTTCTATAGTGTGAGGTAAAATATATCCCCCATCAAAGATAAATGAAAAATGCAAGCAAAAATAGCTAAGACTTTGTGTTAACAATGCTAATTTTTTTCTTCTATATCAGAGTCCAGAAAACTGTAGATTGGTTACATGGGAGCTTGAATAGCTTCTACATGACTCTCTTCTTTTGGTTCTTGCTCCTCAACCATCATTTCTATCCCCAAAACATATTTTACTATGACCTGCTATTTTCTATCCAAGAAGTCTATCGTGTGTAGGATTGCTTGTTGGTGCATCTCTTTATCTTCCACAACTAAAATAATAAAGGATTTATTAAAACAATATAATTCGACCATCCTAAAGAATTTTTTATCTTTACTTTAGGAGTACCATGTATTCAAGATCTAGTTTAGAATCTCCTCATCTACCTCCTTAGCAAATTTATAACCTCTCATCTCCTTAACCCTTTTCTCAAATCCTTCCCTTTCAACATATTAAAAACCACTTCTAATAATATTTGAGTGCTTCATTGCTTTATTTTTAGCCCAATTTAGTCTATGGTGCTCCAACTTCTCAATTGGTCTTTCATAAGCTTTAGGTCAATCTCTCTTGGTTACACCATTCACTCTTGCAACTAAATTCATTTCTAATTGATAATAACATCTATCCCTATAAAAACTACTTTCCAACTAATAATTAAGTGCACTAATGATAGTGGATGGGGGCACTTCAAAGCATAAAGTAGTATTCCCATAACTGGGCTTCGGACCAAAGCACTGATGCATCTTAAAAAACAAACTAAAAACCAACTCCCAATACCACACTTCCCCAACCTTTTCAAAAAAAGACAAATCTATTCCCTAACTGTCCGGAGAGAATACAAATGTTTTCCCCAACTCGTCCAAAAGAACAAAATCCCACTTAACTAGCTTATATGAAGTTCAAATCTAATATTAAAAAACATAAAACAAAAAAACGTAATAAGGTTTTCAAATTTACTAACCTCTTTTGATATCTCTAAACTTTTCCTTTAATAATGGACTAAACAAGAGTGTTTACAAAAGAAACCCCTTTCATCTTCAACATTATAACAAGATAGAATTGAATTGACCTCACATATAAGTTTGGTAAGTGGAGCTTTAAACGAGGACCTCACATATAAGTTTGGTAAGTGGAGCTTTAAACGAGGAGGCCAACCATCATAACTTATATCGTTTTCCATCTTGTGATCTCACCTACTATTATCACGCAAACCTGTTACTCCTCATCTTAGTGTTCGACACCCTATCACTTTAGATAGAAGTGTGTAGGTCTACTTTTATTATAATATATATTTATTATATATAGGGAGGGAACCTGTTACTCCTCATCTTAGTGTTGACACCCTATCACTTTATATAGAAGTGTGTGGGCTATTTTTATTATAATTTATATTTATTATATATATAGGGAGGGGTTTTAATTAGTAATAAAATAATAAAAGTTATATTTTAATTTTATTGAGTTTAATTCAATATTTTTTATATTTTCAAAATTATATATATATATATATATGTATGATTTTTTAATATATATATCAAATTTTGATTTTATTAATTTTAAATTTAATAAAACAAATTGTATAATATATAAAATATTTTTTTCATTCTAGTAGTGTTAAAAGAATAATAATTAGAATAATCATATAAATTAAATGGCTAATAAACATTTTTAAATATCAAAAGACTTACCTTATAATATATTTTACATTGTCAAGATTTTAAGAAATCATAAACGTCAACTAAATATTTTAAATTATTATTATTAATTATAAAAAGAATTATTATATGAGTTAAGCATATATATATATTTAAAGAAACATATAACAAAATTTAGAAGAATGTCTTTCAGATTAATCACATCATTAGGATTCATTTAGATGAATGTCTTTAGAATTAATCACAAAATTTAGATGAATGTTTTTCGGAGTTGAGCATATATACATTTAAAGAAACATATAACAAAATTTAGATGAATTTCTTTCGAATTAATAACCATATAAATTAAATGGCTAATAAACATTTTTAAACATCAAAAGGCTTACTTTATAATACATTTTACATTGTCAAGATTTTAAAAAATCATAAATGCCAATAATTAACTTTATTTTAAATTATTATTATTAATTATAAAAAGAATTAATATATGAGTTAAGCATATATACATTTATAAAACATATAACAAAATTCTTAATCATAAAGTTTCACTCTTGCTTTATTATGGATATTCTTAACCTATAAATAGGCTTTATTACAATCTCATGGGACAATATTACGTCTTACTAATACCACATCACTAAAAAACCATAACTCTTGTTTTTGTGACAATTTTTTTAATTGATCAATTTAATGAAAAAGGTAGAAAGGGCATAACTATTTTTGAAATAATGCTCAATCTTTGATTTATGCTTACTAGTAAGAATAATATAGAATAATCTAGAATATTATGTGGGGTTAAATCCCTAACATCCACTTAATAATTATTGATAATTAAATTAAAATTTTGAAAGTCATACTCCAAAATAGACATGTCTATTAATGTAAATATCTTTCTACGTAAGATGATTAAATGATTTGTGTATAAAGATTTGTAAGCCTTAAAGTATTTTAAAAGAATAATATCCTAAATTTTGTATTATTAAGATGAAGGTCATAAAAATCACTTTAATAAATTTGGAGATTTATAAATAAATTATTTTATATTTTTATTAGAATTTAATATTTAATTATTAGTCATAAAAGTCACTTTAATAAATTTGGAGAATTTATAGATGAATTTGTTTTTATTTTTATTAGAGTTTTATATTTGATTATTATTAAGCTAAGATTTTCAATAGCCCTAAGGGTTAGCTCAACTGATCGAGTATTTGTCATTAAAGCACCTTTCTTATTGAGAGGTCACAGGTTCAACTCAATCAACACTCCCAGGGTCAGACTCTATGGTTGAGCCAATAGAAATTGATCCCTTTGGGTGGATCTGCCTAGTATAAATATTCCGTGGACCTAGCTCTCACCGATCTCTGAGATCCGTGAATCACATGGAAAAAAGAAGAAGTTAAGTTGAGATTTTCTTTTGATTATTGATTTTCTAAATATTGGAAATTGATTATAAGTAAATGATGTTAATATTTAAATTAAATAATGTTGTGGTTTTTATATGTTTTTTTTATAGATAAAAATGTAATAGTCGAATGGGAATTTATACATAGGAATTGCTTTTATTTTTATTAAAATTTGAAATAAGATTATTATTATGATAGCCCAGAGGGTTATCTCATTTGGTCGAGTTCCTATTGCTAAAGCACCTCGCTAATGGGAGGTCACAGTATAAATTCTTCTTGATGCTCTTAGGATTAGGCCCTGCTAATGACCTATGGGATGTGATCCCTTCAGCTGGATCTGCTCGGATATTTCCATGCATGTAGTGGCCACCACTATTCGGTGTCGGTGAACCAGACCAAAAAAAAAATCTATGAGGGTTAGCTCAATTGGATGAGTTCCCATCGTTAAAAACACCATGCTAATGGGAGGTCATTGGATCGATTCTCCTTGACGCTCTAAGGTTAGGATCTGCTAATGAACTCACAAGATGTGATCCCGTCAGGTGGACCTACCTTGATATTTTTGTGGATGTATAAACCACTGATCTCCGGTGTACGTGAACCACACTAAAAGATTATTATTGTGATGTCATTTTTTTTTTGTAATTATTGATTTTTTAGATGTGTATTTTGATTATAGGTTAATAATGTTGAAATTTACAGAGTAAATAATGTTGAAATTTGTACATACGTTTTAATAAATAATGATGAAAATGATTAAAATTCACTAAGATCAATATGGTCTACTAGAAGGTAAAGGATTTATCATAGTTATTTAACATTTTATTTCTATCCTTGAAAAGAAGTGGGAGAAGCATACCCAGATCACCATAGTTTTATTGACTTGAAAGGTTAAGAAGGTTGGTAGCATGAAAAAATATTTTGAAAATTGGAATGAATGTAGGTATAATATTGAAAATCTAAGAGAAAGTGATTTTCATCTTTAACCCTGTGAGTATCACATAGGTGATAGACTCTTTTATCCCATGGTGTTTTGGGAATTTACCAAATCCTAATTTCATTGTGAAGTTCATGATACTCAGTTCTTATCTTAGGAATGTTTATTTTCTTCTTAGCACTAGTCAAGACATGTATAATTTTTGGGTTTTCAAGATTGGGTAGATAACCTCCTTATAATATCTTAGTTTTTTTTCCCATCTAACTCTTTATATCCCCACAATTTCTCCCTAAATTTGAAAGTAATAATATTTTTAATATTATTCTTATTCTGCAAGAGGATCTCCTCCTTTATCCCACAGTGGTCCAACCAAGACTTGGCATCCTTATGCCATCCTTATTTGAGCTAAAGGTGGGGGTTTTAGTTTGAGTTAGAAGCAATTTTAGGAAATCTCTTGGCTTCCATGTTATATAAATTCTTCTTATACACAAGATACCTAGCCATATCCATGCTTTCGATGTGGGAAAGACTTGCTTCAATCCAGAAGATAAGATAGGGAGTATTTCCTTTAATTTTGAGGCTATATGTTATAAGTTGGTTTTTATCTCTTTTATCTTCATGACTCTCTCGATATACTGCAACCTCAAACCTCACATACATATAAAATAATAGGAGTGACGAGAGTCTCGAAGAGGATTTTTTTTTTTTAATCTCATATACAAAGATATGCTGACTTACAATTGTTTTCAAGCCCATTGTAAGTTTTTCATCCTCCATATATTATTTTCTTAATGTCTTAATTCCAAGTAAGCTTATGATAGATGTTGATTCTCATATATTTAGATGAAGGTACTTCCTCCAAGTAGTTATTGTCATAAATGAAAGTATCATAGGTATCATTTTGGATTTAATTATCATGAATTTAGTTTTGTCGTTATTAACAGTTATAACCATCTTAGAGCAAAAATATTAAAGGATTCTTAGTTGTTTTCCAAGATCATAATCCCTCCTTACAAAAAAATCAATATTGTTAGCATAAAGGAGAAGAGTTATGACTATTCCAATTTAATCTTTATAATTTTTTTTTCTTGGAATATAGTTGTCATTCTTTGATCCCTACATATTTAAATTCCCTATTTGGTATGCAATTTAATCATTTTTATTAAATTGAGATTTTAATTACAACAATAATCGATTAGATCTTTAATGTTGTTGAAAAATATGTTATTTATTGTCATTTATTTTCATTATAAATTTAATAAATTTTATTTATTTATATAATTTTTTAATTTAACTAAACAATGCAAGGATGGTGAAGACTCAAGTAAACCATTTATATTCTTTTGATTCATAGGGAGGGAGTGTTTCCCCATATTTATCCTAAGTTGTTTGATTCATGTCACCTATTCATCTTTATTGAGGAGTGGAGAATCACACAAACCTATCAATGAGGGGTTGCATCTTTTAGAAAAAAATCAAATTTGTTTCTATGTCACACAATTTAGGGGGAGAAGTTGAGACCTTCACCAATGTCCTAGGCTTTGAGTGAAATTAATTTTTTTTGCATCTTTGGTTGGTAGCTTGAGTGGTTGAGAGAATGGTTTATTATCCCACCCACCATGATTCAATTCCAAGGGACATGTCCGACCTATTGTGATAATGCTCAAAGAGTAGGTGCCCCCACTCACATTACGTCTTGGCTTTTTCTAAACAATAAGTTATTGGTATGTTTGTTTTGCATGTTGTGAGATAGTGGAAACTACAAGATTTGATCCTAGGCCTAAACCACACTACTCCAACATGTTGCCGAATTTCACTATAATATATATATATATATAATAACATATATATATATATATATATATATATATATATATATATATATATATATATATTACTTAAACTTTTTTTTTTTAATAATTATAATCACAAAGTTTATTGTCTTTGTCTTTCCATCTTTAAAGTTTTAACATTTATACCAACATCTTTTTTAAACAATTCACTTCCTCATAAACTTTGCAGCTGGAAGATGTATTTTCATTTCCTAAATCTAATGGAAATCTTTTACTTTTAAATGATCTTATATTAGTTACGAATCATGCCAAATTGGACACAAATTCAAACACACGCAGTGATTCCTTGACTTATATTATAATTAATAAAGATATTAAATGGTTTATAAGGATATTTAATGACAAAATTCATTTGAAAATAAAGAGCTTGAGAATCACACCTACACCCATAATTATAATGAAGTTGTTAGGATAGTTATATTTGTCATGACAAGAATTTTTTCACAAAATTCACATAAAAATAAGAAGCTTGAGAATCACACTCACATCCCTAATAAGAATGGAGTTGTTATAATACTTATATTTGTCATGACATAAGAATTTTTTCACAAAATAGAAGCTTAAGAATCACACCCGTCTCCATAGGGCCTAGCTTTGTTATGATCCCTATATTTGTCATGAAACGGGATTTTTTTTTTGAGCTTATGTGTGATATGGAAATTTTTTGGACCTTATGTTTGGTATAGATTCAATCTTAAAGTGTAAGATCTACATTTAGAAAATGCATGTGTTCTCATCATAGCCCAATGTGAATAAAGGAATGGGGATTGTGACTTGGATCATGCACCTGAAAGTTAAACATGTATCCCCTTATGTAAAAGCTCTAAACATTAGATCATTTTCCCTATGTCCAAAGGGAAAACTCCAAACATTAGCTCGTTCTTGGTAGCAATCAAGTCCTTGTAACAGTACCTTGAAATGTTTTTAGCATGTATTACTTTAGTTATTGTTAAATATTATTCTTCGCTTTATAAAGTTCCATGATAGATGTTATCATGGAGAGGTTGGAGACAACAAAAGGTAAAGTTTGTTGTTGTGTCAAGATCATGCTTCTTCTTCAGCGCTTGAGCTCCTGACAATCTTATCTGGGTGAGCGAGATGTCAATGTTGGTGGACAAATATTGCTCGTTCTCATGTATATATGTTTGTGCCTTGATATTTACAAGTCAAAGGTTGCAGAAGAGTGGAACTAAGGGGTGGGGGGACGTGCCCCATGGGGCCACTTAGTTATGACAAGACATCCTAGTAGATTCAAAACATATCTCACCGCCATGGCACTATATCAGTTTGACAAAAAGAAAATATATATATAGAAAGAATATATATATATATGTATATACTACATGAGAGAATAATGGGGGAGTGCATCATGGATGCATGGATGAATGCACATGACATCATCATGACCCCATGATGGGTCATGGGGTCCAGTTAGGTAGTTAGGAATTTGGGCGGTGATGGTTTGGAAACGAAAAACTATCATGTGAAAGTGAGCGTGCATAAATTTTGTAATGTCAATATCAACTCACGGGTGACAGGTAGATTCGTACGTGCGACCTCCGGCTATGTATGACACGGATAAAATCGTGGATGGGCCCACCAGTCATGGGTGTGCCTTGCATTAAAGTAATTCACAGGTAAATACACAGTAGTTGGAAACCTTTGAAGGGGGGATGTTTCTTCCTATGGCACTTTTTTTCACAAATTAGAAACGAATTTGGGATTGAAAGGAAATCTAGTGTAAAGTCATTGAACAATAATGTTGGACTAATGTTAAAAATATAAAAATTGGATTACACATTTATTTTATAATATCTTATTTTATAGGTCAATGTAATGTAATATCATTATGATTGAAAGGGAAATTTAGCGTAAAGTCATTGAACAATAATGTTGGACTAAAGTTAAAAAGTATAAAATTTGGAATACAAATTTATTTTATAATATCTTATTTTATTTTATAGGACAATGTAATCTAATATCATTATCATTGAAAGGGAAATTTAGTGTAAAGTCATTGAACAATAATGTTGGACTAATGTTAAAAAGTATTAAAAATTGAAATACAAATTTAGTTTATAATATCTTATTTTATAGGTCAATGTAATGTAATATCATTATTATTTAATGTTACATTAATGTATATAAAATTTTGTATAATATTTTGTTTGATATAGAAATAATGTTTTTCAATTTAATAGTTAAGAATGTAATATCATTATTATTTAATGTTACATTAATGTATATAAAATTTTGTATAGTATTTTGTTTGATATAGAAATAATGTTTTTCAATTTAATAGTTAAGAAGATGTGTATACTGTGAATGGATTTAACTATTAAGAATATATGTACAGTTTGAGTGGGTTTTATTTATAAGGATATATGTATAGTTTGAGTTGGTTTAAAGATTCAAAATATGTACAACTTGAACTAAATGTAGTGTAAAATATTGAATAATGATATTGGGTTAATGTTATGTGATAAAAATTTTGTACAATATCTTGCTTTTTATTGCAATAGAATCCATGGGTCTAATAGTAAAGAAGACGTGTACAACAAAAGTAGGTCTAATAGCTTAGAAAATGTACACAACTTTAGTAGACTTAATGGTTAAGAAGATGTGTACAGCTTGAGTGGGCCTAATGGTTGAGATTATGTGTACAATTTGAGTAGGCATAATGGCAAGAAGATGTATCTTGTCCTTGCAAGTCACATGTTCAACTCCAAAAGGGGTAGGTTATGTACACCTACACTAACTAACCAATGAACTTGTTACATAGAGGGGATCCTTTGTCCCATAAACAAAGGAGTCTCATATGTCAATATTTGGCAGCTAGGTACATTGTAACTACAAATTATAATGTCTTGTCATAATTATTATTAATATTCTTATTATTTTTGGTATATTTACAAAACAATGTCAATGTTAAGACATGTAGTGTCCATAGGGAAGTGGCACAAGTATAATAGATCATGCAATGTTTAGGAGTCCCTAGTTATGATAGTTATCCTCACTAACATCTAAATGTTGTAAAATGGAAGTAATTTAAATCCTTAGTTGATTAGTGTGTTAATAAGTGAGGAGGAGTTGCATATTTGGTTTTAAGGGATAATATATCTTTTAGTTTTTGGCTCAACATGGGCAGGGGATCAAATACTAAAGCGGAAATAATCTCGTGATGAGCCCTTCTATTGGGTGTTGTCACTTTAGTTGTCTCCTCCTTACATATTTGTGGGGACCCTCAGATTTTCATAGATTGATTGAATGGCTTAAACAAGATGAAGAGTCTTTCTCTCAAGTGTTGGATGGACATAATAAACTCCTTAAAGAACAACTTCTCTTTTGTGTCCTTCAAACACATCTACAGGGAATTTAATCGACAAGCAGACTCACTATCCAAAAAAGGGCTTGGTGTTGAAGAGAGTTACATATTTTATGAAAAATGGAAGGGCATTCAATTGTTGCACAAAGGGAGACTACAAATCCCCTCTCATCTCCAAATACTTCACTCTTAATCATTAGAGAAATTTTGAGGTCTAAATGAGCCTCAAAACAAAAATGTACAACAAAAATCAACTTTATAAGAAATAGTATGATTCAATATTATGATGTCTGTTGTAGCTCGTTTTATTTTCTTCATGTGTGCAAAAAGAAATCAATATATATGTGTGTGTGTGTGCGTGTGTAGAAAAAAAATCAAAATCAAAGTTAAGTTAGGATTTTAATTTATTTCATAATAGTGGATTAAGTGTCACTAATCAAAGTTAGTGCATCATTAAAGGTTAATTAATTTTTGTGGGTCCTACGCTGAAGTCGGGCGAAGATTGTTAAACCTCGTTTGGATTGTTGAGCGCGATGAAATAAAGGTGGGGGGCCCATACAATAATGGAAACCCGTCGACACTACATGCTCGACACTTATTCCACTCGATGCCTCCGTAAAGGTTTTTCAAACTTGGGTTAACTGAAAGATCAACGATGGAGATTTATTACAGGGGAAATCCATCGGAACTCCACCGTATTGGAGTCTACCCCCACAGAACGTCAGCAAGAGAGCCTGGAATGTCAACAAGCGAGTGTAGATATGTGTTGTCTATTGAGAAATCTAGGGCATTATTAGTTAAGTGATTTCTCTTCCTCAGTAACTGCTTGTGAGTATTTTTACTTCATTAGATTAGGATCTTCTCTTTACTTCAGTTTATTAGTGTTCTTCTTCATAAAATAGTAACAATGCATGAACATAAATAGACAAGAGACACAACATCCAGGCTATGAGTCAGGGCCAAAACCTCTCACTCCTTAAGAAGAAAACCCACACAAATTCTTCTTATAGAGATTCCAATTGACAAATACTAAGACCAAGATGCTTGAACTAGTAGCCACTCCAAGACCAAGACACACGTCCCTTTTCTTTCTTCTTGTCTTCTCTTACATTTCGATCTTCTTCATTGCATAAACTGAGATCATCTCTTCACATGATAATGAATTAGCATGTCATCAACATACCTTACTATACTTGATATAACACAAAGACACTGATCTGAAATCACCTTCTATGATTGCACCAAGAGTCCTTCTGAATTCATCCTTTTGCAGTGACAACACCTAGATCTCCATGAGATCTCCTTACTTTCATTGAGACTTCATTTATTGACTGAGTTAGAGATAGCAACATAGCATCGAATCGTCACGACACTGACCTCAGTGTTGACACCGAGACACTACATTGTTCTAACATTATAGCAGAGAAGATAAGCCAAGTTCTACACTAGATCCGAGACCTTATCCTCCTGTAACATCAAACCTATGATAGGATCCGAACTGTATATGTGACCCGAAAACTTCAGAGATGATTGAACTCTTTTTCATATCACAGTCATCCGAAATAAAACTCAAATAAGGATGTCCGAAATTATGTGTTTGTGGACTGAGTCAAGGTTGCTATTTATAGTGGTTTGACTTCCATCATAAGCCGACATGTACTTGTGAATATGAGTGTCTCTATAATAGTAGCCGACATGATATGGTCACCCTTTCTTGAAGTCAGCATGAAAATTGGATTGTGTGCTTGTCGTTGGAGGGCTATATAGAATTTTACACATGCTCAAGAAGAGCTCTTCATACATGACATTGACTCTTTGACTTTACATGACAAATCCTAATGCTGTCATTGGGAGCCAACTAAAATAAAATCACATTCTCATGATACCCATGAAGCAAGGCTTACAATAATAATTTTATTTTCTTCATTACCTCATTTACATAAGTCACAATTACATGCCATTATGAATACTAAAACTAGTTACTCTTTTAAACGCTCCCTCTTAACTAGGGAGGTATTCATAATGGTACTTTGTCATTCTCAATCAGAATAATTATGCATAAGAAGAATCGGATTGGTAACCCATTTGTATAGCATCATAACAACTAGCATTTTCACATAGTAAGGCCTTGACTAAAATCTCTATCTCTCCATAATATCTGATCTCAATGTTTGTGATACCAATGATTTATAGACATTGTATCTCCTAGAACATACCCTACTTGGGTTCTTAGGGTGTGTTCCACCAGGAACATTATTATCTTGGATTCCCAGTCCTCAAAGAATGTCGGTCCTCTATGAATATTCTTATCTTGGATGCCCTAACTCATCCTCAAAGAGTATCATATGCCAGATGATTACCCAATCCTCCATTGTGTGTTCCCAAGTGAAGACAATAATGACATGTCTGTCTCTCCCTCTCAATTAGTGAGCACATATTCGAATAAAGGAATGTACTCATTCCTACACAAAAAATGTACCTAAGCTCCCTCTTGGCTTAGGAATCTCCAAGTTTCTTCCAAGTAAGAAATGTTTTGTAGGCTCCCTCTTAATTAGGGATCTACAATAGCTACTTAGGTGGAGATAATGGGAGTATTCATCTTTTGGGACTTATTCATAGGGAACAGACCATCCATCACTTTCGTTAACGATTCGGGCATGTCATCATTCCTTTCATCAAAAAGTGATCCATTAGTCTTCATCTGGCCTTGCTTGATGTCATGTTGCCTTTCTTCATACCATATTTTTGGAATGATCTTACATCCTTCTATATGGTCCTCTTGGAAGTCATCCAAAATCCTTCGTTTTGGAAAATCTACATAAGCCCATCCAGATATTTTTTCAAAAATAAGAACACTTAAATGAAAATTACCTTTGTGATGGTCTTTCATCATGACATCTTCCTGTAGGTATCAACATCCTGCACACATGTTGACACACCTCCCAATGATATCCATTGTTAAGGGTCTCCATATTTTTCAAACTTCTATCAGAGTCTTCATATCTTTCTGGGAGATTGTTTTAGTCAAATATTCTTGGTATTTTGGATGTTTATTGCCTTTACCTTGGTTGCATATCTTACAATCTCTTCCTTCCTTTCTTCGCACATTCCATTCCCAGGAGGTTCCAATCAGATTTCCTTAATTGTATTGAACCACCTCATACTTCATATGAGGACATATTATGTTGATTTCATCTAGTGTGATCTATGCCTTCTTGCATCCTTTTAGAGGAGGACATGATTTTTCCTTTGATCGTGCTTCTCAAGATAGAAGTAGTGTTCCATGTTACCTGCAACCATACGACATGACATTATAATATTAAATATAAGAATAGATACCTCATTTACCTTTAGGTCATTTAGGATTCTTTTAACAGCTTCCTTGATTGAAAATATATTCAACCCTTTGATTTGCTTCATTTCTGATTTCATCATACCATCATCCGATGAATTCTACAAGTTGGAGTTCCTGATGAAAACACTTAATTCCTCTCTAGATCGGTGAAACCTTCGATGAGGATTCCATCAGAGAATCTTAAGGATATTGCATACCCCTATCAGCAGATGTTTCCTTTTTGACTTGATGTTACCATCGATAGTTATAAGATGTCACATGCAATAGTCAACGAATGGGAGGTTAACGTTATGGTAATTTTGGGTTTCAGGATTGAATGTTAGCAGGTTCAACCGGTGGTTGCATGAGTACTGGTCATATGAAACAGACCTGAAAATTTATGCCAAATTTTAATTCATCGACGACTATCTTCGACATTTAACATAAATCTGACAGTTTATTACTATGGTATGTGAACAGAACCGCTAACATTTATTGCTAGGGTTAAACAGAAAGTTGGGGAGCGGAACCTACCTTGGACAGGGTTCCTCTAACCCCTAACCACAGTCCACCAATTGGTGCTAAACCCATGAGTCAAACCTATGGTTTAAACTGGCAGGAAAACATTCAACCACCACCATATCTGACACCTTCAAGAGCACCACTTGGTGCCACTTTTTCTGGTTCATGGCTGACGGAGCGCGATTAATTGTGTGATAATGTGCACCTGATGTGGGGGGAATCTCGCCAATGCGGGGAAAATTTGTCGCTCCATGTTGCCAAAAAAGGTGGAAAATGTAGAAATTATACAATATGTATGTATATCTTGGATTCACCAATCTAACAATGTACTAAAGTTAAAAATTGAATCGCTTCTACAAATATTTTGCGGAATAAAAAAACAACACGATTTCCAATCACATGAAGCAAAGAAGAATAGATCAAAACCACAACACCAGATATTCTTAGGGAAAGCTTGATGCTCAAAACCCCTCTATCATATATTGTATATTCCACAAGGAATCATGAAACAATTACATACAATTCTTCTCACAAGAATCCTCCTGTATTCAGCTAATTGTCCCACACTGTCTCAGATAAAATTGGGCCAATACTCAACCAATTTTCTGTCTCCAGATAGCCTACCTTGCTCACGCAGTTCCTGATGAATGAAATCCTTAATCACAAATAATTTCAGCCTTCCTCAGCTGCGCTGATTATCATGGGCATCTTATGGTGTTTTAACTACACATGGGTAGCCTGCTAATATCACAACTGATAATTACACTTCCCTTTCACCTTGTCTCAACTGGGTCTCCACTAGAACTAACATGCATGTAGCTAATAATAGAAAATCTTCAGTTGCATGTGTGATCACTGCATGTGAATTAATTAATATTTAATTCACTTGATCTCTCACTAGTTGTATCTTCAGTTACAACTAGCACAACTGAGAAAAACTCACTTAACTGAGTTAAATTATTTACAACTTGCACAAACTCATGCACCACTACACTTGGAACTTTGTTACAGCTAGAATCACTCTGTTACAACTATAATTACTATGCATATCCCACCAACCAACCTCTAACTTGAAATTCACTTAGCTAACTGATTTTTTCACTTCAGTTAACTATTTCAAGTCCACATTGAGAATAGATTACAGTTTAATGTTCATCTAAATTAAGGGATAATAAAAATATACATGCACCTAAAAATATCCTATGTGGGCCCCACCATATTGTAGGTGCTTAATGTCACTAGGACCATGGGTGTTGAATGTTGTTTCCAGATGCCAATTTCATTGTTTCTTGTTGCAAACTTCAACAGAAAATGTAAGACAGATAGCAGGGAAGTGCGAATTGTAGGACATTTAGCAAAAGAAATCATTGGAGCATAACTCATTCATTTTTTGACCTTTTTTGGAGCATAAAGAGCCCAACTAGGGGTTTTTTTACTGTTTTGGAGCCATTGGAGACATTGTTTTAGTATTCTGAGCACTGTAACTTGATGTAAACACACTTTTTTGAGCATAATGAAAGATTCACATCCATTGGAAGCTAGACCAGGAGATGTAGCCTAGGAGGGGTGAACACATTCATCATTTGTTTTTTTGTGTATATTGTTATGGTATTGATGTCTTCTTTAATTTTTGCAAAATTAAGTTTTAAAGAATGTTAACATGTTAATGAAATTGGCATAAGTGTTTAAAAACCATAATCTTTTCACTCGCAACTTTTACCATAAACTTTCAAGCTTTCAAATATAGATCAAGTAGAGATCTCTTACTCCCTCTCTCCTTGGACTTATTTTCTTCAGCTTCCTCCATATTTCCGGTGATATGATCTTACTTTCTATGATTTCCATAAATTTTCAATATCATTGAACCTTAGTTATGCTCTTCTTTCCTTTCCGAGGACCAAATTTTCTAAATTTCCCTTTCCTTCCTGCAAATGTTTGAGTCCATTAACCTTCAATACTTTTGCCTAAAACTTGTCTTCTTCTATCTACATAGAAACCACAAGTTGTTGAATGAGGGAAATTTCTTATCCATGTGGACGTTTGTTACCTTGTTATTTAGAACAATGATGATTATCTTATCCCAGATCTTCCAATTTAGATATTATGAAGATACCCTTCATTCTTTGATACCTTCAATTTTGTGTAGATCGGGTCTAAGTGATATGAACTGCTTTATCACATATTTAGAGAATAGCCTTACGAGCTTATCATATACATCCCTTTGATGTCTCCAATATTGAGAAGACAATTCATAAGAATCCCTTTCCATGTATTTAGAGGAGACCTTTTCATTGATGTGTTCAATGACTTCACTTTATTCGAGGACTATGTCTATCCTTCTTTTCCATGCAAGGAATTTCAAAGACCTGACAAACTTATAGATCTCCTTGAAAACATGAAGTCATTTTACAACAAAATATTAATGAATAAAAGATACTAGATAAGTGAAGATGAAATCTTCAGCTTGATCACTTTGATGGTAGTTGAAGAAGATGTATTAGTGCTCCCTTTTGGATGATCTTCTTCCAAATGAAAAAGGCTTTCTTCAATAAAGGAGATTGCTCCTTTAATGATGACAACATCTTTAGATCCAACTTCCTTGTTGATGGTGATTGATGCTTCTTTGGATGATCTTCTTCAAAGATAAGAAGGGGATCCTTGCTGCAATGATAAGGATATTGCCTTATATCCTTTAAGATACTTCAAATGATTGGTAGTGAATGATGCAATTCATAATTGCTTCCAGATTTTTGAATTTCTCCAAGGTGATGTGATCTTCATTTTTAAAGTCCTTTGAGCTACCTTATTGGAGAAGACTTCTAGTTCCCTTGATTTGATTGATGATCCCAAGGCTTCATTTTGAATTAGAATTTCTTCTTTAAGGTGGATCTCGACTTTTCTTTGATGCCTTCCAAGAAACTTGATCCTTGAGTGACAACTACAAAACTAAATTCGCCCCCCTAAGGAGAGCTGGCCTCTATAGTAGCTTTGTCAACATTTTCCTTGCAATTAACTCAGTTCATTCCATGTAATCTCCTCAACCCTTTTGTAATTTTATTTATCAATTTCAGAGAAATTGACAAATAAATACCTTCAACAAACTTTGGAAAATTAAATGTATCTCCGAATCTTAATTCTTGTTACCCTTCGGAATATTACTCTTTTATAAACCGACGCTTTATAAATAAAAAACCTTAGGCCTCGGCCCACCATACACAATCAGAAGTTCAATTAAATACGCACACCTTACCCTAGATTAACCTCCGAGCAAGTCTGGGTGCGATCACCGTTCGATGGCCACCCTCCAAATCAGACGGCGTGTATCAATATCGCGCTGACATCCCTGCCGATAGTTAATGTGCGATGGGGTGGTTTTGGGACCCCTCCTTATGCCACATGTCAGCCAGTCTATGGAATAGCTCCAAATTCTTTAATATCGCTCGTCCCACAAAGGCAGTGTGATCAAAACCACTTCCAGCCTTTGAACAGTGATTGACCATGGGTTAACGCCTTCCTTTCCGTGCTCACTCGTTCACTAACTCAGGTTCAATTCTCGGGATAGCATCCTCAGTTCACGACCAACTGAACTATTTCTATGTAATCAGGGTTTTCACTATCATGAAACAGAGTTCAACGACCACAATCATACACAGACCTCCTCTACGAGTGGGATTTTCAATTGTTCAGACAATTCAAGAGAAAACAATGGACAAAGAGATGCAGAGATTATAAAACAACTCAATTCAAAAATTATATATAGAACAGTGTTCAATCACCTCACAATTAAACAAATTCCCTCACAAATATCAACTCAAGATGATTTGATAATTAATGAGCACTGAAATTTATTCAATCGGAAGCAATTGCTTAACACAAATTTTATTACAGAAATCTCCTCCTCTCCTCAATAAATCCGGGGGATTCAATTTATATGCATTACAATGTGTCTCTTCGGTTCCTCAGTGAGGACTGTTTATCTTCTAACAAAACTTAATCATACTATTTGAATAAATGAACATGATAGATGGATTGAACTAACTATTCGACTTCTATTGACACTAACTAATCTAAATGAAACAGGTAGCTAAGGTATTGACACCTTGCTGTTACAATTTGAATGATTTTGAACCCTCCTAGCCACAACATATGGACAAAACCTCCTACATTGCTAGCTAGTGTCTAATGCCCCTGCATCATACTCCCGTGGGAAATTTTCTTCATGGACTCCTGTCCATGAGTTCTTCCGCTGATCTACCTATCTTCTGCAACATTCCTTCAGTCATCCAAGTGACATCTTCCTCTAGCTGGTCCTTCCATTTGATTAAGTACTGAAAGTACTCTTGTCCTCTGGTCTTCTTGAACACTCTTTTTTCCAATATCTTCTTTGGTTGCAATGGTTGTGCTGGAGGTAGCTGCTTTTCCCACTCAATCTGTTCCTTGTCTGCTGGTCCCTCTTCTGCACCATCATCTTCATACTTGTACAAATCTGCAACATTAAAAATGGGAGATATTCCAACATCAGGAGGCAATTCAATTTCATAAGCATTAGTAGAAAAATTTCTAAGTATCTTGCATGGCCCAATCTTTTTGAACTTCAGTTTGTTATACTGCTTCCTTGGGAATCTCTCCTTTCTCAAGTGCGCCAAAACCAGATCTCCTACTTCAAAATGGACTTCTTTTCTGCTCAAGTCTGCTCTGCTTTTGTATTTGATGCTACTACCTTGTAGCTGTTGTTTCACGTGTTCATGTATGGCTTGGATCTTTGAAGCAAATTCCTCAACATCAGCGCTCCTTAGTTCTGCCTTTGCCAGATTTCTTAACTTTGATATTCCTCTCGGGTGCATTCCATAAACAATATGGAGATAGATTTACCTGTGCTATTGTTTGGTGAGTCATTATATGCATATGTATTATTCTAGGGCAAAATATGGTCCATACCGGGATGCTCTCCGGCCAAGACTTCTCAACAAATTTCAGTACTATTCAACACCTCCCGGTCTGTCCATCGGTCACAGGGATGATAAGAAGCTGAGTTAAACTCGAGTTTGAACACCAAGTTTCTTCCACATTGTCCTCCAAAAATGGCCCACAAATCTGGTGTCTCTGTCTGAAACAATACTCTTGGGAAACCCATGTAACCTAACAACTTCTTTGAAAAACAAGTTAGCAACATGGGTGGCATCACTAATTTTATAAAATGGAATAAAATGTGCCATTTTGGAAAATTTGTCCACTACAACAAAGACTGCATCATTCCCTCTCTGAGTCTTGGGCAATCCTAGAACAAAATCCATACTCACCATGTCCCAAGGCCTATCTGGAATAGGCAAGGGAGTGTACAATCTTGCATTCTAGCTCCTTCCTTTGGCATATTGACAGATTTTGCACTTTTTCACAAACTTGTCCACTTCTGCTCTCATCTTGGGCCAATAATAGAAGTGGCTCAGCTGTTCATAAGTTTTATCAGTACCAAAGTGCCCAGCAAGTCCACCACTATGCTTCTCCTTGATCAAATTTTCTCTCATGGAACATTTTGGTACACACAGTTGGTTTCTCCTGAATAGTAAGTCCTCCTGCAAGAAATAATCTAGCCACTGGCTTCTATCTGTTAGAACAGGGTTACAACATGCTTCAAATGCTTCCTTAAAATCTGAATCTGTTTTATACAGTTCTTTGAGAAAATCAAATCCTACAACTTCAAAATTGGTTTCTTGAACAAGCATGTGCCTCCTACTCAAAGCATCAACTACTTTATTTGCTTGGCCACTTATATGTTTCAAGACAAAGTTAAAACCTTGGAGATACTCAACCCATTTGGCATGCTTATGATTCAACTTGGGCTGTTGTACGATGTACTGCAAAGCATGATTATCAGAGTATAATACAAATTATTTGGACATCAAGTAATGCCTCCACTTTTTCAATGCCTAAACAATTGCATAGAATTCCTTCTCATAAGAGGAATACTTCCTTCTGGTGTCGTTCAAATTTTCACTGAAATAGGCTACAGGCCTATCATCCTAACTCAGCACAGTTCCAATGGCTTCTCCACTGGCATCACATTTCACTTGAAATGGTTTAGTAAAATCAAGCAGAATCAAAACAGGATTTTCAGTTATCTTTTGCTTCAAAAGTTTAAAGTTCCTCTCTGCTTCAGCAATCCACTTAAATGGTTGTTTGCTCTTTTTTATTGTCTCAATGATGGGTGCATTAATCTTACTGAAGTTTCTTATAAATTTCCTGTAAAAACTGGCAAGTCCATGGAAACTTCTTACCTCAAAAACATTTCTGGGTGAAGGCCACTCCACAATTTCCTTAACCTTTTCTGGGTCCATCTTCAATCCTTATGCAGAGACAACAAAGCCCAAATACACCAACTCTTCCTTCATGAATGAGCATTTCTTTAAGTTTATCAACAATTTCTCTTGGTGCAACTTCTTCAAGACATAATTAAGATGCCTTAAATGTTCTTCTTTAGTTTTGCTAAAAACTAATATATCATCCAGATACACTATCACAAATTTACCAATGAATTCTTTCAATATTCATAAGTCTTATGAAAGTGCTAGGTGCATTTGACAACCCAAAAGGTTAAACTACCATTCATTCATACAGTCCTTCATTCGTTTTAAAGGCAGTTTTCCACTCATCACCCTCTCTTATTCTAATCTGATGATATCCACTTTTTAAATCTATTTTTGAAAAATATTTAGCGCCACTCAAACAATCCATTAAATCCTCAACTCTGGGCAAAGGGAATCTGTACCTGATTGTTATCTTATTGATTGCTTTGGAATCAGTACACATCCTCCAGCCTCCATCTTTCTTTGGGCTCAATACTGCTGGCACTGCACATGGACTCAAAATTTCTCTGATCAGTCCCTTGTCCACCAATTCCTGTACTTGTCTCCTGATTTCCTCATTTTCTGTGGGAGTCATTCTGTAGGCTGCCTTATTTGGAAGATTTGAACCAAGGATAAAATCTATCTGATGGATGATCTTCCTCACAGGTGGCAGCTCATCAGGTAAATCATCCACAACAATGTCACAATAACTGTCTAACATCTCTTGGATTTCCATTGGCAAATCAGAAATCTTTGTAGAAGTAAGAACTACCTTCGGCTTGCAAACTAAAGCAAAGCTTACCTCTTCTTCTTCAATCTGCTGTAGATATTCCTTCCCGCTCAACAACAAGGTCTTTGGATCAACCACTCTGCTAGATGGTTCTCCTTCTTCCATGGGTATCAATGTATGATGTACCCCATCCTTGAAGAACTTGTAAGTGTTCTTCTTGCCATCATGCACTGCTACTCTGTCAAACTGCCAAGGTCTACCCAACAGTATGTGACACACATCCATGGGCATCACATCACACAGGACCTTGTCTTTGTATTTTCCCATTTGCAGCTCTATCTCACACTGTTCTTTGATCCGGTGGTGCCTTTATGCGACGGGACACCACAACAAGGAGTTGGATGCTCCCTTGTCTTCAGCTTCAACTTTTCTATCACCTCAGTGGAAACCAGATTGTCTGTGCTGCCACTATCAATGACTAGCTGGCAACGTTTCCCCTGGACTTTGCATATGCTTCTAAACAAATTCTTCCTTTGTGCAGGCTCAGTGACCTCTTTGGTTTGTTTCAACAGGACCTTATTAACCACCAAGGACTCTCCCCACTCTGGTAGAATTTCTTCTTCAATTTCTGCCTCTTCTCCAGCCTGGGCAACAACAACATTTCTTGGACCAACACCCACATTCTCTGGGCACTCATAGTGCTTGTGTCCCACTTGTTGACATCTATAGCACCTCAATTCTCTACCTCTGCCTCTGCCTCCTCTTCCTCTGTAAGAACCCCTTCTGCCTCTTGCATCACCTGCATCACCCTCTTTGTAGATGCATTACGGGTGAGCTACTCTTAGCTCCTTCTGGGTGTAGTAGGATTTCCTCTACCACCACGACCTTTCCGCGATACCTCTCCCTTTGAGGCCCCCTTCCTCAAAGTTTCTCCTGCGCTTTCCAAGGCCATCATTGGGCCTCTTCAAGCATCTTGAGAGACAGACCAACCTCATCTTGGATCTCCGGCTTGGTCCTTTCCTCTGGCGATCTTCTAAATTGGGTCTTTAAATTTCCAGCTCTTCTTTGCTTCTTACTGTAGAATTCTTGGCTGTTCTTCTTTATCAACAACCTGTCTCGGGTTGCATTTGCCTGTGATGTTGGTGAGTAATCCTTTAGGAAAAATTTACCTTTTAACCAGCATCAGTGGTCCCGGCTTTTGATAGGCACACTTTCCTCTCTCTCCTTTGCCTCCATCACAAAGTGCAACATGTCCCTTCAGCTTTGTTACTGCAAACTTGACCTTCTTATCTTCACTCATTTCTTCATAGTCAAAGCACTTGTTCATTTCATTAATCCAATCCACCAGCTCCTTTGGATTCAGTCCTCCTGCAAAACTTGACACTTCAACCTTGGGCTTAGCTGCAGACCCCAAAACAGTTCTGAGGAGCCTCATGTCATGAGGAATCTCAACAATTTCTCCAGCTTCTTCTGTTTCAGGTTCACTGATGTCTTCAGGATCTCTAGGTTGTCTTCGCTCTATGGCATCCATTCTAGCTTGGACCCTCTGCAAGGTCTCCAACACTTCTGCATTGGCAACAGGTCCGCCTCTCCTTCTTCCAACACCTATACCAACTCAGATTGCCATGTTAATTCTCTGTAAAAAAAACTCAAAAACACGCTCTGATACCACAATTGATAGCAACAAAACTAAATTCGGCCCCCTAAGGAGATTTGGCCTCTATAGTAGGTCTGTCAGCATTTTCCTTCCAATTAACTCAGTTCATTCCACGTAATCTCCTCAAATCTTTTGTAATTTTATTTATCAATTTCGGAGAAATTGAAAAATAAATACCTTCAACAAACTTTGGAAAATTAAATGTATCTCCGAACCTTAATTCTCGTTACCCTTCAGAATCTTACTCTTTTATAAACCGACGCTTTATAAATAAACAACCTTAGGCCTCGGGCCCACCATACACAATTGGAAGTTCAATTAAATACGCACGCCTTACCCTAGATTAACCTCCGAGCAAGTTTGGGTGAGATCATCGTTCGATGGCCACCCTCCAGATTGGACGACGTGTATCAATATCGTGTTGACTTCCCTACCGATAGTTAACACGTGATGGGGTGGTTTTGGGACCCCGCCTTATGCCACATGTCAGCAAGTGTGTGGGATCGCTCCAAATTCTTGAATACTGCTCGTCCCACAAAGGTGGTGTGATCAAAACCGCTTCCAACCTTTGAACAGTGATTGACTGTGGGTTAATGCCTTCCTTTCCGTGCTCACTCGTTCACTAACTCAAGTTCAATTCTTGGGATAACATCCTCAGTTCACAACCAACTGAACTATTTCTGTGTAATTAGGGTTTTCACTATCACAGAATAGAGTTAAACGTCCACAATCATACACAGACCTCCTCTACGAGTGGGATTTTCAATTGTTCAGACAATTCAAGAGAAAACAATAGACAGAGAGATGCAGAGATTATACAACAACTCAATTCAACAATTATATACAGAACAATGTTCAATCCCCTCACAATTAAACAAATTCCCTCACAAATATCAACTCAAGATGATTTGATAATCAACGAGCACTGAAATTTATTCAATCGGAAGCAATTTCTTAACACACAGATTTTATTACAGAAATCTCCTCCTCTCCTCAATAAATCTGGGGGATTCAATTTATATGCATTACAATGTGTCTCTTCGGTTCCTCGGTGAGGACCGTTTATCTTCTAACAAAAATTAATCATACTATTTGAATAACTGAACATGATAGATGGACTGAACTAAACTATTCGACTTCTACTAACTCTAACTGATCTAAATGCAACAATCAGCTAAGGTATTGACACCTTGTTGTTACAATTCGAATGAATTTGAACCCTCCTAGCCACAACATGTGGACAAAACCTCCTACATTGCTGGCTAGTGTCTAATGCCCCTGCATCATTAAGTGTCTCTTATATTAGATGCCCTTCCTTTTACTTTAGCACCTTAGCTCTGAGACCATGTTGATAAATATAGGTAACTATTAGTTAGGTGATTTCTCTTCCTTGGTAACCGCTTGTGAGTATTTTTACTTCATTAAATTAGGATCTTCTCTTTACTTGAGTTTATTAGTGTTCTTCTTCATCAAACAATAACCAATGCATGAACATAAATAGACAAGAGACACAAGATGTAGGCTATGAGATAGGACAAAACCTATCACTCCTTGAGACAAAAACCCACCCAAATTCTTCTTATAGAGATTCCAATTGACGAATACCGAGACAAAGACCCTTGACCTAGTAGCCACTCCAAGACCAAGACCCACATCCCTTTTATTTCTTCTCGTCTTCTCTTCCATTTTGATCTTCTTCATCACATAAAATGAGATCATATCTTCACATGACAATGAACTAGAATGTCATCAAAATACCTTACTATTTATATAACACTAAGACACTGATCTGAAGTCACCTTTTGTGATTGCACCAAGAGTTGTTTCGAAGTCATCATTTTGTAGTGACAACACCTAGATCTCCATGAGATCTCCTTGCTTGCATTGAGACTTAATTTCTTGATTGAGTTAGAGATAGAAACATAACATCGAATCATCATGGCACTAAACTCTGTGTTGACACCGAGATACTACACTGTTGTAACACTATAGCGCAAAATATAACCCGAGTTCTGCACTAGATTTGAGACCTTATCCTCCTGTAACACTGAACCCGTGACAAGATCTGAACTATATATGCGACCTGAAAACTTTAGAGATGATCGAACTCTTTTTCCTATCCCAGTTATCCAAAATAAAACTCATAGAAGAATGTCTGGAATTTTTTGTTTGTGGACTAAGCCGAGGTTGCTATTTATAGTGGTTTGATTGCCATATTAAGCTTACATGTACTTGTAAATAGGAGGGTCTCTATAATAGGAGTCGACATGAGATGGTCACCCTTTCTCGAAGCCGACATGAAGAGTGGATCGTGTTCTTGTCGTTGGAGGGATATATAGAATTTTACACATGCTCAAGTAGAGCTCTTCATACATGACATTGAATCTTCGACTTTACATGACAAATCCTAATTCTCTCAATGACAACCAACTAAAATAAAATCACTTGCTCATGAAACCCATGAAGGAAGGTGTTATCACAAAATTTGACCCTGATAGGCTGCTCATCAAGTAGACTCTAAGTAACTATTTCAAACAATTCTTTTGGCTGAGGCTTAGCCTCCTCAACCTGAGAGGGCTCTCTCAATAGGTTTAATATTTTTTATTAATGATTAGATGGCTAACTCTAGGAATAAAAAGGATAAAAATATATAATTGGTTGAATCAAAGATTATAAAACATCTATTGGGCTATGGAGTCAAAGTGTTCTTCAACAAAACATCATGATCTATCAAACATGGAAATCAAGGCACTTGGAGTCTAGGTTTATAAGTGAAAACAGTAACACAGTAAATAAGCACAATCTACAAGCATGTGAGGGAAGTTAGAGCATTATTAAATGAATTCTAAGTAACACATGCTCATGCCACTGCAAATGGATAATTGAAAAGGGCCATATTAATATCAAACACATAAGCCCATTGTGAATCTTGAGTAGTAAAATTGATCTCTGTATTAAGTTGAAAATATCCAGTAACATACAATAACACAACTGCTTTGCTAAATAAAATGCCAACCTTGAGGAATTCAACCTCATGCTTCATATAGAGTCTTTACATTTCTTGGATTCCATGATCCATCATTAGGAGAATTTGAATTTCTAAAATTGACACCTATCTACTCCTAAAACAAACTCTTAATTACAAACTGACAGCTAACTGTCTTCTAGGAGTTCTAATACAAATAATAGTGAAAATCCTTAACATGTCTCAAACAACCTTATCCAAAATTTAAATAATCTCTTTGATAGTTTCTAATCCATGTCTTCGACCTTTATGATGCTTCTAGCTTTGTGGTGAACCTTGCCGATTCATGGATTAACTGTCCTAAAAACCAGGAGACAGAGTTTCCTGATTTTTAGCCCTTAACCTCCATGCTTGTCTTCGAACATCTTTGCTAACCTTGATGAATATCTTGTATATGTAACATGTGTTAACATTCCATAAACTCTTCAACCTTCCACCTGTGCAAAAAGAAACCTTCGAAAAAATGAAAAGGAGAGGGAATATGACTGTGCTACGAAAACAACCTGTTTTCGTAGCATAGTTTTTTTTTATACCACTGTAAAAACATTCCTTTGACCATTATTTTTATTTCTTTTCAACCTGAAACTTCATTTGTGATCTTACTCTTTCCATTTGCAATACTAAAATTTGAAAACCAGCAGTCCTTACCTCCCAATTTCATGCAAAAAATGCCAAAAATTCACCTTTAGCAGTTTCATAGCACGTGCTGTGTGTACTCCTTTAACACAATTTTTTCCAAAAATCTACAATTTTGGAGATATTTAAGATTTTTTAAGGATTTATATCAACATAAAATAGCTTTAATGGATGTTCTTCTTCAAAGTGATCTTTATCTTCATGAAAAAACTGATTCAAGGATTTACCATTTTTTGCCTTGTTTCATTTTTGCTGCAACTGTATTTCTAGGTCTTCAATCTCCCTCCTCAGTTTCCTGTTGGTGGCCCTTAACTGAGCATTCATCATTCTCACATATCTAGCCTCTTTAATTGCAGGAACAATCCAAGTAAAGTATTGAGCTTCACTACTTATTGTTTATGGTTTGGAAACCTTTTCATGTTCCCATAGAGCCTTTATCCTCTTAAAATTTGTCTTTTCAACAGCATGCCTTCTTGCTCTCTTCCTTAGTCTAGCAATTTCATAATTTTCTGATTTCAACTTTTGTTCCATTTCTTCATAGCTGGTTTTTTCTGTCTAAGTGGAAAGTACTCTATCTTTGTCACCTTCAGGTATTGGTGATGAAAGGTCTATGAACTCTTCCTGAACAGTGGATGCTTCCTTTGTTTCTCCTAGTTCAACATTGAACTCTTGCATCTTTTTAGATTTCCTCGTTAAAGGCTTTCTTGGCTTAAACACAAATGCTGCAACCTCATCCTCAAATTCCAGTTTCTTAGAAGATTTCATCTTCTTAGGTTTTCCTTCATCAAATTTTATGAAATCTGCCTGTACCAACGGGGATTATTCAATATCAATGGCTTCTAAAATATCATTTAACTTACCCTTTAAGCTTGGAATTTCTTCTGAGATCACTGATTTACCTTTCTCCTTTGTAATTTGACTTCTAGTCAATCTCCTTTGAACTGATTTATCGCCTGACTGTTATTGTGTCATTTCTTTAATTTCAGCTATCTTTTATTTTGTAGGTTGAGGAGTCTCAACAATAACCACTGATGCTTTACTCTTTTGCTCTTTCACTTGCTTTCTAGGTTTCAAATTGACAAATATTTTTGACCTAGTCACTACAGGCTTACTGGTTTCTCCTGGTGGAGTTTCTTTAGCCTTAGGGCTAATTTCTACACCTTGGTTTTCCACTCCAAAACCACATAGAAACAAAAATGAAGACCGTTCTCTGTTGATCTTTTGAAGTTCATGTAAAACTATCAGTTTAATTAGGCCATGATGGAAAAGGGAAGTTTCACATCCTTGAGTTTTCATTTGCACTTTATCTACCATCTTAGCTATACTTCGATACAGGAAGAAAGGCAAATCTAAAGAAATCACGCCAGTAAAATGCAACAGGAGTTTAAAATGATATGAATATGCTTTATGATATCTTACCTCACAGTTAAAATACCTTTGAATGTTGAAGAGCAAGTTGGCATAGATGTCTTTGATGTAGCTCCTTGGAGTTGCCTTGGTTAAGTCTGTTTCTGCAAACTCTGGCTTCAGAAATAGCTTACATGGTTCCATATCAAATTTGAAAATTTTGAACCATATATCTTTCCCCCTAGGAATCTCTGTCACCAAAACTATGATCTCAGGGGTTACTGCCAAATTTAGAATTCCAATTTTTGTATTTGAGCCAGTGAAATGAAGAGCAAATTCCTTTGACACTTGACTGTGTCCACCCTGCAATTTTTCACAATTTCCAACACCCTATTTTCTTGAAAGCCTCCATCACTAATTTATCTTTGACTAGAGCCTTTGTGCTTTCAAGCTATGTTCTTAAACAATGACCAGACCTGTGATTTTTTCTGTCTTCTGTCATCTTTGGCTTTGAATTCCTGTAACAAATCAGCCTCACTTGAATTTCTATTTATCAGCCTCGCTTGCAAAATCGATGAGAGAAGCTTTGGTAAGAGATTACCATAATCTTAGCATTCAAAAACAATTTTCTTGAGTGTTTGCATGCAAACTCCAATAAGAAGCCCACCAATCCTTTCGAATTTGAAATTACCTATCATGATGGCCCCTATATTTGAAATGATGAATTTGAATGGTTGCATGCCTCAGAAATGACTCCTAGCTGACACCTAATGATGAAAAATTAACAGAATCTGATTGAATTGGTGATTTGACAAGACTGCCTACAAATCCGCGATTTCGTAGTGCGTTTAGTTCAATTTCAGGGTTTTGCGCTACAAAAATAACAACATTTTCGTAGCGCAAAACATACTTTTTACACTGTCTGCACTACGAAAACGTGGTTTCGTGGCTAATTCAAAAAAAAATTCAAATGTTTTGAGATTTGACTTCTAAAGAGGGTTGTGTGACCTTTAAGACATGAATAAGGTTGTTTAAATTTTATTTGGACATAAAAATGAGACTTTCTAACCCTATCACCTACCCTTTAAAACATAAAATGACCCAACCCCTATCTAAGACCATAACTAGAAATGATGTAAACTGTCCAAGTTTAGAAAAAAAATTATGGTGATAACAGGAGGATTGCAATAATAATTTTTATTTTTTCATTACATCATTTACATAAGTCACAATTACATGTCATTATGAAGACAAAACTTAGTTACAATTTTCAACATTGACATTGCTTCGTCATCACCTAATCACCACCATATTACCATTGTTTTCCTTCCACGTCACCCTTGTCATTTCGAATTGTCTTGTCACCACTTCATGAAATGTTACACCCCCACATGTTCATTAATTTCTGCTTTCCCCCCGTTTCCCCATTTTTCCATAAATCTCGTTACCCTTCCCTATTCCATTTCACCATTCTCTTTGCATTTAGCCTCCACGGATTTGAATTGTACACTTCAGAGCTCCAGTTAGCATCAACCTCCAGTAACCAGATATTTTACACATCAGATCCTCTATCCTAGCTGTTAAAATTTCTAAGAAATCTATTTTAACCGATTCTTCCTCAAATATTCCTTGGATGGACACTAAAAGATATTTTTTTGACCCAATTTTCTGACTGAAACTCATCAAATTCCACCACTATGTACTCCTTAATCAAGCGGACTCCCTATTGTATGTTGCAGCGATCCGATATGGAATTTTAGCTGCAATGTTCCCCAAAACATATGTTTTCCTAGAATTTATTTATTGGCTTGTTTCTACTCTGTACCCACAAATTTTTTTTTTCATGAACAATTTGGGGGAGAATATCTTCCAACTCTCCTCCCTTCTAATCTAGCAAGCCTTATGTTTTCCTCCTTCGGAGTCTTACACCTCTTTCTCTGAGGAAACCCTGTTTTTGACTTTCTAAAGCTTATCTGAACCAAGTTATGCCCAATTAACTTTATTTCTGATGCCCACTAGGAAACACTTGCCTCTGAAACCCACTCATTTTCCTCTTAATACTTTTTTTGAGGAGGTCAAACCCATCCTTCAAGTCATGGATAAGATTTTTGGAAGATAAGACACCACTGTCATTGATAAGGCTATCTTGGGAATGCTTAATTTGATGATGAATCTAGACACAGTTTTTGATATACCTACCTTTTAGGAGAGGATGGTCAATTCACAGTTAAAAAACCTTTCCCTCATTGGATGCTTCATATTTGCTTCTTTTTTTACATAACTCTTTTTATATACTCATGTTGAAAGGTTTATGCACTTGGGTCTACATGTCATGGATTCTCATAAAAATAAACAATCAATGATTTTCTGGAAAAATGTTAAAAGAAGTAATCCAAATTATGAAGGCTTATTGTATTTCACCAGTTCTTTTTTGTCAATTTCCTATTCAATTATCAACAGTTCCCGTTCACCATGCATATACCAAAAGCGCAGTCTCTTCTTCAGCGAAACAAGGATGTAAAGGTGGGTGATTGGATTTTATTTGAAGAATATGCAGAAATAAGATTATATGGAGCAGATATTCCCCCCTACAGACTCCCTACCTTTTTTCCAATGATACTATTTTCCTTGGATTTTTTCAGGAAGAGTTTGAATATAGATCAAGTAAATTTTTTCCTAGAAAAGAAGGGGCATTTGTTCAAATTTCCTAGGACAGTTAGACCATTCATTATGAATACTAAGCAGGCTATGGGAGAAGTGCAGATGCTGGAAAGCATGAAGTTGCATTTGGGTGAGAAATGGTCCTATGAACCTCACCATATAATCTCAAACAAGAGACTAGAGAATGCTTATGCTCCTTATGTTCATGAATCTCAACCAGATGTTGAGAAATTAGAAAATGGAGGATAAAATATTGCATCAGGAGGGATGTAGGTTGAGGCTCCTCATCCTAAGGAGAAAAATTTGAAAAGAGGCAGTGAGGAGATTAGGCTCCAAAATGGTTAAATTATCTGAGGGGGGTAGATTTTCAATAACATGAGGGTTCTAGTTTTAGCTGGGGGAAGTAAGTTTTCACACCTTCTTCCACTATTCTAGGGATGTCACTCAGAGTTTTGTTCCAGTCATAAAATAGTTGTATTCAAAAATATAAGAAAGGAACAGAAAGGTCAAAGAAAGCGTGGAATCCTAATTGGAGGCACAGTAAATTTCTAATTATTAAAGTAGACTAGTTTATGCTATGGACCTTGAGAGAAACCAACTCAAATTGTCTTTCTCTCACCCCTCTACCTTGATTGTATCATCTTCATCCGGTTTCAAGACTATCAACTTGGCAGTGGATGCTATAGAGATACCATTACATGATAAAATAAACTTGCATAGACATACTGGCGAGTTGATACACAAAGATTTGAATAAGACTTCTATATTTGCTAGCAAAGCTGAAGCCTTATTGGAGAAAGTGGTAAATCAATTAAAATTAGAAAAGGAAAGTTCCAAAGATTTGAACAAACATAATGAAGAGCTGAAGAAACTTATTGTGAAAATTTGTGTAAACCCATAGGATAGGAGTGTTGTATAGAAATTGCTACAAGGAGCCGAAACATAATTTCAAGTTCTCAGGAAAAAGTTGAAGTTGCCTTCTGTGGAACATGATATGGCCCCAAAAGTAGCACAAATAGAGAAAGAGAAAGAGATTCCGACTAGAGAAATTTTGCAAAGAAATGAGGAAAATGCCTAGCTAAAGGAGACAAATTTTGTTTGACAACAGAAAACAGAATCTCGTGTTTGTACTATTCTAGTACAACCAGACTTTGAAGATCCAACAGACAAACTAACTAGAGTCATGACTGAATTGCAGATTTATGAAAATGAAATGAAGAAAATTCAAAGAAATTATGGTAATTCATTGAAAATAATAAAGGTAATTGAAAGGGAATTTCCCATGTCTCAAGAAAATATCACAAAATATAGAAATTATTTTCAGATGGCCTCTCAAGAAATCAAAGAATTGAAAGAGAAGGAAAAGGGAAATATGTCCCTTATCCAAGCAAGGGAGATAATCTGAAATGACATAATTCATATTGTAAAGAATATATCAAATTCCTTGTCTATAGTAGTAAAGGAGAAATCCATTGTGAGGGATATTGAATGTTTGATTGCTACTAGTAAGCAGAAACTTCAACAACGTGCCAAATATTCTAGAAAAATGATTGACTTTCTTAATTCAATATCATCACAGGAGCTGAGGGAATTAAAGGTTGAATACAGGACATAATATGTCCTAGAGATTAATAAAATGATTTTAAAGACTTTGTGCAGGAAAACATCAGAAACAAAATTGTCGGAAGTCAAGGAAGTTGTAATGAAATTCAACAATGACTTTGATAAGATTACCAAAGCACGTCTACCTTCTTGTTGGGATCAACAGGGAAACTCATTATCCCGAGAAACATACGAGACCTTGATGGTGGAGGCTAAAAGCAAAATTGGTTCCACACATGAGAAGACAAAAATGTTGAAGGGAAAAACCATTATAAACTAGTTTCATAGAGATTTTCAGTTATCGTGGTTGATGAGAACCCTTTTTTTTGAGAAATTAACATACAACAGAATTAAAATTTTTAGGATGGCACATACTAGATTTGTGAAGAGTCCAAATGCAAATATGAACCTCTGGGAACCTCTGGAAAAGATACAGAGAATAGATGTCGCCAACAATGACAAGTGAAAAAGTTGGACCCTTAACTACAACAGAGTCCTAGATCACTCAGTGACTTAATGCCACCTGTATTTTCAGCAGTCTTTTGGAATTTTTTTGAAAATGATGTAATAATGTAGTTTGGTTTTATTTTTCATCACGAATGTAATCCTTGGAATGACAAGTAGTTTTAAGAGTAGTTTGCTTAATTGATAGTTTTTGACAGTTGACAGTTTCGTAACTGTCCCCTTTTGTAATTTTGTATAAAATCAATTTTGAAAAAGAAAGGGGGTTTTGAATTTTTGACCTCAGAAGCATAAAGTCCTTTGTATTTTCAAATCTTCTTAGGATATGAATACAGATTTCAGAGTGATTCCAGACACTTATTGAGTATGATAGGTATTCCTGTTCTTTTTCCATTTAATGTTTTTCTTCAATAAAAATGAGTAATGAAGTTGTTGGCCTTTTAAACTTTAAATTTTCAAATTTTTATTTCCGTGAGTTAAAATAAAAGAGAACCTTAATGATGCACTTCTCTTTTCTGTTTATCATTTCACAATAATTCCATTTTTCTTCTAAATCTAAAAAAAATATATTTTGTATTAAACAACCTCTTGTTTAAAAAGCTTTCCATCATCCTTTTCTCACTACACTGCCATTTAAAATCAGACTGATTTTTTTTCTCATAAGAATACTTGGAAATGTTGTTCATATAATTAAATTTCCGGGGTTTTAAAAATGGAACAACAAATGGTTTTCTTCATGGTCTTATTTAAATGTCTTGGGAACTGACCTCTCCTTAGCCAAAGGTTGTCTTCCAAGGTACAAAAATGTCAACCATGGGAGATGATTAGCCAATTTTGGAGTTTAATATATATATATATATATATATATATATATATATATATATATATATATATATATATATATATATATATATATATATATATATATATATATATATATAGAGAGAGGGTACTGCGTTTTCAACTTATCTCTCGACGATTTTACTCAAATTTCAGGTAGGAGCACTCATTGGATGTAGAATTTAATTCCTCATCCAAGGAGTATCCATGTTGCATACTTTCGATGGATCCTGCTACACAGAAAATGAGAAATACATGAAAAATGTGATTGCAATCACGTTTTTCCATGTATTTTTCATTTTTCGTGTTGCAGGGTCCATCGAGAGTATACAACATGGGTACGCCTTAGATAGGTAATTAGATTATGCATCCAATGAGTAATTCCCCTCAAAATTTGAGTAAAAACATAAGGAGTTAAGTTGAAAATACGAGTTGAAAAAGTAGTTTTTTCTTTTTTTTTTTCCTCTAAAATTCGATGATGTAATCTAATCTTATTTTATTATTTCCACTATTAATTTATAATATTCCTTAGGAGGCCCATTTTATAAAATTGTTTTTGTTTTGTGTTCTTTGGTTTAAGATCTTGATAATGTGAAGTCATGAGTCATTTTTTAGTTATTTTGATGTATACATTGTCTCATTTTTTTATTGGTATCGTCCTCCTATAATGATGTGCTTTAGAAGTTCTTTTGTTTTTTTCACAATTCCATGTAATGCACACTATTTTGATGCTCTAGCCTTATTACTCCTAGGCTCCGGGAACATGCTAGCTATATTTTATGGAAAATCTAGAGATTGTACTCTTTATTTCAATTTAATACAGATGACATTTTCCTTTTTGGAAAAAAAGAAGAAGTGAACAAGCTCAAATTTTGGGTTGAGTCTGTTTTTTCTAAGGTAAAATTATGCCTTGGTCCACTCATTTTCCCAAGTTTCAACAATATAGGTCATTTTAAAATGTGACAAAACACCTTGAATAGAGTTATGTGGCTGAAGTCCCCATTAATTAAGTGGAACTATGAATTCCAACAAAATCCATATCAATTCAAGGAAGAGTTTCCAAAAAAGAGAGGTGATTTTGTTCACTTATTAAATTCCTTAGTTTATTTCCCCAAGCTAATATTACATATTATTTAATGAGAAAAAAATCAATATACACAACCATAAAATCAATTTCTTCCCTCTTTTCTTCCATGACGTGTGGATTATCACTATTATTATTTACTTCTCATAAACACTTTAAATGAAATTTAATATAAACCCTAGTAACATGGTTTAGGGGTGTTGATAAATCCTCTTAAATTAGGCATACAAGTTGAATTTTTAACTCAAATACAAAATTAATATTTCTCATTGTATTTATAGGTGCATTATACAATTAACATGGGGAGATTGTCAAGAATGAGGGGTTGTAACAAATATATCATCATATAATATTTATAAATATAATAACAAAAATTAGTTCTCTCTCTCTCTCTCTCTCTCTCTATATATATATATATATATATATAGAGAGAGAGAGAGAGAGAGAGAGAGAGAGAGAGAGAGAGAGAGAGAGAGAACTAATTTTTGTTTTGGTTTAGTGGTACATAAAGTAGTTGTTGTGATAAACGACCATGTTCAAAATCCTAGTGGGCATGCTCCTCCCTTATATGGGCCTTGCTAGTTGTGGTTATTAATTGTTGGGGCCTTAGTGCCTTTCAATCATTTGAGTTTGATCCACCCTTATTAAAAAATGTTGATTATATTGAGTTGTGTACTTGTTCATATCCTTGTGAGCAATGTTTTAGAATTAATGTAATTTTAGTGTGATTAGTACTTATAACCTTACCATAGTTATTATAATTGCATGGGGTGTGACCAAGATCTTCCCCAAGGCTTATTGTCAATTTAAAGGAAATTTCCCCATATGTATGTACATATGTATGTACATATGTATGTATGTGAGTATTACAAATGTCTCATGGGATCCCACTTCCTTCCTGAAACATATGAATGATGTGTGTGTGTGTATTACAAGGAAGATTTTGTGAAGATTATTACAGTTAATTGGTAATTATTCTCCTATATTTTTAATGATTATTTGTCCCAACAAATTAATTTATTGTAAGTATTTAATAAAAACACTATTGCAATATTCACCAATTAAAATACATAGGAATTGAGAAAACTACAGACATAAAAAATACACATCGATATTTTCGGACATATATCCTTGGAAAAACCCCAATATGGGGAAAACCAATTCTACAAATGAGAGTTTTATTATTCTTTAGAAAATATGTAATTGAAAATTGTTACAACTAATTGTCATAAATTGGCAAAGCTTTGACAAATATTCTTCTTCACTTATATTGACCAAATCGAACCTCTGTAAATGAAGTTAGCCTCCAACTAGAAATGTGTACTTCCTTCTTGAATTCAAACTAACCAACTGGAAATGTGCATTGTCTTTTTGGAAACTTAAAATTCCTATGGAAGCTCATTCTCACAAGTTATTATTCCTCCAACAACTCGCACAGGCCACTCACACTACCTCCAGAAAATGGCTCTAGCAACTGGCAACATGATCTGGATCTCTGGAAACTCGCACTGGTAAACTAGCAACTCACATTATAAAAAATGTACTTCCTCTGCAGAAATAATTTAGCATCCTCCGCTCTCTCAGAAACTAGAAATAATTTTGAAGAAATGTCTCTAATAAACCTCTCCTCAATCATTGTTGAAACCCTTTGCTGGTGTCAAATCCCATGTTATCATTGCACCCTTACTCATTCACTATGATCTCCAAGATTCCCATCGACTTCCTCTTATAATATCTCGTTGAGAAATCAACAGCCAAGATATAATCCCAATTGATGGCTAATATCATATTGAATTCATAAAACACCTTTTCTAAAAGTCACTAGAGAGAAATCGACTTGTCTCATTTAATACTTATTAATTAATCTATTTTCCTAAATTAGACTTAGGAAAATAATTAAAAAATAGTTAATAATCTGATTAAGACATTTTCCCTTAGAAAAATTTATGGGCTTGGAAATAATTTATTCTGTTGCGCTCTTAGCCTCATTAACACCTCTTGAGACTATAACACTTTTCTAAGCTAAAAAATCTAACACACCCTCTTAGTGAGGAAGGTATTCTGCATAACACCCAACTTATCTCTGAAGAAGAATAATATTTCCTTCTCTAAGGCCTTCATCAAGATGTCTACTACTTGATGATCTGTAGGTGCATAACGTATATGGACGACATCCCGTGCAACATGACTTCATAACATGCTGGCCGTGATAGGTGGATTGCCTCGCCGAACCATCTCCATCTGGCTCACAGCCACAGCAACAGCCAACTGGCTCTACTCACTCTCATGTGACAGTATCCCCTCCCCCGAGAAGGATGGGGATAGGCTCCTAAGGCCCGGGGATCAGCAACATACCTCTCTAGATCGATGGCTGGTCCTCCCGGATATTAACGAGGCCTTAGGTGAACTTCAATTTTTAACCGGGTGCACGATACCAAATGGAAGGGCGGAGGCGAATCATCTGGGTATGGGCCGTGGGATTGAATTGGAAAGAAATATACAAACTCCCACGGCAGGGGTTCGGTTTGGTATCGTGCGAAAACCCACATTGTACACAATCCCTAATGAAATGATATTTGATGCCTATATGATTTGACCTATCATGAAACACCAAATTCTTGGACAGCCTGATGCAACTCTTTTTGTCATAGTGTATAATTGTCATCTCAACCTTCTAACCAAACAAGAATACTTAAAACTTCTGAAGCTAAATGACCTTACATGTTGTCATACTTTCTACTATATACTCTACCTCCATAGAACTCGATGCCACATACTTCTTCTTCTTCTTCTTGTAACAAGAGACAACTCCTGATCCCATGTTGAAGCAACACCCTGAGGTGATTTTTATATCCACTATATTGCCTGACCAATTTGCATCAATATATCCCATTAATATGAAACCATCACCTCGAGTATATATGATCCCATACTTTATTTTACCTTGAAAATAAAGTAGCACATGCTTCATTGTTGTCTAGTGCACTCTCTTTGGTTCAACCATGAACTGAATCAAATATTTTACAGAAAAGTATATATATGACTTGGTTTTGATCAAATACATATGAGAGCCAATCAACTGCCTATATAAGGTGGTCCACATCCTTCTCCTTAGATGTATCTAACTTCCTCCAATTGGTTATCATGGGTGTAGACATGGCTCTGCAATATTCGATCCCAAATATTCTCAAGATCTTAATGCAATATTTCCCTTCCTAAGGAAAATCTCCCCATCTGTCTGCCACACCTCCATGCCTAGAAAGTAGTGAATTAACCCCAAATAATTCATCTCGAACTCCACTGCAAGATCCCTCTTTCTTATATGATCCCCAATGATATTGTCAAAAATAATTCGTCCACATATAGAATGAGAATGAGTACCTCACCCCCAACCATTAAATAGTAAAGTTTCACATCAACCTCATTGTTCATGAATCCCCTCCCCTACAAGTATCTATTGATGCGCTCATACCATGCCCCTAGGAGCCTACTTGAGCATATAAAAATATATCTTCAATATACACACGCGGGTATCATTGTTATGTGCTACAAATCCTTTAGGTTTCTCAATGTACACTTCATATTCCAACTCACTATTAAGAAATGTCAACTTGAAATCCATCTGATGGATCTTCCATCCCATCTGTGATGATAGTGAGATCACGACCCTAATATAAGTATACCTGACCATAGGAGAAAATTTCTCCTCGTAATCTCTTCCCTCCTTCTGAGAGAACCCCTTGGCCACAAACCTCGCCTTGTATTTCTCTATGCTACCACATGCACCATGCTTGATCTTATAGATCTAGCGTGATCCAACCATTTCCCTATCTATCGGTCTAGGCGCCACCTCCCAAACATATTTCTACATGATTGAGTTATTTCCTCAACCATATCATCCTGCCACACCTGCCACTGCATGGCCTTTTGAGAGCTATAAGGCTCATTATCCACAATCTGACTCACCAATGCCATGTAGCTAGTGTATCTATCTAATTTCCTCTTCTCTCTCTTTCTTGTCCTAGGAGTCCCGACAAACTGTTGAGCATCCCTAATTGTCTGTTGAACCTCTCGATTTCTCCTAATAACTATAGATGGTGGAATTTGGACTTCCACATTTTCCTTATTCATCTCGCATATTTACTACATTTGGTGCTCCATGCTTTGAGAACTCTCTATAACACTTGTACATGAGCATGTGCTCATACTAGTAACAATACTCGTACTTTCCTATCCATGATTATGTTTTTCTACACTTGGAGATTCTATCGGTTTCTTATTATGATAAACTACTACTGGAAAATCGTTGGACCACTAATAATAATGCCTTGTCCTTCATGAATATATCATCTCTCCTTACAATTATCCTCCATGTCCCTAGAATAAATATCTAGTATGACTTTGAAGTCTCATTATACCTGAAAAAGTACCCCCTTTTTGAAATTTGATCCAACTTGGAATGTGTTTCACCTGGAATGTGACAATAAGCCAAGATGCCAAATATTCTAAAGTGGTTGACATCTAACGTCTTCCCTATAAACACTTCCTTAGGTGTCATATTTCCCAATGTCTTATGTGGGAACCTGCTTTGAATATATATTGTAGTATTGCATGCCTATTCCCATAGATATAATGGCATATCCTGTTCATACAACATGGCCCTCACTACCTCTAATATAGCACGTTTTTTTCTCTCAACAACCCCATTCTACTGCATATTGTAAGGAAATTTCCATCCCCTCTTGATTCCCCCCTTGGTACAGAACTACTGGAAAGTTTTCCCTGTGTACTCACCTCCATTATCTAATTGAAAAACCTTCACCTTCCTATCTGTCATAATCTCCACAATATCTTCTTACTCTTGAAAGCAACTAAAGACCCCATCCTTTTTCTTCAAGAAGTAAATCCAAGTATTCCTGGAGAAATCATCAATAAAGGTACATAAATATTCATACCCTTTGAGATATTGGGTCGACATCAGACCACATATATCATAATGAATCAAATCTAATGCACCTTTGAATCTTGTGTCACTCCTTGGAAAAGATACTATTAGGTCCCTATATTACTAGTATAGTCCCTTATTGTTGTTAGTATAATCCCCTTATTGTTATTATTGTACCCTTGCAACCCCCATATTGTTATTATTGTGCCCTTAAATTATTATTGTTAGGTCGGCTAGGATTACATTGTGGCCCATGGACTCCTATATATAGAGAGGAGGTTTGGTAATTTGAATCATAGAAGAATTTTTCATTCATGTAATGTATTGGAGGTTGCCCCCTAGAAGTGGCTTATTTCTAAGGCATTGATATCTCTTTTCTTCTCTTTTTTGGAGCTGGTTTCACAACATTTGGTATCAGAGCTTTGAGATTATAGGGTTTTGCTGCTCCAAACAGGTCATCGTGGCATTTTCGCTATAACTTTTTTCTACCAAGGTTCAGAATCTGAAATTTTTAGAGTGTGAAGCCAAAGTCCTGAAGAACATCGTCGCAAAATTTCAGAGCTTGGTTTGAAATATTTTTGGAGATATGATCTGTACAAGTTAGGTCATTTTGCAAGCTCTTGAATTTAACCTAAACAGGTCATCATGGTATTTTTGTAATAACATTTTTTTCTACGAAGGTTAAAAAGCTGAAACTTTTAGAGTGCGAAGCCACAATCCTGAGGAACATCGTTGCAAAATTTCAGATATTGGTTCGCGATATTTTCGGAGATATGATCTGTGGAAGTTAGGACTTGTTGAGGCTTCTGAATTTCATCTCAAAGAGGTGATCCTGGGAAAATCTTCATAGCTCTCTCTCTGAGCATCGGATTGGAATGCTATAAAAATTGGCCACAAGTACACGGGCTGCAGTTTTCGTTCTATCAATTTCAAAACCAAAGGAGGAAACAATGACACGGGGCAAGTCATACAAGTTCGCTCTACTGAACTAGTCCAAAATTGGGTCATTGTGGGAGATTGGACATAACTTGCCTTGAAGAATCCAAATCAGATCAAACCTGTGGCATTTGAAAGAAGCTTCAAAGGGCTACTACAGGGCTGAATTTCAGATATTGAGGATCCAAAATTATAGAGATAATTCAATTTCAATATCAAGCTCCTCAAAAGCAAGTAAAAGGTGTGTATTTTTTTTCCAAACTGCATAAGTCTTGTTTGAAGAATCAAGTTGAATTGATTCCAAGGGCATATTGTAGAATAGATATCAGTATTGGATTCTAAAATGGCCCCTAAAAAGAATTCAACACCCATTAAGCCTTTAGAAGGCTCTACTATGACTCATGAAGACGAAGAATGGCAACATGACATATAAAAATTACAAGAGCAAGTGCAACAAATTTCGCTCTCGCAAAGAGCAACAAAAAATGACATGGAAGTTTTGAAGAAAGGCATGGAAACTAAGATGGATGGTTTGAAGAAAGGCGTGGAATCTAAGATGGATGGTTTGAAGAATGGCATGGAATATAAGATAGATGGCATGGAAGTTGGCATGGAATCTAAGATGGATGACATGGAAGCTAAGATCGATGAGAAAATGGAAAACATGAAGAATGATCTAAAAGCAGACATGGAAGGTTTGACAAAGTTGATACAAGAAATGTTTCCTAATGGTGAAAAGATAGAAGAGGAAACTCATGATGAGAACAAAATAAATGTTAATCGTGATTTCATAAACTCTAATGTTGGCGGGAAGAACCACCATATTCCAAAAATGGATATGAGGAAGTTTGATGGAAAGGATTCTATAACATGGATACTACAGATGCAGCAATATTTTGATCTCTATAATATGAAAAACACACAAAAGGTACACAATGCAACTTTAGATTTAGAACAAAATACATTTGTGTGGTATCAATGGCTTTGCTCCCGTAAAAAAATTGTCACTTGTTCAATTTTTACGGAGGAAATGATAACACATTATAAGGATACAAAGAGCAACACCTTCTTTGGCCAATTGATAAATCTCAAACAAAAGGGTTTAATGGGGGAGCACATTGAGGACTTCCAAAAATTGAATATAAGGGTAACTGATATTCCAGAGGAACACAGGATTGATCTCTTCATAGGCACTTTAAAGGATAACATCCAACATGAAGTTCGCGTTTTGGAACCCGATTCATTGGAGAAGGCATTCAGGTTGGCAAGAAAAGTTGAATGTAAAATTATGGCGACAAGGAAGCCTACCACTCAATTCTATAAAGAAGGAAGTGTTGCTACGCCTAGATTTCCACAACCTACAAGGTTGACACCACAACAATTGGAAGAAAAATGAGTAAAAGGGCTTTGCTATAGTTGTGATAGCAAATACACTAAAGGTCATAAGTGTGCTGAGAAGAAATTATTTTACATAGATTGTGAAGAGGAAGAAGAAAATGAACAAGAAGTGGATATACACTAGGAACCAACCCAAGAAGAGGAAGAAATGAGTCCGACCATATCGTGTAATGCATTGGCAGGAATTACCACTCCTCAAACTCTCAAGATAGAAGGAAATATCAAGAAGAAAAAGGTAATAGTGTTAGTACCCATAATTTTATTCATTGTAAGGTAGCCAAGGAATTGAATTGTTTCCTATACCCAGCACCAGAATGTCAAGTGATGGTTGCAAATGGAGGAACTATAAATTTCTCTAGAAAATACCATAATATCAAGCTAACCATGGGGGAATATGTATTGACTAGTCCAATGCTTTCCATTCCTATGGGAGGTGCTGATGTTGTACTAGGAGTACAATGGTTACAATCTTTGGGGATCGTAGCTTTTAATTTTCAAGAACTTTTCTTGAATTTTTTTTCAGAAGGAAAGGAAGTCGAATTACGGGGTATTGAAGGGAAGCCAGGAAGGATAATAAGCTCTAATGTCATGACAAAGATTCTAAAGAAAGAACAACGAGGCGTAATTGCACAATTATGCTCACTAGAAGTTCCAACATCAAAATCATCTATTTCTGCAGATCTCCAACAAGTCTTGGACAATCATTCCAAGGTGTTTGAAACTCCCAAAGGACTCCCACCTATTTGTGATCATGATCATGCTATTCATTTGATTCCGGGAAGTGTTCCTCCAAACATCAGGCCTTATAGATATCCTTACTTCCAAAAGAGCGAAATTGAACGTATGATTGCAGAAATGTTAGAGGCGGGTATAATTCAACCTAGTCAAAGTTCTTTCTCTGCTCCCGTAGTATTGGTACGCAAGAAGGATGGATCATGGCGAATGTGTCCAGATTATAGGGAGCTCAATAAGCTCACCATTAAAGATAAATTTCCCATTCCTGTGATTGATGAATTATTGGATGAATTACAAGGAGCAATTTATTTTACCAAGTTGGATCTTCGTTCAAGATATCATCAAATTAGAATGAAGACTGAAGATATTCCAAAAACAGCATTTCGAACTCATGAGGGTCATTATGAATTTTTGGTCATGCCTTTTGGCCTTACCAATGCACCATCTACATTTCAAGGGTTGATGAATTCCATTTTCAAACCCTTCCTTAGAAAATTTGTGCTAGTATTTTTTGATGATATACTAATCTACAACAGGTCTTGGAAGAATCATGTTCAACATGTTGACAGGGTGCTCAAACTATTGCAGGAGAAACAATTATATGCAAAAACATCCAAATGTTTCTTTGGAGTACAAGAGGTGGAATATCTGGGTCATATTGTATCTCACGAGGGTGTTAAAGTAGACCCTAACAAAATTAAAGCCATTAAGGAATGGAAAGTCCTTACAACCATAAAGCAATTGCGAGGATTTCTTGGGTTAACAGGGTATTATCGCAAGTTTGTTAAGAATTATGGGAGAATAGCAGCACCTCTAACAACATTATTGAAGAAAGATGCATTTTCATGGACTCCTGAAGCAACTAAGGCCTTTGAAGATCTTAAAGAGACAATGTGCCTAGCACCGGTCTTAGCTACGCCAGACTTCACAAAAACCTTTATCGTGGAATGTGATGCCTCAGGAAATGGAATTGGTGCAGTTTTAATGCAGGAAGGAAGACCCATTGCTTTTGAAAGTCGTCCAATCAAAGGAAAGTATTTACAGAACCCTATTTATGAGAAGGAAATGTTAGCAATACTACATGCACTAAAGAAATGGCGAACTTACCTAATGGGAAGACACTTCAAGGTAAAAACTGATCATGATAGTCTTAAACACTTTTTGGAACAAAGACTATCTTCAAAAGAGTAGCAAAAATGGGTCACAAAGATGTTGGGTTATGACTTTGAAATAATCTACAAAAAAGGAAAGCTTAATGTTGTTGCAGATGCACTCTTAAGAAAGAATGAAGAGGTGGAAGCATTGCTTTGTGCCATTTCTATTATCCAACCAGATTGGATAATCGAAGCAAGAGATGAATGGAAGAAGGACAAAGATGTATGGACACTCATTCAAAAGTTGCAGCAAGATCCTAGTACATCTGATACATTTAGTTGGAAAAATGATTCCTTATGGTACAAAGATCGCTTATATCTTTGTAAGAATTCCCAACTAAAACAAAAGATTCTTCTGGAATTGCACACTTCTCCTTTAGGAGGACACTCAGGAATTTTAAAAACTTACCACAGGGTGAAGAAAGAATTTTTTTGGGATGGCCTTAAATCTGATATTCAAAAGTTTGTGGCGGAATGTTTGGTTTGCCAGCAGAATAAAGTTAAGACAATTAAGACCCCGGGACTTCTGCAACCTTTATCCATTCCAAGTCAACGTTGGGAGGAGATTTCAATGGATTTTATCACAAGTTTACCTAAGTCCGAAGGAAAGAGTGTCATCATGGTGGTAGTTGATAGACTTACCAAGTATGCACACTTTTGTGCATTATCTCATCCATTTAAAGCAAGTGCAGTTGCTACTACATTTATGGATAGAATTCAAAAACTACATGGAAGCCCAAGGGTTATTGTGAGCGACAGAGATCCCATTTTTACCGGAAATTTTTGGACGGAGTTATTTTCTTGTTTGGGTACTCAATTAGCTCATAGCTCATCTTATCATCCTCAATCTGATGGTCAAACTGAGATAGTAAATAAAATTTTGGAAGGATATCTTCGTTGTTTTGTATCTGATAAACAAACACAATGGGTCAAGTGGTTACCTCTCGCTGAATGGTGGTATAACACTTCCTTCTATACTGCAGCAAAAATGACCCCATTTATGGCACTTTATGGATATCATCCACCATCCATCACATCATATTTAAGGGAAAATTCGAAGGTTCAAGCAGTGGAAGATCACATCGAGCATCAACAAGAAGTTCTCCAACCCTTAAAGGATAACCTGAATTTGGCACAAAATCGAATGAAACAACAGGCAGATCAACATCGCAGCGAGAGAAGTTTTGATGTAGGAGATTGGGTATTTTTATGACTACAACCATACAAACAAATGTCCCTCAAGCAAGCTAAGAAGGATAATAAATTATCGCCAAAGTACTATGGTCCTTACAAGGTGTTGCAAAAGATTGGTACTATGGCATACAAATTGGAGCTTCCTGCTTCTTCGCGAGTACATCCAGTTTTCCATGTTTCATGCTTAAAGAAGGTTATAGGTGAGAATCTTCCAGTTCAAACAGTATTGCCAGAACTTGATGGGGAAGGGAAAATCATATTGGAACCTGAAGCAGTCATGGAAAAAAGAACTCGACAACTACGGAATCGATCAATTTCAGAGTATCTCATCAAGTGGAAGAACTTACCCACTGGAGATTCTACATGGGAGGATGAGAATTTTATACAGAAGCACCCCGAACTACTCAAGCGTTGAGGACAACACTTTTTTGAAGGAGAGGGGCATGTTAGGTCCCTATATTACTAGTATAGTCCCTTATTGTTGTTAGTATAATCCCCTTATTGTTATTATTGTACCCTTGTAACCCCCATATTTTTATTATTATGCCATTAAAATATTATTGTTAGGTCGGCTAAGATTACATTATGGCCCCACTAGGATTACATTGTGGCCCATGGACTCCTATATATAGAAAGGAGGTTTTGTAATTTGAATCATCGAAGAATTGTTCATTCATGTAATGTATTGGAGGTTTCCCCCTCGAAGTGGCTTATTTCTAAGGCGTTGATATCTCTTTTCTTCTCTTTTTGGAGCTGGTTTCACAACATATACCTTAGCAAGCTTCCCTAAGACACATCCCTTGCACACATCGACGTGCTTCATGCTCACTTCCAGAACACCTATCATTGTCTCCTTGAGCACCTTGAGTGCTCCATGATGGGTATGGACCATCCTCTTATGCCAAATATCTCCATAATATGTTAGATAACTATTGCTTACTAGTGCCTTTGGAGTATCCATCTGCAACCTGTAAATTGTTCCACTCCTGACTCTAATTAATATGGGTGAATTCCACTCCTGACACTTGTACCCTTTATCTATAAGAATAGAAACAAAAATATAATTTATCCCATTCATAACACATGCAACACATCATGGATAGGAATAGGCTTTCTATAATCCCTCTGAAATAGGATTGTTCCCCTCCCAACTAGAGAACACTTGGACTTATTACCCATCTCGATCTAGAATCTTGTTTCCTCCTCCTTGTAACTGGAGAAGTAATCTCTAATTCCTATCATATGGAATGATGCCCCAAAATATATATACCAAACACCCTATGATGTCGAGTTAGTCAAGAAAGCTATGAGTGTGAACTCTTGTTCCATCTGACTGAAAATCTCATCTACATTTGTTGAAGATGCCATTTGTTGCTTGCCCTTCTTGTCACCTTTCTTCCTCTGTGAAAAATTGTTGATATAGTGGCCAAATACATCGACCTTCAATAGGTCCTTTTTCTCTCCCCCCTTGGAGTTAGACCCTTTTTTGGATCCCTTCTTTGCTTTGTTATTGCTTGCAAGAACCACATTTTCATGTTCTCCCTCACCCTTCTGGAAATTTTTTTCGATGTTGCTGATGAGACTCCTCCAAGTTCTTCCTAGGTAAAATCTGACCATATTATTTCACAATATGGAAGATCTTGTCTTCCTATAAAGTTATGCATGAAGACAACCCAACTCCTTAGTAAACCCATTGAGGGTTGTCTTGACAAGCTCATCATCATCAATTTTCTCACCAACACCCTCCAATTCTTCCCTGGCATGTTTCACCCTGGTAATATAAGACATAATGGTTTTTCTCTTGTTTTTTTTCATGATTTGAAGTTTCTCCCTTAGGATGAACTTCATGTTTGCACTAGAATCTTGATAGAGTTTACAAACTACAATCCACATCTTATTCCCATATATTCGTCTGCTATATGAAGCATGATGTGATCCTTGACCCCATATAGAATAATGCACCTCGTTATGGATTCTTACTTCCTGTAGGAAATAAGTAGTGTTGCATCTGTCAGTATGGATACAACACTTATCACATATTCCTTTAGACCATTCTCCCCCAAGATTAATAGGATTCTAGATTTCCATATGCCAAAATTAGACGTTCCCTCTAATATGTCTTGATCCCATAAGCCAACTAAATCCATTTCTCTGAAACCCTCATAAAATAAGAAAACCCTAAGTAAATTTGGAACATGTTGATTTGAGTTTTATAAACCTTCAGCTTTCTCTCCTAGACCTGTTGTGGTAAAACAAACCCCCCCCCTGCCCCCCCATTTTTTTTACTTATATACTTCAAAATAATGGGGACCCTTTCTACAATTTTTTTGGCTAAACACCTTTTTAGGATTTTGATTAAGTTAATTATCCTACATTTTTTTTTTCATTTTTCATTTTTATCGGATTCCTATTTCGATTGTTTCATTGAATTTGGTTTTTCATAAGCTTTCCAACGATACTTATTTCACCCCATTTGGTCAACCAGTTTTTAAATGGCACTCCTTTGAAGTTTTGATAATTTTCTTGCTTGGGTTAAAAAATGTATGAAGTGTACCAATATTTTAATTCTCGTAGTTAAAATAGTCATTCATTATAAATATCAAATTTTAGTTCACTTTTACTAATTTTTCATTTTTATGAACTGTCCTACAAAATGACTCGACCAAATTGTACAATGGGCTAAAACACATTTCAGGATCTTGGTAATTTACTCCAACTTATTATTTTAAAACAAATCGCCAAACTCAAAACCCCAAAATTGCAAAAAGTTGAAGTCCAAAATGTAGGATGGTTAATCCCACGTGGGCCCCACTTCTCACCACACTCACTCTTCTGAAAAATCCTGATTTACAAAAAAGCTGAAATAAAATATGCGATGTGATATTGCGATTGCGATAGATTGCAAGTAACAAATATTTATTTTTACGCATATATTTGAAAAATGCCAAAAATCCGATGCGATTTGGTTTATGCGAAGGGTTAAAGGATTTTATCCAAAGTTTGGTTCTCCTTATAACTCCCGCTCACCTCACTCATCCTCCACCTCACTCCCTCACGTCATCCTCACCTCACCCTCCACCTTATTCCTCCAATTAACTCTTCCCTCCACTCACCTTTCCTTATCCCTTCACTTAATACTCCTCCCTCCTCCCTAAGCTCTCCCGCTCACGTGGATGTTTGGTTTTTAATTAAAATATATCATAAATATTATATTTTTATTATAATTTTTATATTTTAATTATAATATTTTATTATAATTTTAATATAAATAAATTATAATATTAATATAATATATTTATATTTTAAATAAATTTTAAATCATTTATTTTTATTAATTAAATTATGTTTATAGTAAATTCAGATTAATAACATAATTATAATTAATTATCATTAATAAATTAATAATCATAATCTAATTTAAGATTGGAATTTAATTTAAAAATTCTGATTTTTTGCCCAAGCAACAGAAAATTCCAGGTTTCTTGCAATTTTAATACACCAACTTTAAAAGCTTATAAATGGAGTTTTACTTGGCCAAATGAGGCCGAGGATGGCTCATTAGATAGATAAAATCATGGAGAACATTTATGAAGTTGTTTTATTTCTATACTTGATCATTTATTGGGCCTAAAATTCAGCAGAAGACCATGCTACGAATTTTTAACAAAATAATTTTTCTGAGTTTTATTTTCTGCATTTTAATTTGCCCACAACTTCTTATGAGTGCAAATCCATTCGTCTATGTACTCCTTGGCCAATTATATTAGTAGAGACATCAAAATAAAGCTTAGATTTCATTTTTAATTATTTATTTAATTAAGTTTTAATTGGATTTATTTTAATTTCTAGATTTGACATTTTGATTTAATTTTTGCATTTTAATTTTGTTTTTATTTTTTTTTGCAGGAAAACAGTTGAAGAGATGATAAGAAGAAAATATCAATCAATAAAAAGGCTCCAACAATTGAATAATATGATTTGAACCATTGAAAATTGATTGAACAAAACCACTCTTCAAACAAACTTTCCTATGAAGAATTCATTTGTAAAAATTATAAATAGCAGATTGCAAAATGTAATACTGGATTCTCTCCTCTGCAATTCTAGAATTCTAAAAGCACTTCTGAAATATAAATTTAGAGGTGTAGGTGAGAGGAAAGGAAACTCAAATCTAGAGATTATTGAGATTTTTCTTTTACATTTTGAGTTATCTATAATGAACAGAGTCTTGCACTACTGTAGCTCTGATTTTGAAAGCATAAGTTCAGGCATTGTAAAAGACTGTTAGAGACTAGAGCTAGAGAAATGGACTTAATAAATTGGTATTTTTATTTTAAATGTTGGTTTCATTTTATGATAACAGGAATGTGTCAATTTACTCACATACTTGTGAACTTATGTCGGTATGAGTAATTTGCCTTAATTTATGTTATTATTTGTCTCTACTCTTATGGGTTGAATTATGATTTCTGAGTAATTATTTACTCAGAAATTTATCTTATAAAACTGATTTATTGAATAGTGATATGTTGTGAACTATTTCCGCATGTTATTGTTTAATTATTTAAGTTACTGGTTAAATGATCAATATCATTTTGATAACTACTTCCTTAGTGTTGTTGATTGATTATTTCAGTTAAAAGGTCTCTAGATAGAATGTGTTTGTTACTCACAATGTCAGTTAATTGAGCTACTTCGTTAGCTTGATATTCATTTAAAACAAACATATTTAAATCTCAAGTATTTAAAACATCTTTCTCTCTATTGGGATAGATTTATATCTGCCTAATTGAGATAGGATTAAAATAGTTTCTTTTGCTTGCATCTTAGAATAATATTGCATTTAGATTACATCCCTAAAAAGTCCTCTTCCCAAAGAGGAAGAAAATTAGTTGTGGCCTGGCTAATCCCAAATTAGCTTAAGGATCACTTTCTTGTCCAATCGGAAAGAGAAATGATCTGATGTCTCTTTCCCATTGGTAGATAAAAGTCATATTTTAAGCCAATGGATATTGAGAGAAGATAATTGGACCTAGTTAAACCAGTTGGAGCCACTATTCCAAACGGAAAAAGAACTGCTTTAAATTCTAGACCAGGTGGTTATCCCCCATGTTGTTGCAACTAATTTTGAGGCTTCAACATTTTAGCGCTAGAAGGAGGGCCTAAGACTTGTTTTCCTTTGGAGTCTTTGTATTCTAATATTTTATTTTTATTATAATGGCTCCTTTAAAACTTCCAATTTGGAGTTGTATTTCTGGACGAGCATCTTCCAATACTCCACCAGAAATAGTAGGACACTTGTCTCAAGTAAAGTTTAACAGTAAGATGAATACTTCTACATTTGATCATACTTTACAATTCATTCAAAAATTTTAAAAGTCTACTTTTCATGATATTGATGAAGATATTTTATGAAATATTTTTACTCTTACATTCTTGGAAAAAGCCAGAAGCTGGTGTCAATCACTTCCAGTTGCCTCAATCCACACTTGGAAATAATTTATTACAATCTTTCTTTGTAAATTTGATGGATATATCTACAAACAGGTATGTGATTTTGAAGATATATGAAGGTTTGAAGGTGAATCTTTAATTGATTTTACCATCAGGTTTTGTTTAAATTGTTTAAAATTTAAAATTGAAGATAAACCTTTGAAAACAAAATTATTAGACTGGTTTGAACATATTTTCTCTCTTCCTTCCATTCATAATCCATGTGAAATTATTTCCAGCTTTGATCAATCTCCTTCTAAATTCATTGACATAAGTGAAAATTCTAATATGGAGGTGCAAACAAATGATTATTAAGAGACCTCTATTTTGTATAATCGATTCCTTCAATTTCTGCACATTTATTTGTAATATCCCAAAATGGGAACTGTCAGTGAGGCATGACCTGAAAACTCATTTTCCAAGAATGACTGCTACAAGATTTGAAACCAAGATTTGGATCCCTTAGATCAATGTATATAAGTCTTAAATCTAAGAGGAGGCTAAAAAAAAATCACTCTAGGTGGGTTAAACAAGTCTCCCACACCTTGTTGTCTTGAAAAAGTGCCCAATGATGGGACTACATCAATGCATGAACAATATTGGAGTAACAACATTATTTTTATGAGATTAAGTCCATAAAGATGTAGATAGCCAAAAAATGTATAATACCGCAGAAAATGTATACAAATCCTTGAGGAATCAGTCACTCAAGCTGGGCAATGAAACCCTTAATGAGACATGTACATGAAAATAGAGAAACACTGCTACAAAGAAATTTCATAAGGCTAAAATGACGCAGTTTATTGGAGACACTACAACATACTGAATAATAATACAAATATATAACAATAAAAGGCTCAAGAAGTGTGGGGAAACAAGCTTTCAACCCCTGGAAAGAATAGTACAACAATCCTTAGAAGGATTGGCTGAAATCTACAATTTGGAAAAATGCCGGAGTTATAGTCCCAAAGACTGAATAACAGCTGCAACTCAAAAATTGGATGGATATGGCTAAATATTATGCACAACCTGAAATAGAACTCCTCCAACAGATCTATCTAGTGATAGGCTGATCCTAACACTAAAGATCTCACCCTCCAAAATAGTGGTGCAAACCCGCACTGCAGATACACACTGAAATAACGTAGTCAAGGAGAGGGACTGTGTTGTAGTAGATGGAAGATGCTTGGCCTGATTCCAAGATATGAAAATCAGCTTTGAAACCTTCCTCACTAACCTCCCATAGGAATAGAAGCTCCCCCCTCTGAGAGATGAGCCAAGGAAACGGTGTTGTGGAACCCTCCACTGCAACACACTGCAACACAACATTATACTTCAGCAGAAATAACACTGCAGCTGAAGGAGGTGGCTTGGCCTTGAGCCTAGATGTGGAGAAATGAAGTGAAATCCTTCAAGAGGCCTCTCAAGAAGGATAAGTAATCCTAAATAGGAATTCCACTGCAACTCTGCTAAACAGCCCAAGAATGCAAAGAGTCTGCATAGACCAAAATCAAATACTCAAAACATAATCCTCTATGGTTGCCTCTTCCTCCTTTTATGCAAATGAAAACCTTCTTGCCTTGGACCCCACACATTAGGGTTTCCTCCACAAAGTGATCTTCCTCCCATTCAAACTGTGTTGTCTTCCCAAGAAATCCACACCCTCTTTGGCAGCGTTGTTGACCTGGTCAAACTTGACCTTGTCCTCATGCATTTTCCCCTTTTCACACTGGAAGGTGAAAAATAAAGCTAATCTATTAATCCATTTCACACTATGAGAGATTTTATTCCTACTCATGGGTCTCCTCACCCATTTATTCACCTCCTAGATGATATAAGAAAACTCAATGTTCCAATTAGCTTCTTGCTAATTTTGGGAACATTACATTCCTCCCCTCCCAAAGATTGCTTGTCCTCAAGAAAATGCAAGGATAGACTGAGTTATTTCTCCTCCACTCCCTATAGCATCCATGTATGATGATATCCTCCAAGCAAAAAGATGTTATCTCATCAATCAAGTCTCCACATTGCTCCTCCGCAGCATGCAAGCCAGCTATCAAGATATCATGTAAAGGTGAAATACTCAAGAGGATAACAAAGTGATGTCTAGAGGTCCCTTTGAGGAATGGGATCTGAAATCTAAAGGGAACTCTCTTCCCCATATGGATCCTCCATCCCCAAGCTATTAGCCATGCAAAATGGGTCACCTCCCAAATAGGCAACTCCTGAAAACTTTCCTCCACCTTTGGCTCATGCAAAGTAGGTGGGCTGAAAATTTGCATATGGTAGACAAGGTAGCCTACCTCATGCTATCCATCTCTCCACTTATGATAAGTGTAGATTTTTGGCTAAACTTGGGCTGCAATAAAGTTTCCCTCAAGTGGAAATATGAGGTCTGGATCTCCAAAGATCTCTCCCCCAACGCTGAAAATCAAGCTGGCCCAAACCATTCCATATATGATGAGTTGGAAGTCACCATCATATGGAGTCCATTCAATCCTATGGCCCCCCTCATAAAGAGACAACTGTATTGCTGTGGTGGCCATATTATCTCCCATGCTCCCTTTAGAGCATGTACTACAAAAAATATGGAGATCTTCCCTCCCAAAGGACACATCCATCCAATGTGTCTCTCTCCCAAACATGCTCCTCATATAGATAGAAATAATAGAAACATAGGGAGCCAAAATGAGAATCATGCTTGCTGCCATATGTAATAAGTGAGAAGGAAAATGGTCCCTCAAGTGTAACCAATGCAGCTTGACTCTCAACTACAATAGAGACTGATAAAATGTGTGTCTTTTCAACCACTTGCTTGCTGCCCCAATCTCCTCATAAGTATGGAGGAAGTGAATGATGTATGGTGTAAAGTGAGCATGTCCTCCATAATACACCTCCTCCCCACGTTCTCCTAGGGAATGGCCATCAATCATGCTTATGGCCTCAAGTAGACCATGAAGCCTAAAATAAAGAATGCTCCACCTTGGAGCAACATCCTGCACATATATGGTTAAGGGACATATACATACATTATATAAATCATCATGTAAACAATCAACACCCTTACCATAGGTTTTTCTCATGCAAAAGGAGTAGCTCATAGATGAGTCTCCTCTCATCCTCAAAGAGAGAAGAGATGGTTGTGTTAACGCTTCCAAAGAGTAATGTCTCTCCTCCTTGATCCTACCCAAGACTCCCAACACTGTATCAAGCTCTCCCAAGGTCCCCACTCCTTTGAAATCAATGAGTGGTGCCTTAACCGGTGAAGCATCCATCCTCCTCTGCTGATCCAATGGTCTCCTCAGTGAAATGTCTCCATGCAATGATACATCACCATCAATATATGACTGCATATATGAATGGAAAAATATGTCCATGCTCTTACTACTTAATCCAGTCTTCCTCTTAAGTGCATCAACCTTCTGAAGTGGATAGGGGTGTGTACTCCTCATCCCATGATGTTGGTTCTCCTCCCTACCTCCTCCTTCTGTCTCCATGGTTCCACACCTCCTCATCAATGGCACATGTAGAACATGATTTGTGCCTTGATTTCTACACATGAAATCCTGGGGACTTCCTTGCAAAGATGCAAGAATCCCTCTAGTTAGAGAAAGAGCTCTTCCTTCCTCTCCATGAGGCACCAGATAATCTCTAGATGTGACAGAGCTGTTGCCCTCAATCTCTGCAACATGAATGGGCAACCTACCAATGATTGGATCCTTCTTTGAAAAGGAAATCTTCATGCTCCCTTGCTCAAAGATGTGAGATGAAATTCTTTCTCCCAGCAAGGTATGGTGCAATTTTTCAACCTCCTCCATGGTTTTCTAAAGTTTTTCATGCGAGGATTTTGTTTGAGTTCCCTTTTTTAGCTCCACCATATGTTTCTCATGAATCCTTCTATCAAATATTTTCACTAATGCCTTAGTGAAACTTGCATAAGATGTAGTGTTTACATTCTTTAAAGAAAATGATTCAAAGATCCACCAGGCATAGGCCTTACCTTTCAAATGTAGCACTGCAACCTCGATGGCTTCATCCTTAGGAATTTGGTGCTACTGCAAAAAGGTATCTAACTCCTCCACCCAAGCTTTGGCTGAACATGTAGGTGAACCTTCAAAAGTGGATAGAAGAAATCTATCCTGCTGCTCTCTTCCTTTCACCTTGATCTTGCAAAACTCTGAAAAATTGAGATGATCTTGAAATTTCTGAGTTTGAGACTCATACTCTTTTAGGAAATCACTAAGAGTTTCCATCCTAGCAACCTCTGCTCCTCTTTCAATCTCTCTCATTGCAAACCCGGGCATGTGACTACGCTATGTTTTATGGTGTGTGGCTGCTTGCTCACGCTCCTCATATGAAAATCTAGAGTTTTCTTTAGATTCAAACTCTTTTGAAGATTCTCCATACATCTCCCTCTTTATCTTCTTGATATATTCATGTCTTTTTTGTACAAATTTAGGAAGAATATTTATAATCCTATCCCCTTTTTCTTCTTCAGAAGATGGAGTCTTTTTCCTGCTCATCTCTCTGTCTCCTTCTTGATGATAATAGGAAGTGCAGGGTCCTTCCTCTTCTATTTTCTTATCCTCCTTGGGGAGGTTCTTCATGGATCTGAAATATGATGAGATAAAGCCCATCCTATTTTTATTGGCTGAGACTCACAAGCTGAGATAAGATTTTAGCTTTGATACCACTGTAATATCCCAAAATGGGAACTGTCGGCAAGGCATGACTAGAAAACGCATTTTCCAGGAATGGCTAATACAATATTTGAAACCAAGACCTAGATCCATTATATCAATGTATCTAAGTCCTAAATCCAAGAGGAAGCTCAAAAAATATCACTCTAGGTGGGTTAAATAGGTCTCCCACACCTAGTTGTCTTGAAAAAGTGCCCAATGAAGGGATTGTAGCAATGCATGAACAATATTGGAGTAACAACTTTAATTTTATGAGCTTAAGTCCATGAAGATGTAGATAGCCAAAAAATGTATAATATAGTAGCAAATGTATACAAAGCCTTGAGGAATCAGTCACTCAAGCTGGGCAATGAAACCCTCAATGAGACATGTACATGAAAATAGAGAAACACTGCTACACATAAATATCATAAGGCTAAAATGACGCAGTTTATTGGAGACACTGCAAAAAAATGAATAATAATACAAATATATAACAATATAAGGCTCAAGAAATGTGGGGAAGCAAGCTCTCAACCCATGGAAACAATAGTACAACAATCCTTAGAAGGATTGGCTGAAATCTACAATTTGGCAAAATGCTGGAGTTGCAGTCCCAAAGACTGAATAACAGCTGCAACTCAGAAAATGGATGGAGATGGATGAAGATGATGCACAATCTTAAATATACCTCCCCCAAAATATCTCTCTAGTGATAGGTTGATCCTAACACTGAAGATCTCACCCTCCAAAATAGTGGTGCAAACCCCCACTGCATATACACACTGAAATAACGTAGTCAAGGAGAGGGAATGTGCTGTAGTAGATGGGAGATTCTTGGCTTGATGCCAAGATATGAAAACCAGCTCTGAAACCTTCCTCACTATCCTCCCAGAGGAATAGAAACCCCCTCCTCTAAAAGATGAGCCAAGGAAATGGTGTTGTGGAACCCTCCATTGCAACACCCTGCAACGCAACGTTATACTTCAGCAGAAATTGTCAAACCAGGAGGTAACTCCGCAAATAAGAATATGTATTAGGTGAAGAATGTACATGTATTTATACATGGAGGTGAGGCTATTGGGATTCATCTCCCAATGACTCTTGGCCTTCCTTATTTCTTAATATTATTTAGTATACAATATTAAATATCCACACCCAACCCATAGGATTAGGTGTCAACATTCTCCCCTTTAATCCGAAGGGATGTTGGTGAGCCCAAGCATCGATCTGAACTTTTCAAACTTTTCTCTTCCAAGTTCTTTGGTGAAGATATCAGCAGTTTGCTCATTTGTGAAGCAATGATGTAGATGGATGGTTTTGGCCTGAACATGACGTCGAATTAGATGGTATTTTGTATTGATGTGCTTTGTTCGATCATGGAACTTTGGGTTCTTGGCCAACTTTATTGCAAAATTGTTGTCGATCATGAGTGGTGTGGAATACATTTGTTTCATCTGCAAATCTTCTAGGATTTTCCGGAGCCACACAATTTCCTTTGTTGCTTCCGCTACTGCCACATATTCTGCCTCGGTCGTGGAATCTGCTGGAACTGACTGTTTGCGTGATCTCCATGAGATAGCTCCTGATCCAAGACTCATGGTGTAACCTGTAGTAGACACCCCTGTTTCTTTGTCGCCATCAAAGTCTGAATCAGAGTATCCGATCAAGCTGAAGTCGCCTACCTGTGTGTATTTGAGTCCAAAGTCTTGAGTCCCCTTCAAGTACCTTAACACTCTTTTTGCAGTAGACCAATGTCCTTCACAAGGTTTTTGCATGAACCTTGAGAGGATTCCAACAACAAATGAAATGTCAGGTCTGGTGGTGGTCAAGTAGATAAGACTTCCTATAAGCTGTCTATACTTAGTTTCATCCTCAAATTCCTTCCCTTCAATAGATGTGAGCTTCAAGTTTTGTTCCATTGGAGTGGTTAAGGGATTACATTCATCCATGCCAAACTTGTTCAAGAGATCTCTAATGTACTTCTTTTGAGAAAGAAATATAAATTTAGGATGTTGAATTACTTCAATACCCATATAGTAATGAACATGACCCAAATCAGTCATTTCAAAACCTTTCTTCAATTATTTCTTCATGGATGCAATATAGCTCTCATTGTTCCCTGTTATCAAAATATCATCTACATACACCACAAGATATACAACTGTTTTTCCAACTTTCTTAACAAACAAAGTTGCATCATCAAGATCAAAATGTTTGAAGTCAAGTTTGAGAAGATGCTCGGTTAATTTCTCATACCAGGCTCGTGGTGCTTGCTTGAGGCCATACAAGGATTTTATAAGCTTGCAAACTTTGTGTTCTTGACCCTTTACCACAAATCCTTCTGGCTGGGACATATAAACTTTCTCCTTTAGATATCCATTCAAAAAGGCGGTTTTTACATCCATCTGATGGACTTTCCATCCATTTTGAGCTGCTAGGGCAAAGAGAGTCCGGATGGTGGTCCATTTTGCTGTGGGAGAAAAAGTTTCTTCATAATCGATTCCTTCTTTTTGTGCAAAACCTTTTGCCACAAGCCTGGCCTTGTGCTTGTCAAGTGAGCCATCTTCTTTGTACTTGTTCTTGTAGACCCACTTACAGCCAATTGGTTTTGTTCCCAAAGGCGGATCAACCAGCTTCCAAGTGCCATTCTTTATCAAGGCATCATACTCCTTCTGCATCGCTTCTTTTCATTCATCATGAGAAGCGGCTTCTTTGAAGGAAGTTGGTTCATGATCTGTAGACAAACTCAATTCACAGTTATAAGCAATATCCATATCAACAGGAGAATCAGAATTATCTACATCACCTTCGATTTGTTTAGTGGAACTTCTTGTTCCTATTTTTCCAACCTCATCAGGATGAACATTCTCCAGTGTCTTTGTCAGCCATTTGGGAGGACCTCTCTGAGATGGCCCAGGCTGCTCATTTGACTGAGTTGGGATTGATTCAAGATTCAATCTCCCAATTCTGTCAATCACATCATTCAATGTGTCATCCGTGGTTGTTTCTTCATATGGAGAAGAGAGTGCTTCAGGACATGATTCCACAGTTTGATTCAATATCGAAATCCCCCCTTCAAGATGTGGAATCTGATTATCAAATTCTTGGAAAGACTTTGCATGTGTGAATCTATCCAGGCGATCAAGTTGTCGCTCAACAACCTTGTCACTCTTGGAAGATTCAAGGAATATGACATCTCTTGCTATTACAAACTTCTTATTTGCTTCATCATAGAGATGATATCCTTTGGAGGTATTGGAGTACCCCAAGAAGATACATTTTCGACTTCTAGCACCAAGTTTGTTCCTTTGACCCTTGGGTATCAAGGCATAACAGGTGGACCCAAAGACCCTGAAATGCTTTACTGAAGGAATGTGACCATGCCACATTTCAAAATGAGTTTTGTTTCTAATTTAACTTGAAGGACACCTATTATTTATGTAAACAACACATAGAACTGCATCAGCCCAAAACATCAATTTTACATTCTTGAAAAATAACATGGAGCGAACCATATTTAAAATAGTTCTGTTCATTCTTTCAGCTACACCGTTCTGTTGGGGATTATATGGCACAGTTGTTTGATGTTTGATTCCATGTTGACGAAGATAATTTTCAAATTTTTTTGAAGTGTATTATTTTCCATTATCAGTACGTAGAGAGCCAATATTAGTTTGTGCATCATTTTCAATCCATGCATGAAAATTCTTGAATGTTTGAAAAGCATCAGACTTGTTCTTCAATAAGTAAATCCAACACATTCTGGTGTAGTCACCAATAAATGTCATCATGTATTTATTTCCATTTGCAGAAGAAATAGGCATAGGGCCACATAAATCTGAATGAACAAGCTCAAGTTTTCTATGTGCTCTGGAGTGTGAATCATGAAATGGTTGTTTGCTATGCTTTCCTAGAATACAAGCATCACATTCCTTGGTTTTTCTAGGAATTATAGGCAGTCCATTAACACCATTTTTCTTCAACAAACGAAGGCTTTCATAGTTTAAGTGTCCAAATCTAGCATGCCATAAAAGACTTGATGGGAATGTACCTTCATCATGATGTGAACTGAATGCAAAGTTTTGAGCATGAGCAGATGAACCTTTCAGCTTCAAGATTCTCCCTTCTTCTATTCCCTCCATGACAAGTGAGTGATCTGATGCTTTTCTGACCTCTGCCTTGCCATCAAACAAGTGAATTGAGTGTCCCTTCTTGACGGTTGGATCGGGGGAGGAACCAGTTCTCCTCAACTCGTTCTGTAGAGCCTCAGGTAGAATATTGATAAAGACCATAAACCCCGAGATATGGGGTTACGACCACAGTGACCAGACTCCTGGATTTATCTGCGAAATATACTGCTCCATCAACTTTGTCGGTGAATTCTTCAAAAAAATCTTTTCTAAATGTCATGTGACATGTTGCTCCTGAATCTAGCAACCAATCATCTCTCCATGAAGTAAATGAAACATCAAATAGGTTTTCAGTTACTCCATTGTTACAATGTGCTAGAACATAATGAGCTGATTCAAGTGCTTTACCTTTGTCTTTGTCATTAGTTTTACCTTTGTCTTGATTTATTTGTTGCTCAATTTTCTCCCAAGGTGTTCTGCATTTGGATGCATCATGTCCATCTTTATTGCAACGTGTGCAATGAAGATTGGATTTGTCAGATTGTCTGCCCCCCCTTTCTGTGAAGTTTCTTCTTCCTCTGCCTCTTCTACCACCTCTTCCTCTGGATGAATCTGGAGCATGAATCTTTTCTCTATGTGCCAAGTATGCAGCCTCTTCAGAAGATGAAGGGACTGTCATCTTCCCAAAATCTTTCTCTCTTTCTGCAAACTTTTTCTCAAGGGTATCAATGGTGATATGCTCAAGGTTTCCACTTGCTTGCAATGACTCAAGATAATGTGAGTAAGTCGGATATAATGCCTTAACATATGCTATGAGAGGTATGTCCAATTTTACACCAGTGCTATCAATATCATGCATGATAGATCTAACTTCTAAAGCTAAAGAAAGGGGATCATCATTCTTCATTTCAAGACTGAACAACTTAATCATCAATTGAAAATTTTCTAGTTTTGAATGTGAGTCATAGAGTTCTTTTAGCTTGCTCAAGGCTTCATAGGCATTTGAGAATGATGAAATATGGCGACTCGACTCTTCATTTACGGAAGCTGCAATCAAGGCATGGGCCTTGCAGTTCTTGTTTTCCCAAATGGCGAGCTCCTTGTCTGAAGTGGGCTTTGCTAGTGGATTTCCTTCTTGTCCTTCACAGATTCCTTTCCACAACTCATTAAAAATGAGAGTGTGCTTGATTTTCCGGGACCATTCAAGATAGTTATCTTTGCCGGAGAGAACCACCCCTAAAATAGATATGAGAGAATGCATTCTTCTGAAGGTAAAAAATAATTAGTTTGCTGGAAAAAATTCTTTTGAAGAGGAAATTTTTTTTCTAGAAAATCTTCAATTCTGGAAATATTCTCAACTGGAGGGGATAAAAAAACTTTGCTAAAAACACTGAATTCTGCACCAAATATATATATATATATATATATATATATATATATATATATATATATATATATATATATATTTTGTTTGGAGAAAAAAAAATTATATGGGAACTGTATTGTGAATGGGAGGCGGTATTATGAATGAAGCAGAAATAGAAATGGGGGCTGTGGTATTAAATAAGAGTGGAGGGGTATTAAAAGATGGGAGGGGGAGGTATATGGTGGTGGAGTGGTATTCAAAGCAGCGTGGAGGCGGTATTATAAGCAGCGTGGAGGCAGACAGAATATGGACAGGCGAACAGAACGTAACATGGAACAATGATGTGGAGTGGTATTCGATGTAGTATACAGGCGGGTGACAACGTATTATGTATTGGATATGGAGTTAAAACGGCGTGGAGGGGGGGTGGTGTAATACATCGTATGAGAGGAGTCGAGGCGGGTGGGATGTAGTGGGGGTAGGGTAGATATGGAGACGGGGTATGCACAGGAAAGGAGGTACAATAAGCGTAGGGAGGGACGAAAGCAGGAAGGTTGTGCAGCGTATTACAAAAGATGAACCAGGCCACGAGCCACGAGGGTCGACAGGCTGTGTGCGTTATATTAATCGGAGGAGAATATGAATATGCAGTGAATATGCAGTGGCAGCGGGCGTTCGAATGGGGTTTAAGGAGAATGTTGTAGAGAGGGGGGCGTGATATGGTAGTGTGCAAGCTTGGAGAAATGGAACGCAGGTTAGACAGGAACATAGGTGTAGAGGGGTTTGTGGTGAGGTCTCGGGTGAGAGAGAGAAAGCAGTGAGGGGAGGCGGAGTTTAGGGAGTGGGAGAGTAGCTAATGGGAAGCGATAGGTATGGTGAAGCGACAGAGAGATGTGTTGGAGAATGGGGGAGGCCGAAAGGCCGTTAAGAAAATTTGGAATCAGATATTTGCAGGACTACAGAATTGTAGAGTGGCAGGTATTTGCTGGAGCTGCAAATTGTAGAATCTTCAGGAGCTGCAAATGTCAGAGATGTGCATAAATTGCAGAGATAAAAAAATGCATAATTTCAGTATATAGCATCAATTTAATGGAGTAGCAAAACTATACATAAAGACTGACTGAGCAAAGGAATGAGGGAGTTACACCACAAGCAAAAACGCCAATAGTGGGACTGGCTTTTATACCATGTCAAACCAGGAGGTAACTCCACAAATCAGAATATGTATTAGGTGAAGAATGTACATGTATTTATACATGGAGGTGAGGCTATTGGGATTCATCTCCCAATGACTCTTGGCCTTCCTTATTTCCTAATATTATTTATTATACAATATTACATATCCACACCCAACCCATAGGATTAGGTGTCAACAAAAATAACGCTGTAACTGAAGGAGGTGGCTTGGCCTTGAGCCTGAATGTGGAGTGTTGAAGTGCAATCCATCAAGAGGCCTCTCAAGAAGGAGAAGGAGTCCTAAACAAGAAATCCACTGCAACTCTTCTAGACAGCCCGAGAATGCAAAGAGATTACGTAGACCAAAATCAAATACTCAAACATAATCCTCTATGGCTGCCTCTTCCTCCTTTTATGCAAAATGAAAGCCTTCTTGCCTTGGAAACCACAGATTAGGGTTTCCTCCACCAACTGATCTTCCTCCCATTCAAACTGCATTGTCTTCCCAAGTGATCCACACCCTCTTTGGCAGCGTTGTTGACTTAGTAAAAATTGACCTTGTCCTCATGCATTTTCCCCTTTTCGCATTGGAAGGTGCAAAATATAGCTACTTTAATGATCCCTTGCACACTATGAGAGATTTTATTCCTACTGATGGGTCTCCTCACCCATTTTATTCACCTCCTAGATGACATAAGCAAAATCAATGTTCCAATTAGCTTCATGCTAATTTTGGGAACATTACATTCTTACAGTATTGAGAAAGACCAAGGTGCACCTTCACATGTCCATGAATCTCAGTCATGAAGCTTGGAAAATTTCACCGATCAATTGCAAGAAAATATTAGCAGCAGTATTGGAGAAGATACTGATTTGAAATCTGAAAATTAGTATGCATTAGAATAAAAAAATCAGGTCATAATCCCGCAAGTACCAGCAACAATTAAAGTTTCCAATAAAACACAATCTGCTATACAAATTTATGAATTCTTTCATGATGATAAAATTCCAAATTCAGATCAACAAAGAAATTTTCTTCAAGAAAGCATAAGTAGCCAAGAAAATGATCTTAAATCTGAAAATTGCTATGAAGAAAATACACCAGAGTGCTCAAATAGAGACATTTTCAAATGCATTGTTTCAGATTCATATTTTTCTCTTTATCCTGATAATTTTTCTAATAGAAATTTAATCTCTTTTCACATTAAAGATATTTCAAAAAATAGAGAAGCTGATCTAAATGAATTGCCAATTATTTTTTATGAAGATAGAGAATTAATTAATAATCATTCTTTTGGCATTAATGAACATGAACTTAATATTCCTTCTTGTTTTGATACATTGAATAAGATCGAAGGAAATTCTAATAAATGTCTTGAAGTCATTTATGATAGCTACTTTGACATTGAGGATATTGATTTGTCTTCTTTTCAATTAAATCCTCATGATCAAAGTCTAATCACATGTGAAAATGAAGAACGATCTAATTTAGAAGTTGTTCCAAATAGTTCTCATTTTCAAACAAATAATCATACTTATGATTTCAGCATTCAAGAAACCATTCCAATCTATGATTTATATGATGATCAAGCTCTCAGAGTCATATCCTTCTCTTTAATTCACAAGTGGGTATCAAAAATCATTCTAATTGTATTATTCTGCCCAATTCTTGTGAAGAGAAAATTACTTTAAGTCACTCCCAATTGTGTTGTAACAATAATTGTAACACTAGTGTAAACTATGATTCAATTTTGTTATTTTTTTCAACATTTAATTTTAACTTCAGATTTATTTTCTGTTTTTAGTCCTAGATTTTTAGATACTTTGTGCTGGCATATTGAGCAGCTCAATATTGAACACTCAATTAATGCATTATCTCAATGGAAAAATAAAGTTTCGAATTATAATTGTGAACATCAAGAATTATTAAACTTCCAATTTCAATTGATATTCATTTCTTATGAATTACTTCTTACTTCTCAAGAGCAGTGCAAAAAAGATAGTGTATTTTCACTTTATTACCAGCAATCTAATTCAATTAATAATCTTCTATTGGATTTATCGGACTTCCATCCATTTTCCATTGATTAGTTTAAAAGACATTTGGAAAAATTTCCTTTACAGAAGATTGTTAATAATTTAACACTTGAATATAATACTAACAAAATCACATAGGCCATTGTTTCCGAAATATCATTTCTACAACCTGGCATGTCATCTTCTCTTTTAAACCTCTCCCACTCAATAATGGAAATCCATCCAGATTTCTATGATCCAATTGAAATTCAGTTGGAAAGGGCATCTCAAGATAAGGTAATGCTAAATAAGCTACTAACAATAAAGATACATTCTGCTTTCAAATTTAGTTTTCATAGTTTAATCATATTTGCATTTTTGTTACTAATGTTTGACATGTACATACATACAGGAATTAAAATGCTTACATGGCTTCATTGGAAGTATGACTATACCTAGTCATGTTTCCTTCATTAAGTTAGATATAGGAATAGATTAATTTTCTTTTTTGTTTGCATTTATTTCATTATTTCAGATTTTCAATAAAAAAATTAATGAATCCAATTTATTTTGGGCATCCCATTTCAATTATAGAAAGATGCCTAGAGCATTTTAGAAGCCCTTGAATTATCTGATCATACTTATTTGTCAAGCCTTCAACTTTCTTGTTTTTCAAAATTCATAACATTGATCATACATGAAGAAATTTCGAGAATTTTCTACTACTTGACAATTTTTGATTCACAAATAATTCTAAGAACTCGTTTTTACCACTCTTGCCTTCTGATGAAATTTTTGAAATGATGCAAATTGAAAAAATTCATTACTTCGCATTTTAGATTAAAATAAGAAGGTGATGTTGAACTTATGCAAATTTTGAGAAAATTTGGGAAAACTTGAAGATTCATGAGGTAAACTTACAATCAAAATTATTTCGGATATGTGTTTACAGTTTCATCATCATCTATTGTTTATTTTTATTTCAAAGGTTGTTTCTTATTTTTATTTTATTTTGTGTACAAATTTTCATTAATTTTATTATGTAGATCATAGATAAGAAAGCAACCAGATATTTTCAAATCCACAACATGTTTAGTGAAGTATTTATTATTTCATTTGAATTTGAAGGATATCTAAATTTTGCTTATATTGAAATCCTGATAAGTCTTAATAAATTGTCATAATAATCATATTAGATTATTTTATTTCACAACTCTCTTTATAAGAAATTTCTAATAGAATTAATTTCCAATCAAAATTTCTGACAGTTAATTAAATTATTAAAAGTTTATTTAATATAAATCAAAGTTAAATTTCACTTTATTTTTGAATTGAATACTTTAAGAAATCATCGGCCCCACATATGTTTCATCATATATCGCCATTCACATATCGGAGGCTCTAAAATAAACATAAATAAATATATCCAATCCCCGATATACACATTTCCTTCGATTTCCGATGATCTTTCAATCTAATATCGCATCATTCATATCATAGCTATTTATATCGCAATATTCCATTAGAGGCAACTCTTAACAATTCCCAATAGGAAACCTTTGATGCATATATTTTGATATTCATTCTCGCTCATTTTTCCGATAAAATTACTTCACCAAAATTGCGATGTTCATATAACCCGGACCCGATATGAAATTTAAATCCTCTTTATATACAGATATCACGTCCGTTTATAAATCACAAATTTGGTAGGGGCATATATTTAAAAGTTCTAATGTCCTAGATCTGATATGAAATTAAAATTCATATAATAAAAATATCGGGTCCGTTCTTTATCGCATATCGGCGCATCAACAAAATTACATTTCGCATATTGGAAATTTTAGTGGTTATTGTTAAAACCTTACTCGGTAAGTTATATTAGTTGTGATGCGATAAATGACAAGGTAAGGAGATTATGATGCGATGACACACATATTGCATATCGCACGAGATAAGTAATATGTTAAACGATAAAAGTTGCAACAAACGATGTGGAGTTCTCTGCGAATTGTGAAATCGCAAAATTGTAAAATTGAAAAAGAGTTAAGTTTTGAAATTTGCGGGAAGGTAAATTATAAAAGATGCGAAGTGCAAATGTGCATGATTGGTCACCGTTTATGTGGGCCGCAAAACCAAAGTTCTGCGCATATATTTTGATATTCTCAGTCACATTTCATCAGTCATTTTGCCACATTTTCATTATCACAAGAATAATATTGGTGTTTAAGTTCATTCACAAGATTTAATCTTTCGATATGAATATTCTCCAATATCACATTCATCCATTTACAGTTTGCTATTGCATATGCTCATATCGCAACTTTGTCGTCGCAAAATTTATATCGCATCGCTAAACTTAAATGAAGCTTTGTCTTGAAAATATTTTGATGCGATAAACTTTGATATTTGAATTTACACCATTTTCTTTTGTTATATATATAAAATTATCAATCACATATCAGCAAAAGTGGAAGTCACAGATTTTAAGTTATGCATGGAAAAGAATCTCGCGATGCTAAAAATTTAGCAATATAATGTACCGATGATTAAATCAAATTTTTAATTTTCTTTTATTCTGATTTTTTCTCCATACTTATCATATAAAGATTCAAATCCACTTTAAATAACTGTTACATTATTTAGGATTTTGAATCAACTTCAATATTTTGGGGTTGATATAAATTCAGAATGGAAGAAGTAAAAAGAACATTCATCATTTCAATTCATAAAGAAGCACATCTTCACCCTCATTTATGATGGATTCAATTTATCTCTGAATATGAAACATTTCTTTTTTTTAGTTAACTGCTTGTTTTACTTTAGATTTTACTTTAGATTTAATAAATAATGATTTTAGGTTAATAAAACTTCTTCATGCTATTAATTCTAATTAAAGAAAGAAGTTAACTTACATTAGAGAAAAATATCTTTCTCAGGTAAGTTTAAATGAAATTCTCCAATGGTAAGTTTCATGTGCCCACTTTTATTTATTTCTATTTCTTCATATTTTTATTGTAGCCTTTGCTGATCTTGAACTTTGTTTCTATAGGTATTCATAAACCCTTCACACCTCTACCAGATCATTTTTCGAAGTTCATTTTCTTTTTCCCTATTAGATTCTTGAGAGAAGTAGTAATGATCCTCATTGAATCAAGCTAGACTAGGATGTTTCTGAACCTCTAGTATGTTTCTTTAAGCATTAATTTTATTAGAAAATAGCTGATATGATTTTATGTAGGTTTTGTCTTGAAAAAGAAAATTTGCAACAGACAAAAAACTTCTCATTCAGCATATTATCTATCATAATTTCTATTCACCTTCTACATTTTCAGAGCCTTATTATTATATAACTCTGCAAGATAGAAAATTTAAAATCTCAACATATGAATGAACGTACATATGCTTATTTTCTTTTATAATCCTTTGTTGAGAATTTCATATAAACGATCTTGTTAGAGTTTATCTTTTAAATTTTCTTTTGTCTTTTAATATTTCTTTCTTCATTTTTATTTGCTAATTTCTTTTTTTAATTTAGCTTAGGAATTATTTTTCTTTTGTTTTCAGTTTTGATTTGATTTTGGTGACTTTGTCATGATTTATGTGAAAGGAATTTTTTTTACCTTATAGTTGTTGACATACATGGGAAATCTTTTACTCTATCCATTTAAGTGAATTTCATTTATCATTAAAGGCATATCTTTATGGAACCATAAAACCATCTTACTTTAAAATATTTTTTCATGGAGGAACACACATCCTTTCTAAGTGATTGACTTTATTTTTTCAAGGAAAGAACTAATTTGAGTTTAATTCAATGAATCGCTCCCATCCCTCCACATAAAAATCCTCTGATTGATAGTTTCAGGGAAAGAATTTGGAGCAAACATTATGAAAGTACTATGTCCATTAAACATAAAATCTCTATTACCTTTCCACCTCTTTCACTCAAATATATCATAAATAAAAAACTTGCAAATTCTCTTATCAAAAGAGTGATAAAAAGAGGAAGCATGGGAAATACAAGTAAACCCATCGAGGCTATGGACGCTCAGTGGCAGCAGGACTAGGCTTGTATGTATATAAAGACAACTTCATCGGCGTACTCTTCAGACTCGCTGACAGTGAAGCAATGTAAAAGAAAATCACAAAATGGATATATGCTTTATCAAAAACTCCTATCTCTACCTTCTTCTATTTTTCACATGAGGAAAATTAAAAAAAAAACAAATTTCTCTAAATTTGGATTCATCACTTTTACTCAAGTTTGTTTTAAGTATTTATCTTTACAAAATCACATTGCTTAATTTATTTTGTGGGACATATGGAAATGTTTTACTGTTAGAAAATTTCTTGATTTCCATTATTTTTAACCTTTGGGTAAATTTAAGTTCATTATCTTTAATCAGAGATAACTGGTTCTTCTCTTGCATGTCGCCATTTTTGTGGTAAAACAAACTCGCCCCCCCTCCCCATTTTTTTTACTTATATAGTTCAAAATAATGTGGACCATTTCTACAAATTTTTTGGCTAAGCACGTTTTTAGGATTTTGATTAAGTTAATTATTCTACATTTTTGTTATTTTTGTTATTTTTATCGGATTCTTATTTTGATTGTTTCATTGAATCTGGCTTTTTATAAGCTTTCCAACGATACTTATTTCGCCCCATTTTGTCAACCAGTTTTTAAATGGCACCTTTTGAAGTTTTGATCATTTTCTCGCTTGGGTTAAAAAATGTATGAAGTGTACCAATATTTTAATTCTCATAGTTAAAATAGTCATTCATTGTAAATATTAACTTTTAGTTTATTTTTACTAATTTTTCATTTTTATTAACAGTCCTACAAAATGACCCAACCAAATTGTACAATGGGCTAAAACACATTTCAGGATCTTGGTAATTTACTCCAACTTGTTATTTTAAAACAAATCACCAAACTCAAAACCCCAAAATTGCAAAAAACTGAAGTCCAAAATGTAGGATGGTTAATCCCACGTGGGCCCCACTTCTCACCACACTCACTCTTCTGAAAAATCTCGATTTACAAAAAAACCGAAATAAAATATGTGATTTGATATTGCAATTGCGCTACATCGCAAATAACAAATATTTATTTTTACGCATATATTTGATAAAAAGGTGAAACTCCAATGCGATTTGATTTATGCGAAAGGTTAAAGGATTTTATCCAGATTTTGGTTCTCCTTATAACTCCCTCTCACCTCACGCTCACCTCACTCACTCCCTCACGTCATCCTCACATCACCCTCTACATTATTCCTCCACTTAACTCTTCCCTCCACTCACCTTTCCTTATCCCTTCACTTAATGCTCCTTCCTCCTCCTTAAGCTCTCATTCTCACATGGATGTTTGGTTTTTAATTAAAATATATAATAAATATTATATTTTTATTATAATTTTGTATTTTAATTATAATATTTTATTATAATTTTAATATAAATAAATTATAATATTAATATAATATATTTATATTTTAAATAAATTTTAAACTATTTATTTTTATTAATTAAATTATGTTTATAGTAAATTCAGATTAATAAAATAATTATGATTAATTATAATTAATAAATTAATAATCATAATCTAATTTAAGATTGGAATTTAATTTAAATTTTTTTATTTTTAGCATAAGCAACAGAAAATTTCAGATTTCTTGCAATTTTAATACACCAACTTTAGAAGCTCATAAATGGAGTTTTACTAGGCCAAATGAGGCCTAGGACGGCTCATTAGATAGATAAAATCATGGAGAAAATTTATGAAATTGTTTTATTTCCAGATTTGATCATTTATTGGGTCTAAAATTCAGCAGAAGACCATGCTACAAATTTTTAACAAAATAAATTTTCTGAGTTTTATTTTCTGCATTTTAATTTGCTCACAACTTATTATGAGTGCAAATTCATTCGTCTATGTTCTCCTTGGCCAGTTATATTAGCACAGACATTAAAAGAAAGCTTAGATTTCATTTTCAATTATTTATTTAATTAAGTTTTAATTGGATTTATTTTAATTTCTAGATTTGACATTTTGATTTTATTTTTGCATTTTAATTTTGTTTTTGATTTGTTTTTGCATAAAAACAGTTGAAGAGATGATAAGAAGAAAATATCAATCAATGAAAAGGCTCCAGCAATTGAATAATATGATTTGAACCAATGAAAATTGAATGAGCAAAACCACTCTTCAAACAAACTTTCCTATGAAGAATTCCTTTGTAAAAATTATAAATAGCAGATTGCAAAATGTAATAGTGGCTTCTCTCCTCTGCAATTCAGGAATTCTAAAATCACTTCTGTAATATGAATTAGAGGTGTAGGGTGAGAGGAGAGGAATCTCAAATCTGGAGATTATTGAGGTTTTTTTTTACATTCTGAGTTATGTATAATGAATAGATTATTGCACTATTATAGCTCTGATTTTGAAAGCAGAAGTTCAGGCATTGTAAAAGACTATTAGAGACTGGAGCTAGAGAAATGGACTTAATACATTGGTATTTTTATTTTAAATGTTGGTTTCATTTTAGGATAACAGGAATGTGTCAATTTACTCACATAATTGTGCACTTCTATCGGTATGAGTAATTTTCCTTAATTTATGTTATTATTTGTCTCTACTCTTATGGGTTGAATTCTGATTTCTGAGTAATTATTTACTCAGAAATCTATCTTGTAAAACTGATTTAGTGAATAGTGATATGTTGTGAACTATTTCTACATGTTATTGTTTAATTATTTAAGTTATTGACTAAATGATCAATATCATTTTGAGAACTACTTCCTTAGTGTTGTTGATTAATTATTTCAGTTATGAGGTCTCTAAATAGAATGTGTTTGGTACTCACAATGTCAGTTAATTGAACTACTTTGTTAGCTTGATATTCATTTAAAACAAACATATTTAAATCTCAATTATTTAAAACATCTTGCTCTCTGTTGGGATAGATCTATATCTGCCTAATTGAGATAGGATTAAAATAGTTTCTTTTGTTTGCATCTTAGAATAATATTACATTTAGATTAAATTTTACATCCCTAAAAAGTCCTCTTCCCAAAGAGACAAAACTTTAGTTGTGGCCTGGCTAAGCCCAAATTAGCTTAAGGATCACTTTCTTGTCCGATGGTCAAGAGAAATGATATGATATCTCTTTCCCAATGGTAGAAAAAATTCATATTTTAAGCCAATGGATATTGAGAGAAGGTAATTGAACTTATTTAAACCAGTCAGAGCCACCATTCCAAACAAAAAAGGAACTGCTTTAAGGTTCGGACTGGGTGGTTATCCCCCATGTTGTTGCAGTGAATTTCTAGGCCTTAACAGATGGAAAGGCAACTCGGGCCGAGTTTTTGGACTGCAAAGGAAAGGAAGCTGATGCCCAAGTTGTTGCGGGTCCTTTTATAGTATACAAAGTTAAGTATTTTATAATTTAGGCTTTTGAAATTTCGAATTAGATGTAAACTAGCTTCAAGATTCATTGCATTAGATTTAGGATTTCGACGTTTTGAACCTACTAGTGCAGTTCATCATCAGGAAAGAGAAATCACTCATCTAGATCTAGATGTAATCTATGAGTTGTTTGCAGGTAATGACCTCATTTGTCACTTCAATGGCCTATGGTCGCATACAATAGACCTTTACCATTAGGTTCACTCAACTTGGATTAAAGCATGCAGGGTCCTCTTCTAATCCAAGGGTGTCTTCATCGTCATTTTGAGGAGGATGTCGATTAGCAGAATGCTCTTTCCAAGAGGCCCTGTTTTTGGGGAAAATTTGGGCTCTTCTTAACCCCTTGGTTTCTATATTTTAACCCCTCCACAACTATGATCACAAAGCTACCTATTTAGGTTAGGCTTCCGAATTCGCTAGCCCATCTATGACATTCTCCAATGTCTCTAGGTATTGGAAACACCTTGGGTGATTTTTTGAAAGAAGATCCCTCATGAGGCCAGTGTGGAGTCTTCACCTATGGTAGGATTTGTGTAGAAATTCACATCAAAAAAGGATTGCATGACAAAATTAACTTGAAAATAGGTGATTTTCACCAGACCCAACAACTAAACTATGAGAACACTGCTTTTTGATGTCGACTTTTCCATTAAACATGTCATCTTCAGAACTCTTGTTCTAAAAAACAAGCGAAACAAAAGTCGAGATCTAAAGCATGGAAGTCATGCAACCTTCTTCCTTGAGAAGAGGAGGATTCCTCTTCCTCATATCAGGAAGATGATGAGTCTGATGACATGCTCCCACTTGATGAGGCCTAGAATTTAGATCTTCAAAATCCTTGTGAAAAAGCTTAGAAGTTCCAATTTTTGTCAACCAAAAGATAATAACTTAGTAATAATGCTCCAAGGAGTTCCATGAAGTGCACCCATGAATCAATCTCCTCGGACTCTGACAAGGATGCTTCCTTATATTTTCAAAAAAATCTTAAGGTAGCTTTGGTAGCCACACTTGCAGAAGGTTGACCAAAGTAGTAAATAAGAAAGGAAAGAAAGGATGCACTAGTGATCAACCCAAAACTATGTGATTCCAATGGTTCTAATTTTTCGTTTTCTAGATGTGTTCTCTACCTTGTTTCATGGCCATCCTTAGGTTTGTTCTATTTATGGCCATATTCAGGGTGGTTCTATCATATGACCATCATATGCTATCAATGTAAAACTTTTTATATTAATATAAAACTTTTTGTACTCACTTACAAAAAACAATGTTGCAACCTAATGTCGTTTACATAAAAATAAAAATGTAATTAAATAAAAATATTATTGTAATGTAATGAAAACAATTAAATCAATAAAAATAAATTAAAAATAACCATATAAAAATAAAATAAAAAATATCCATGGTATTGTCCCATAGTATTCATCTCGAATATAGCCTATTTAGAGGAGAAAATTAAACCAAATAACACATGCTATTGTCCCATGGTATTCATGTCGAATATAGTCTATTTAAAGGAGTAAATTAAACCATCCTATACATCTTTTTTAACTCGGGATCTACCAAGCCAAGAGGGATCAAATACCTGGAGATACATTGGTAGATTTAGAATTAAGATGAATCTTGGTTGGTTTTAATACTATAAAAAAAAATTAAAAATGTGCATATTAAATTACTTGTTTAGAATTATGATATTATTACATCAGAAGAATACGAGAATTAATGATTTAGGTCAAAATGATATTAATACTGAAATACATTTATCTTATTTTAAATTACTATTAAAATAATATCAAATTAGAATATATTAAATTAAAGTAGAATAAGAACATGATTAGGATTAAGAAAAAATAATATGACCATTGGGAAAGGAGAGAGGATGTGAACGATATTAATTAAGAATTGTTAGAATAAATAAAATAGATTAATTAATTACAAGAGTTACAAGAGACCGAGGAACAAATAAATTAGTAAAAAAGAATAATTTTATTACTAAGAGGAAAGGGGAATATATATATATATATATATAATTAATTTAGAATAATAACAAATTAGAATAATAAGAAATTGTGGGTCAATGGAAGAAGTAATACAGATAAAATGATGAAATAATGTTAAAGAGGAAAGGAAGATACATATAATTTAAATTATTAAGTTAGAATCAAGAATAATACTAGCAATTGCACCACATGTTGCAAAGGAAACGCTGTAAAGAAATAACATAGGAAATATTAGTATAGAGGAAAAAATATGTGATATGTTATGTGATTTAATTGAATATTAACTTATAAATATGAATTTTTTTATTTAAAAGAAATTATAGGTCTCGAGAATTGTTTGGATAAAAATTTGGTTTGGTTTTTTGGGCCACACGGCAGAAATTTTTTTAGCACATATTTATGGAATGTTAAGGATGAACTTTGAAGTAATTAAAGCAATAATTCCTTGGGTTAAGATAGGGGACATACTTACCAAGTATTTTTTCAAATACCTCCCTTTTAAGGTGGTTATAGATCATGTTGGGGCTCTTAAAATTATAATGAACGATAGAAACACTACCCTTGTGAGAACTTAAAAAAGAGATTGTTAATTTGGCACGTATTTATGGAATGTTAAGGATGAAATTTGAAGTAATTAAAGCAATAATTCCTTGGTTTAAGATAGGGGACATACTTACCAAGTCTTTTTTCAATTACTTTATAGGTATATGATTTGATTTACAATGATAGGCTGTATTTTTAGCCAAATGAATTGCACTTTGACTATCACAAAATAACTTTATGTTGTCTTGCAACCTACCAAACTCACCAAACAAACCTTTCAACCAAACCGCTTCTTTGCAAGCATGTGAAGCAGCTATGTATTATGCTTTTGTAGTGGATAATGCAACAATGTTTTGTAGCTTTGACATCCAGCTAATAGCTCCACCTGCAAGAGTAAAGACATATCCCGAAGTTGACCTTCTCTTTTCCAAATCGCCTGCAAAATCAGAATCAACATATCCGCAAACAAATTCACTACTTTTGTCATAAGTGATACAATAATCACTTGTGCCTCTCAGATACCGAAGCACCCATTTCACTACTGCCCAGTGTTCTTTCCCTGGATTTGCCATATACCTACTGACAACCCCAACTGCATGTGAAATATCTGGTCGTGTACAGACCATCGCATACATCAAAGTTCCTACTGCATTAGCATAAGGTATTCGAGACATATATTCCTTTTCTTCATTTGTGTTAGGACATAAACTTGAAGAAAGCTTAAAATGGGAAGCTAAAGGGACTGAAACTGGTTTCACATTGTTCATACCAAACCTTAAGAGTATTTTCTCAATATACTTCTCTTGTGATAACCACAGCTTACCATTGCTCATGTCTCTGAAAATCTCCATGCCCAAAATATGTCTTGCTGCTCCTAGATCTTTCATATCAAACGTCCTAGCCATCTGAGCCTTTAACCTGTTGATCTCAGTTATGCTTTTGCTTGCTAAAAGCATATCGTCAACATATAATACTAAGATAATGAATATGCCATTACTTAATTTCTTAAAGTAAACACAATGATCATATTCACTTCTTATATAATTTTGACTCATCATGAAAGAATCAAATTTCTTGTACCATTGTCTCGGCGACTGCTTCAGACCATACAATGATTTCTTGAGCCTGCAGACAAATTTCTTGTTGCGATTTTGAACAAACCCTTCAGGTTGTTCCATATAAATCTCCATGTAAGAATGCAGTCTTAACATCTAGTTGTTGTAATTCTAAATCAAGTAAAGCAACTAATGCTAAGACAATCCGAATTGAAATAATTTTAACAACTGGTGAAAATATCTCATGAAAGTCAATTCCTGCTTTCTGAGAAAAACCTTTCGCGACCAGCCTTGCTTTGCACCTATATTCTTTATCATCAACACCCCTTTTCAATTTGGAAACCCATTTACATCCTATAGTTTTTCTGTCTTTAGGAACTTCTACCAGGTCCCATGTGGCATTATTGTCTAATGCCTTCATCTCATCCTTCATAGCTTCTTTCCACTTATCACTGTTAGAACCTTCTACAGCTTCCTGATAGCATAAAGGTTCATCATCATTAGTGGTTAAAGCAACTGAAGTAACATAATCATCATACCTTTTAGGAGGATGTCTGATTCTCGTGGACCTTCTTAAAGATGTTTCTGGTTCTTCCACAATTTGCTGATTATTATCTGTAGGAACTTCTTCATGATCTTCATCTGAAACTTGTTCATCTTTACTATCATCAGTATTTGAACTGGTTTCAAACTGAATATGTTGAAACTTAGGTACATTTTCCTGTTTCAATTTAATATCTACATCTGGATTATCGAGTGAAGATTCATTGAATTTAACATCTCTGTTAATGATGATCTTGTGAGTAGTAGGATCCCACAACCTGTATCCCTTAATTCCATCACCATATCCAACAAAGATATATCTTTTTGATTTAGGATCTAATTTAGAACGCTGATGTTTCAGAATTAGAGCATATGCATCACAACCAAAAACTTTCAGTTTAGAATAATCACAAGGATGACCTTTCCATACCTCTTGAGGAATTTTGCATCCTATTGCAGTTGATGGTGATCGATTTATCAAATAGCAAGCCATAGATACTGCTTCTGTCCATAATTCCTTCTGCAAATTTGCATTACTTAGCATACTTCTTGCTCTTTCTAAGAGAGTCTTGTTCATGCATTCAACAATTCCGTTTTGCTGAGGAGTATAAGCAGTAGTTCTATGTCTTTCGATCCAAACTTCCTTGCAATAATTATCAAATTCCTTTGAATTAAACTCACCACCATTGTTAGTTCTTAAACATTTAATGGTTCTTCCAGTGATGTTTTCTACTAATGCTCTAAACTGCTTGAAAAATGTGAATACATCAGACTTTCTTTTTAACATGTAGACCCATACTTTTCTAGAGAAATCATCTATAAAAGATACAAAATAAGATGATCCTTCATATGAGGTTGTAGGAGATGGACCCCAAACATCAGAATGGATATAATCAAGGATTCCTTTACTAGTATGTTTTCCAGTTTTAAATTTCTGCTTGCTTTGTTTCCCATATATACAATGTTTGCAGAAATCTAACTTAAAAGACTTTAAACTAGGAAGTAACATATGATCAGATAAAAATTTTAATCCTCTTTCGCTCATATGGCCCAACCGTTGATGCCATAGTCGAATAGAATCACTGTCGTTTTCAGATACAGTAGAAGCATGATCTGCCTCTGTTCTTCCTTCTAACTGAAAAATATTTCCAACCTTCTTTGCTTTCATTACTAATAGGATTCCTTTGTAAATTTTCATTACTCCACCTTGAATAAAAGTTTTATATCCATTTGTGTCGAACACTCCTAGAGAAATAAGATTTTTTTTGAGTTCAGGCACATGTCTTACATCAGTTAAGATTTTATTTATCCCATAAAACATTTTAATCTGGATGCTTCCAATTCCCACAACATTACATGAGACATCATTGCCCATGTAAACTACTCCATCATTAATTTATTTATAAGATTTAAACCATTCTTTATGAATGCACATGTGATTGGATGCACCAGAATCTAATAGCCAATGTTGATCATGATTTAACAAATTAAATCATAGACCTTCATCACTTATACCTGAACCGGATGCCGAACCTGAACCTGTATCTGTCGTATTTGCCTCTTTATTTTCTGTTGAAGAGTCTCCTTTGGATGTTTGTTGTCTCTTCCAACAGTCCTTCTTCAAATGTCCCGATTTTCCACAAAACCAACATTTTAGCTTACTCTTCTTCCCTTTCGATTTTGACCGAGAGTTGTTTTTATGACTGAAGCGTTTTTCTTTAGAACGAACTCTAACCATCATTACTTCTGATGTAGAGGTTTCTAAATTTGACCTTTTCTTGGTTTCTTCAGACAACATAGCTCCAACAACATCATCAAATTCAAGGGTTTTTGATGAACTAAGACTTATAGAAGTAACAAAATGATCCCATGACTCAGGCAGAGAACATAATAAAGTTACAGCTTTATCTTCTGAATCAAATTTTACTTCTATGCTATCTAACTGCACCAAGAGAGTATTAAAGGTATTCAAATGATCAATTATTGTCGTACCTTCCTTCATGCGCAAGCTATACAACTGTCTTTTCAGAATAATCTTGTTGGTTAAGGATTTAGTCATGTACAGTTTTTATAGCTTTGTCCATAGACCAGCGGCTGTTTTCTTTGACATGATGTTAAATAAAACATCATCCTCCAAACACAATCGTATGCCGCTCAGTGCTCTGTCATCGATGTCACTCCATTCGTCATCTGTCATGGCGAAAGGTTGTTTGGATTTTCCCAAAAGTGCCTTCGCCACACCTCGTTGTACGAGTAAATCGTGCATATTGACTTTCCAGATTTCGAAGTTATTTTTCCCATTAAACTTCTCAATCTCAAATCAAGGACTTTGAGTTTTTGACATTTTTACCTTCTTCTCTATGGATTCTTAATTGCCTTTTAAATAAAAAAGAGCATGAAAAAGCATTCAAAAAATTTTAATTTCCTTTTAAATAAAACAAAGGGCATACACTGTCATATGGAGTTAGCGCGGCTCTGATCTTTTCTCCAATATAACAGAAAATTTTCCTAGCAGCCTTGCTTTAAGACCCTATTCCAATAATATGCCGACTACCACAGCACCCTCACTGACCAGCATTGCTGGCAAGCATACGCACCGGTGTCTTCAATGCAAGAGAAGCTACAATGGTATATACACAGCCCTATAATTTAAATCAAAGCATACCATTTGTACTAATTAAGGACAGCAAAAAACTTATTGACTCTCTTTGTGCGGAACATAAGATTTCAATGGCGTTCGAAGGAAAAAAAAAAAAAAAAATCACGTCCATGCTCTTGCAGGAATTGCCCAATTTCGGAAAAGAGTTCAAGTCCATCATTTGAAATGATGAATCGGCCTCCACCTTCGACAGCTTCTCAGTTTATACTTTACGCATAGGTTTGCACCAGCTCACGCACAATGGTCTGGGCCTTCACGCAAGCTGCCTCAGCCTTCATGCGCAGTTCGTTTGACCAAAAAAACGACTCACGAACATGCCACACCTCACGATCTCTTACTTGGGATTTCCCCGTTTTCACTTCTGGGATCTCTCCGCGTCTTTTCTTCGTCGACGGAGAACGGTCCTGTTTGCCCTTAACTCTTCAAACACATGTAATCTGTGCTGCTCTTAGTCCTCAAGACTTCCATGAACAGTACGTTCTTCAACAAATAAGATGTGAGTTCTCGATTATGCGCAACAGCATAAAAAACAAATTAAGTGCTCGTATTCAAATATTCATGACCGTGCCCTCTCAACAATGGCCGACAACAATGTACCACAAGCTTATGTAAGCTCGCACACCAAATGCTCATACCAATTGACAAAGTGTTAACAACGAAACTAAAATAAAATTGATAATCACAACATAAATGAAGACAACAAATTTTAACGTGGTTCACCCAACCAATCTGGGCTACATCCACCAAACAGAGGTATTGGCATTCTTATTCTTCAACAGGAGATTACAACAACAGATTTTCACATCTGCACTTCCTCTTCCTCTCACCTCACATTTCATATATTTTGCCTCTACAGGGTTACAATTTATAGATGAGAGAAGAAACTGAATAATTAATTCTATCACAACAAAATACGATAGAATATCTCCTCATCAGGATTTGATGCAATTAGTTTAGGAACAAATCCTATTGTTGGCATATTCATGAGATTTTAGCCAAATTAATATCCTAAAATCTCAACACCTTTTAAGGTGGTTATAGATCATGTTGGGGCACTTAAAATTATAAAGAACAATAGAAACACTACCCTTGTGAGAATTTGAAAAAGAGATTGTTAATTTGGCACATATTTATGGAATGTTATGGATGAACTTTGAAGTAATTAAAGCAATAATTCCTTGGATTAAGATAGGGGACATACTTACCAAGTATTTTTTCAAATACCTCCCTTTTAAGGTGGTTATAGATCATGTTGGGGCTCTTAAAATTATAAACAATTGTAGAAACACTACCCTTGTGAGAATTTAAAAAAGAGATTGTTAATCTCTACAAATAATTTTTTAGTTTCAAATAATGTCAGAAAAAGGAATGATAGCCTCATTGATAAGAATTTATGTATTCACAAGAAAGATAACACAAGAACAACAACATGCATGTAACCAAAAATTAACATTGAATAAGTAGTGGTTTCATTAAAGAGTGTGTAATTGATGATATATCACTTAAAAAAAGTATCCTTACTTTTCAAAGTCTAGATATGATGTGACCATTTATTCAAATCTAGTTTGAGTGAATAAAATGTGCAGGAAGATTAGTCAACAAAATAAACTGTTTTACTCGAGTCTCGAGTAACTGAACTTAAAGAACAATTTTAGTGTTGATCCTTTTTTGTGAAAATTCTTAACGTTAAAATTGTTTGATATATTTTTTAAGATTTTTATTAAAATTGTTTAATATTACTTTAATTTTTCTTTTTTCTTTTAGCTAAAGTTTCCAAGATTAAATTTGTTTTTAACTTTTTATTCAAGGTTTCTTTGATTAAAATTGTTTATTACTATCTTAATTTTTCGTTTTAATTGAATTTTTTTGTAAGTTAAAATTATTTAATATTATTTTAATTTTTTAAATTAAATTGCTTAATATTTAATTTATAAAGAGAAATTCTCTTCATATCTTTTCTTCCATCTTTATTTTCTTTGAAATTAGAATTTTGTTATTATTTAACACTTACATTGAATTCCGGAATAATATTTTCTTCCATATTTATTTTCTTTGAAATTAGAATTTTTTTATTATTTAACATTTACATTGAATTCCAGATTTATTCCGTATATCGAGAGGATTCTGTCCATGTTCGTCCATGTTCTTGTAGGCCCATTGTAGTTTTTTGGTATTAGCACTTCGTCCCATATGTGACCTGATTGGTGTCTGTATGGATTCTCCATGTTGTCTACCGTGACTACCTCGACACTATCCCCATGCCTGCGAAATGGCAATGAATAACATAAATTATTTGTTTGAGGGACCAGGGGCTGCAAAATGTAAATGAATAGTTTGCAATGAATGAATGGCATGCTGTAATATGAATAAATTCTTCAATTCACCGGGTGTGAAAGGAGATCTTATAGGGAAAAGAGGAAAATTCATAGAGAGTGGAGATTTTAACGTTTGAGAAGTTATCCTATTCTCATTTTAATCCCTTCCCAATCAAGTCAGCAATGGAGAGAAAAAGGTAATCCGGAGAAAAAGGTAAAGAATATGAAGGTTGCAGCTATTACCATTAGCAAAGGGAGGAAAAGTGGGAAAATGGATCAACCAACCATTATGATATATCATGGTGTAGTGTGGTAAAGATCATGGTATGTATGGTAAAGTTGGAATTTATTTCATGTATCGTACAACACTCACAACCAAGAAACACTCAACCAATCGATTTGGAAGAGCAAGGCTGGATAACATATAAATGAACCAGTCAATCTGGAAGATCAAGGTGGTATAACATACAAATGGAGTAGAGAAAATTAATATTCATACAATTACTAACAGATACAAGTGGACTGGAGAGAATTTATAGTCATTCAATTACTCACAGTTTGTTGATCCATGGTTGTGGAACATCTTTGGAAGCGATGACAACAAGGTGTGCGTCCACATTGAGACGATGGAGGGATCGAAGCATTACATGCACAGCCACATAAAACTCATAGTCTCTTGGTTTCCCCATGTGCATCATTGTCGCGTAGGCATTTCTTAGAGGTGGCTTTTCCGAATTCACAACAACCCACGCATGAATTATCATGAACATACATATAACTAATAATGCATTGCGGGAATTGATCCCCCAACCTCTTGAATCCATACTCAATGCTACAGAAGATAATCGATTGCACCTGCTGTAACGCGAAAATCCGAAAATCTGTGTGTCAGCACAAATGCAGGGGGGGCTCAATTTTTTTTCCCAAATTTACAAATTTATTTGTAAGAAACAAAGTTAAAGGGGGATTTGAATGCAAAACTCAAATATTAAACAAAGGAGGGCTCCCACAATTCAAAAGCAGTCGTTAAATATTTGGGCTGACATTATAGGGGAGCGCATTGTGGGAACGGGATTTGAAATACAAACCTCTGGCATCTTTATTCATATGCCTATTTAAAGAACTGTAATGGAATCAACACAACTTTCTGGATAATTTAATTAAATAAAGTCAAATCAGCTTCAAGCCTAATTTTCAGGCTCCCCCCAAAAGCACCTTTAATTGACAGGTCATAGATCTACCACATACTTGTTTTATAGAATCAAACTCAATTAGCCCTTGGTTTCCCAGACCTCAACTCTCTGCATCTCCCACATCGCTACAAACAATCGGTTTCCTCCTACAGACAACGAGGTAATTTGATGGCCTCTCTTGCTGTGCTCAATAAAATTCCTTCTGAATTTCTTCTCCTCCACCTCCGTCGATGACTTCGAGATTACAGGAACCTCCGACCAAACCTCTAGATCCTCTCCCCTGTTGCAGAAAATCTGTCTGTCATAACTCAAGATCTTGGCATCAGGCATACCCCCTTGAACAGCCAAGGCAGGGTTCATCTCTGTGAGAGGAATCCACAGATTCCGCAAATCCGATAATTGCCTGAGGTCTGCCATTGCAAGGTTGCCTCTTATAACATTCACCTTGATGAGACTGCTAAAATACTTTCTCACCGCCACATCTGTGAAGGATAAAAATACCCAACATAATGCTCTAAAAAATGGCCATGCCATTAAAACAAATTAGCAGGAGAACAACGACATAAATCGCAATGAAAAAAAGTAGACCATATCATACCATGGTAAAATAGGGAGGCCTCGAACGTACCTTCCAGATTAAAAAGGGTTTCCAAGACCAGTGCCAATCTATAGAGATTCCTTGAATTTAGCCAATTGTGTGCCATGTACTTCAAGAATTAAACCAGTTTTCAACCTGAAACGGGCTGAAACAGGCTCATCCGTAGAAGACTCCATAGAAAGCTATTGTTTTAGAAGTCGATTATTTTTAAAACTATTTTCTTATGTAACTGATTAATAATAACAATATTTAATTCTTAAGGTAAAGAATGTTTCAATCGTCTAACATCAAATCAATGGTGCATAATGTTACACGTGGGAATTAGGAGATTTGTTTTCAAATAAGATGATTTACAGCGTAATTATTAATTAGGATAGATTAGAGAAGTATATGATTAGGATAAGAAAGGATAAATTGGAATAATTAAAATGGAGTAACTAATAATTATTATTTTAAATTGTAGAATTTAAATTGGATAAAAATAATTAGGTGTATATCCGGAAGCGGGTGGAGGAAATTGGTCATATTAGGGGATGGGGGCCTATCTCTTTCTTGTAGCTTGCACTAGGGTATAAGTGGCATATTGGTAGCATGCAAACCATAATGCATGAAATTTTCGAGATCTTTGGCAGTAGTTTTATGTGTGGGTTAGTGAGGTTAGTTTCAGAATTTTTGGGTTTTTTTATGAGCATTAGTGAGTGTGGAAAGGGTTGTGAAATGACTGAGCAGGAAACCACTACTCCCCCATGTCATGTTACTTGTGAATAATTATGAATGCGGGTAGGGAATCCTTTGTGGTGTTTCATACTACTGAAGCACCAAGTCTGGGACCCGAGGAAGGCTGGTAGTTGGGGCACACTTCGCTATTGGGGAAGCTTAGTCTTGAGGAGTAAAAAATTGGTTCCGATTAATGGTGGTGAGATTTTTCATTAGTTTTTTTTAGTTGTTAGCCTATTACACCTTTTCAAACTTTTTTGGGGGATTTCATGTGTGCTTATTCCAAAAATATTGGTTTTGGTGTTTTCAAGGTACGCTTTCTTTTAAAAATTCTTGTTTCCTCTTATCAGTCACATGGGATTTCAAGGCTATAGTTTCAATTGTGTTTTAAATTGAGGGTCTAAATCCCATCCTTGGTCTCTAGGGTTTGCATGTGGGTTTCGAGAGTCTTGTATGATTAATCAAGGCCTCCCATCCAAAGGCGGGAATATAAGTAGGAGAGGTTTTGGGTGTGGTGGGCCTAGAAATTTTATCTAGTTGTATTATTATCCATGTGAATTGGTCTTAAGATGGTATACTTAGCCTGTAGCATCTAAGGGTAGAGTCATCCTTGTAACGCCACTACTATGGTGTTTGGGGATTGTGGGAGCCACCTCGGGTGTGTCTAGATTTTCTGGAAAGAAATAAAGCCATTACAGGGTGGAGGGTATTAGCTTTGATTTGAGGCAGTCTGGGAGTCAAGGGAGGTGTATTTTGGTGGAGGTTGTAACAATCCCAGGTTAAAATTTCATGTAATAAAGTGAATAAGGGAAAAACTAATACCAAGGTCATGGAATACGTATTCCAAGTTTAATGTTAGGATAAAAATCCAAGTGGGTGTTCATTTTGGTTTATTATGGCTAAGGAAATTAGAAAAAGGTATTGGTAAAGGATTTGAAATGGAAAAGAGGAATTAATTTGTACTTTATTTATGAAAATAAAGGAAATTAGGAGGAAAAGGAGGTGAAAGGTCACATAATTGCATGAAAGTAAATTTGAAGGGAAAGTAGAGGAAAATGAAGAACATAGAGGCCTCAATGATAAAAAGGCTTATGAGGATCAATTGACAACCATTTTGTCAGTTCAGTTTTGGATCTCTCTCTCTTTTCTCGTACTCTTTCACACTTAGAGAATTCGTGGAGCGCTCTAACATTAGAGAAAGAAAGGAAAGGAAGACAAAGGAATGACAAAGAAAGCAAAGGACAAGCAAGGAAAAGTTGGATCAGGAAGATTTAGCGTACATACTTGTAGGTAACAGGTTGCATGTGTGATTTCCTAGTTGGTTTATGGATGGATGGTACATGCATGTATGTATTTGGTTCTCTTCCTATCAGGCATTGTTTTTTCCAAGTGTGACAGCGGATTCAACCTTGCCTTTCCATTTCTGGATAACCATGGTGTGATGTCATTCTTTCATTCGGTTGAGCTTTGGATTTCCAGATGGTTTTGGAACTGGGTGAGGTGGTCTCGAGAAAATTCCCAAGGGCCTAGGAATCCCATGACCGGTTTTGGTGGGATTGTGGCAAAGCATGAGGCTAGAGATGGGAAAATTCCTTAAGGTATTGGTAAAGAAATTTGGAGGCATCCAAGATTATTTTGGGCCTAGGAATCCCTTGACCAGTTTTCATGGGATTGCAATAAATCATGGTGGTTTATGTTTTTATTTTGGGCATAGGAATCCCTTGATTAGTTTTGTCAAGTTTGCGGTAAATCATAGTGGTTAATGTTCTTGTGCTGATCCTAGTGATCCCTTGACCGGTTTTGGAGGGATTGTGGTAAACGCTAAGGGTGGAGGTGGTTTAATATACAGGAATTATTTCTTTTTTTTCTTTTCGAGTCCCACATTCATGCTTTGAATATGGCATGTGGGTGATTGGCTGAAATAAATATTTGGTTCAAATCAATCTATGGTTGAGTTGTACGTGGAAGTCCCTGAATTGTTTGGATTTTTCATATGTTAATAAGAGCTATTTCCTCTTTTATTTAATGATTATTTATACTTGTTATTATGTGGCTTTGATGGTCGTTATATTATGGTTATTATTTTGGTTATATGTTAGTTATAAGCATGGTTTCATAATAGTTTGTAGTTATGGCTCTTGACATTTTTGATTAAATGATGAATTTTTAATGAATGCATAAGCTAAAAAATGTTATTATAGCTATTATGAGAGGTAATTAGACCTTCTTGATGATTCTCAGACAAGTATTACACTCTTATGCTCAATATGCATTCATGACTTGTATATTACATGTTCTTAACGTGTTTGATGAAACGAAAGTCCTAGTTAGGCTTGGTTAGGTCAAGTTTGTGGTTCAAAATTGTATATTTATCCTTTTCAATGAGTTACTTATCTTTCTGGAAAGTGTCAGGAAGTTTTGGGAAATGGTCTTAGGTTGAAAATCCAGGACCACACCCTCCGAAATGAGGAATTTAGGTCACAACCACTACCTGATAGGCTTATGAATACAGTTGGAGGCCATCAACTCCATGAAGGCCTTGAAATGAATGCAGTTGGGATAACAAGTCAGAAAAAGGCTTTCCAACTCATGATTTGGGCACTGGGAGTAGCTGTTTGGCTCCTGGGTGTCATGTAGCTCTTGAGGAAGGTCAGTAAGGTTCTAGTTTGTCGATTCCACTTCCTTAACTTTACTTATGGGGTTGAGTCATGTTATAGTATCTATCCATCTCATGTTTACCTCAGAAGGCTAGTGAAAGTGGGTAAATGTGAGAGGTGGTGTTTACATATTGGTATTAGAGAAGATTACCATTCTTTTTAGGTGATGTCTAATACCAGATTGGTATCAGAGCATGGTTAAATACTTGGGCCAAATGGGCATAATTCTTTTGTCATGCATCCATGTCACCAATCTATATGTTTGTTATGCATGCATTGTATCTAATTGGTGTTATAGTTTGTGACATTATGCATATTAAGTGGGATGATTATTGAGATGATGTTGATATATTGATATGATCATGTATTCATATATGTATTATGCTAATCTGGATTGATTTTTCAGATGAGGTATCCTCGCTTGAACTTCACTCAGGTATGCTAGTTATGTTGTATTTGGTTATTTGACATGGTATGTTTGTAGGAAGAAGAAGATCAAAGATGACTAGAAAAATGGTGGATTACAGTTCACGAGACTCTCCTTACAAACCAGATGAGAAGCCAAGAGATGATTACTCTCCAGATATAGTAGACACCTTGAGAATTTTAAAGGCATATATCAGAAGTTGCAAAGGAGATAATGGAAGAATCATTCAGTCACAGGAAATACTCACTAGGGCACAAAAGAAACAAGCATAAGTAAATGTAGTTATCCTTTAGAGTTTGTCAAACTTGCAAAGACATGGAAAAACATGGATCAATTATTTAAAGGAGGACGAGACTAATGGGGCATATGGTATCAAGTAATGTGGTGGGAACAGGTCGTACAGAGATGACATGGTTAGATATGGAAGATCCTTAGATACACCTGATAGGAGAAGAAGTGGACATGGGTTCTACTCTAGTTCTGTTTCATACAAGTATCATGGTCATCATTGCTATCATCTTTATAGAAGGAGTGACAGGGGATATTTTCCATATGAGTTAAAGAAAGCCAAGCCACCTACATTAAATTGAGAGTTAAAAAAATCAAAACATATAGAGGCATGGTTACTTGGGATGAATAAATTATTTGAGTTGCATGACTATACAGAGAAAATGAAGGACAAGATAGCTTTTTTCAGCCACAAAGGGAAAGAAAGCCTCTAGTGGGAAGATGTGAAACATATCAGAGACATCTGGACAGAGGAGTTAAGTTGGCATGAATTTAAGAGAATTTTCAGGAAGAAGTACTTTTCAAAGAGGTACTATGACAGTAAGGCCAAATAGGTATATGAGTTGAAGATGGGATCGATGACAGATGATGAGTACATGAACAAGTTTCTAGAGTTTTTGAGGTATGTGTCATATACTAAGGATGAGAAAACAAAATTTCAGAGATTTTTCAGTGGATTCCCATTAGAATTTAAAGATTGGATTGAGTATGATGAGCCTCGGTCATTAGAGGAAGTCATTGGGAAGTTGAAACACTGTTATGAATAATCGAAGTGTTAGACTGTTACACGGACAAAACCCTCTCATGGAGAAGAATGATCTCCCTAGATTCCTAAGGGAAAACTAGAAACAAACATACAATTAAATAAATATTTCCCTAAGCCTACTTTGTTTGAATCATAAAATCAAGGAGAATGGCTACCTTACCTATTTTAGAAATTCTTGATGGAGATCCCCACTCTGTCCCAATGCAGCTCCTTAACGTGTGATAAGATATGAAATTACAAAAATAAAAGGGACCAAAGGCATATGCAATAAAATGACTCAAACAAGTTTAACCTAATTATCAATTAGATTAGAAATTGATATCATCTTAATGAATAAATAAAAGTAAAATAAAACATTCATCATTTCAGTAAGACATTACAATGGAAAAAAGGATTCATTTGTACTAATTCAGAGATAAAGAAGAGCCTTACAATCTTTGCCTTGATGTCATGAGATTCCTCCCAAATGCCTCCAACCCTCTCCTTGGATGATAAGCTTCCCAATCCAAATTCAACATCATAATACTACATTTTTTGAACCTTTCTAACCCTCTAGCCTCTACTCAATTTATAGGCCAAGTAGAGAAAGTTTCAGATCCAAAAGAGAAGGGTGAGATATACTAATAGTCATATTAGGGTTCCTTGATATAAGGGAATTAGCTCCATGATGTGAGGGGTATGGATTTAATAGATATGACCAAGAAGCTTCCAATTGGGATATATTCACCCAAAAAGGCTTCTAGAATTTACTTTTTATTTTTTACTTTTCATTGAGTCATGTGCATGGTCAACAGTGGAAGACAAAGCATAGTTTTGCATGTGTTTCAATGGAAGAAACTCCAAATGCATGGAAACTGACTAGGAAAAGTTCACAGGTAATACTCGACAGGTTAAAATACCTTGTTACCGAAAATTCATAATTTATTAAATGGTTTTAGATATTTGACTTGCAAGGGAGTGCTTTGAAACATGTTTATGGATGGCAAGAGATCCATTTTAACTATCAAGTTTCATGGTGAAAAAATTACATCTAACATATTGCCCCCTAAAGTGTGAAGTCTGAAAAAAACATTAAAATATTGAAGCACTTTATCATGCAAAATAGTGGACCAGAGACGATGGTCAGAAACTTGCAACATTCATTCAAGGATTTCAATGTAATATATATAATCATCACTTAGGTTGGAATTCCCATACTCAGAGTAAAGCTAACTCTATGAACAAGATTAGAAATAATCTAGAATCATATCAATAGTAGACATAGTATGGATGCAACCATAATGTTATGAATCTGTCTACATAATCATGGATACATAACTCCTCCCAGCCTGGATGGATGAAACTAGATCCAGGGTCTTGATCCCATCTCTTGATCCGTAGTACGAATATGACCATGTGAACAAATGTCCTGAATTCGAACATGGAAGATACCACTTGATTACTGGTCAATGATGTGAACCCTTAACAAGTGTGAGATAAAACACCAATAATGATAATGGCTCTCAAGGTACTCTCAATACAATCTATGAAGTGTGATTAGATGTCCTAAAGTCGAACACTCAGAGAATCATTTGATCGAAGGTCAATGATGAGAACATATCGTCAAAGGTGAGAAACCTGCCATTAAGGCATGTAGGCCTCAAGGTACTGAAAATGGTTTCTAGATCAACTTCCTAGATAGTGAGTTAAAGTCGATAGGAACTGATCCTTTGCAAGAGAGTCTACGACACAAAACTTCATGTCAAGTTTTGATTTTTTTTTTTTTGCAAGGAATGACTTAGAGATGGACTGATGCAATTGAGGGAAAAAATTTGCCAAGGAATATGAACTGAGGTTGAACTTATCTTGAACACATGGCAAATGTGAAAATTGACTTGGACACATTTGAATCAACAAAAATACCCAAAAAATAGCTGAAGACTTTCATTGAGGTTTTATTAACTGTAAGACAAATGGATTTCCCAACCCGAACACAAGTATGATAGAGTGTCGTGTTCAAGAGTGACATAGTGCCTTATAATCAATGAAAAAATGAATACTCTTTGCCAATCCCCCTGCCATTACTAGCAAGTACCTCTTTATTTTTTTCAAGCTTGATGAGGATAACATTTGCTTCTCCAGTAAGCTCATCCTTCGGATGAGTCCTTCAAAGTATTTTTAATGAACCCTAGGAAGGAGTGGTTCAGTCTCGTCATGAATGAGGAGTCTTGTACTGTTTATATTTTATGTTTATAGTGTAGGGTTAACTCAATGCCATTTTTCATGTTTAAAGAGTTTGAAAATACATAAAAAAGAAAACTCATTCAATTCTTTCAACGTAAATTTTCAATGAGTTTGGAGAAAGTAAAACTTAGTGTTTTCTAGTTTTAGGGAGTGAGGAGAAAAACATAAGTAAAATCCATGGTGTTCTTTTTCATAAATTTAGCCCCTCAAGCCTGAAAAAGGATAAAATAATGCAAGAGAGAACACTATTGACCATAATTATTCAACGTATACCTTTTTCGTAAATATTCTAGTTCAGTCTGGGAAAGGGTAAACTTATACTAAATGTACGATTGTTCATTTACTTTTACGAGTTCAAATATTTAAGTACTTGGTGGCATTTTCATGTTTAGAGAGTCTTAAAAGGGCTTAAAAGAGAACTCCAGGGTTTTTCTTTTTCACATTTTTCGAGAGCCCGAAAAAAGTGATAAAATTTTTCTCATAGTCAAAATGGTCCATTTTTATGTTGTAACCTGTATTCTGGCCATTACACTTGATGAATTATCATAACCACTCAAAATTATAGTAAAAACATCAAAAATTGACTTTTAAAAGGTTAAAGGCGTAAAAAATAAATTTTTATTGACCTAACAACCTATAAAAGTTGAAAAAGTAATTTCATTTTTACTATTTTGAGTTTTAACCAATTTGAGAGCAGAAAAGAGGGTTTTTACCACAAAATTTCAGAGGTTTATTCCGAGCAAACCGATGGACCAATCCACGAGCCATTTTCTCTAGGTAAGTGATCTCATCATTAGCTTGTTTTTCATCCCATTAATTTTTTATTTTAATGATTGGTTTGATTTTTTGGGGGAGTTTAAGTTTTGAAAATTTGCCCACTAAGGTGCGCGGTTTCCCTTCACCAGGACCGTGCACATCGATAATTTTTTACATGCTGAGAAACATTATTTGCCCAGTTTATCTACTGATAAAATGCACAAATGTTCTCTATCTGTAAAGAAAAACTGCGTAAGCACTGAGGGTTTTAAAAAATAAATAAAAATACACCCCAAAACTTGCAAATTTCTCTCAAGAATTGTTCTAACACTCCTCAATCATAATTTTCAGGACTTTTGATCAATCATGTTGGAGTGGAGAGAGAGAGAACATGAAAAAAATGATGCGGAAGCTATGGATGATCCAGAAACCTTGCAATCTTTAAAAAATTGTGGTCTCTAGAAATATTGGATTATTCTGGAAATGAAAGCTTGACTAGAGCTCATGACACAGATGGTGAGGACCTAGGATGTCCAGGAATTTTTTTTTGTGATAGGGGATCATCGACTCACCATAGATGTTGATGATATGTACTCATTGATTGGGCTCTTCTGTAGAGGGATTGACATTTCTTTATTTGGCTAGAGACCAGGTGGAGAGACTACAACTTCATATTTTAGGCGATATTGTGTTGATGGAGTTGAGCTTAAGGATGGTAGGATTGATATCAAAACCATTGAGTGACTTAATTTGAGGACCATTTATTTTACAATCACCAAAATATGTGGAAGTTCAAAGATTCACATGTCCACAAAGGCCGAGATGCATATTACAGTGGAGTCTTCACAATCCACTATTTTCAACTGGCATGAAGGAGTAGTTTCCAACATGAAAGGGCAACTGACTAGAGCCAAGAATGGTAAACTGAATAATTTCGGTTATGGTTCCATTGTCATTTCATTTTCTCTAAAAATGTTTCCACTCCTTATCCCACAATAGATTCTCGTAGATGAGAAAGGACATCGAGATCCACATATGTTGCGGTGGGTTTCGTTGATGGCTCACCATGGAAGAAATGACCCAATGGTAAAATATGATCCTCCGTTTTTTGTGTGGTTGGGAAACCAGACCATCATGATCACGGATTTCCCATATGTAGGGATGGATTATAGAGGTGACCTAGATATGCAGCTCCCAGCATATCTAGGTAAAAATTTCTCATTTTGATTCTTTAATATTTTAAATTTTTTTTTTTTTTTAACGTCCAAAACTAATTATCTGAAATGCTAATCCAGATGTGGGCCTAGTTCAAACATCAGAGGTACGATGTTTTGATAGGTGAGGGGACCAACTTGTAGAGGTTGTAGTACCCCACTCAAATGCAACAGAGGCCTTGACTGAGCTGGAGCACAACTTGGAGAGGTTGACTATATATATCCCAGAATCTGGGACTGATGATTTGCCTCTTTGGTATCAGAGGAACATGGTCAGGGTTCCATGACCTATTAGGCAACTGCTACATCGAGTAGCTCGTGCTATATTTTGTTGTAAAGATCATCATCATGGAAAGTTGCTAGTCTTTTAGGGCTACATTTTTATTTTTGTATCGGCATATTCAGATAATAAATGCCACGAGGCCTCATGTCTTTGGATGACATTTTTGTCACACACTTTTTACAGACTATATTAACTAATTAGAACTACTACTTTTATTTTCATTTTATCTTGTTCAAAATGTGGATGAATATTTTTTTAATTTACAAATGTTGCAAATGTATATTTAATATGTGATTGGCCAATGCATCAAATAATGTGTTTAAATTTCTTGAAATGTATTAATATTCAATGTAATCAATCTGTCTTTCCAAGAGACGGACCCGTAAATACATTCTTAACATTGATGAACTTCTTACTGTATAGACACCATTTAAAATTAATACTATGACTTGTGAATCTTACCTACTGATCAAACGTCGAATTCCAAATGTGATGGTGTTAGATAATAGCTCAATGATTGCACTATATTATGTTATATTGTTCGTTGTTCGACCAAGGCATATACCTTGAATGGAAACTAACCCACCAGTGGGTGAATAAATGACCCAAGCTTTGAAATACAAATCCCAATTACTACGACTAGTGCCATCAGCAAAGCTAATGTCAAAATTATACAACTGTAATAGAACTGCATATAAATGTCAAATATATAGTGGTACTACATGAATACTATAACTAGTACTCAAGGCCTACTCAGACAATGGTGCCTCATGCTCAGATGGATGTGCCTAATCAACTAGAGGTTCCTGCTCCATCGATGGTGCCTGCTGATCAAATGGACATGCCTGCTCAAGAGGTGCCTGCTGATCAGATGGTGTCTTCTCAGGAGGTGCCTACTGATGATATGGTGTAGCCTGCTCAGTGGATGGTGCCTGATCAGATGGACATTCCTGCTCAGGATCAGGTGCCTGCTCAGTTGATGGTGTTTGCTCAAGACTAGGTACCTGCTGAGATTGAGCTTGCTAAGAAGATGCCTGCTCAAGACTAGATGTTGGCTGCTCATCTTTAGAGCAAGGTGAAGGAGGAGGAGGTGGAGTACTAGAATTATCACTCCCCTTGTGATCATGATCATCTGATGAGCTTCTCTATCATGCATCTCCATGGTGCCTATCCCTCCTAGCCGCTAGTAGCCTAGGAGCTCTGATGATATGACGCAAAAGGTTCATCATATTGTGGGGCATGTCCCTCCAGAGCTCTGTGAGTGTACGATTAGCCTGGATCTCTCTGATCATAACAAGGTAGACTCCCTCATCAACCAGTAGTCGACACAGTCGGTGATCTGAAAGGACTGTATTAGTTAGCTATGCTAAGTGTCTTTTCAGTTATAAAACATGTGCATACTTGTAATATTCCTAATTAGCAGGCAGCTAATAGGAATATTAATTTTTCTTTTGAAATCTAGTTAGATGAATAAATGGGCAAGGAGGCTCATAAGTTGCTTAAGTAGGAATAAAATCCCTCATAATGTGAAAATGGATTATGTTAATAACTAGATCAAGCATCCACATGTGTGAACAGGGTCTAAAATGTGTGGAAAAAGTAAATTTTGACCAAGTCAATAGCATTATTATATAAGGAGTGGATCTTAAATAAAGATAGCTTAATGTGAATGAAGATCAATCTAGCTAGTCAAAATGAAAATACCTTGAGTGTGAAAAGAGACAATGCATGAAGATCCAGTCAAGGTTGGCTAAATCAAATAGCGCTGTAAAAATATGAGTGGGACTAATGGAGATAGCGTAATTTTGGTGGAGGAGCCTTTGCATGGAAGCAACCTCATAATTGGGTGGGACCCTTGGTGAGGAAGCTCATCTACTATATAATGAAGGGAATGGCAGCCTTATGAGGCATGATTAAAGATTATATTTTTTTTGTGGTCTGTATAGAATTTCTGCATCCTTTGGTTGTGTAGCTAAGTTTTCTGCACTCTTTAATGCAAGGGTTTTCTCATGCAGGAATTCCCCACTCCTGCTTGGAGATCTTGTTTAAGAAATATGAGGAGAGAATTTTGTGCTATATTTTCCACTACCTAGTGTTAGGCCAAGCAGTCACCTTTAGCAACAGTGCAGTCCCTTTTAGAAACTGCGTTATTTCTTAAGGCATTGCAGTGGATGGGTTTAATCCCTTGTATTTTGAGCTAGTTTCCCTGAAGGAGGTTCATTCTACTTCCCGGAAAGCTAGTAGGAGAGTCTACTGCCATTTATTTACATGATAAACCATATTTATGCTTCATCCATACAACGTGATTCAGCCATAGATCTACAATAAATAATTTCATGTATATCATTTATGTCAAGAAACACTTCCCGGGTCATCTTAGATGTATGTAAAAGAGACTAGATCTCTGTTTTTATGCCTCATTGATTAATATAATAGTAGATCTGATTTGTCTCTATATTTCTGACCATAAACCCTCTATAAACTGTGTTATCACTTTATTCAATAACTTTTGTTGCAGTAAATCTTGCGGTTTTCAGTGTTTTTGGGCTATTTTGAGCATGGGAGGCTTGTTTAACTAGGAAAAGTTATTTGTTTCTGATTTCCTCTTAGATCTAGTTGCTATAATGTCATATCTAATGGATCCATGGGCTGAATTTTTCTGTTGATACTTATATTTCTGAAAAATTCATTAAATTTTCATGTATTGCTGAGTTTTCCCATTTGGGAATATTACAATACTTGTCTCCATAGTTTGGTTAATGATTGAGGATTTTAAACATGAAATATAGATGATTTTAGTGAATTAGAAGCATGAAGTAAGAGAAAATAACACTTAATAACAATGTATAACAGAGAAATAAAACTGTTAGTTCCCAAATCCACCTCAGGCTGAAATAAAGCAGAAGAAGGACAGCACCAAACCAAGCTCAGCCTCGTAGCTAGCCCTACGAGGACAGGAGAGGGCTCTCTCCGGGTCTATCTCGGAAAAATATGTCCAAGAGGGCCTGAGATGAATGAAAATAGATACTGATTTTAGGCTAGTAAATAAATATGAAAAAGGTATTTTGATAAATGACTGGGTTTTCTGGGCTGTATGGGACAAAGAACAGCATGATCTGAGAAATTAAATCAACGACGCAGATTATTCCGTGAGGCAAGATAGGCAGTAAGTTAAGAAATTAATTTGAAATAATATGAAGTGAAAATATTGTCGAGAGGGTGAAAAGGGCATAAATACATGAATCCTTTTCAACAGAAGAAAACATAGAACATGAACACTTTCCCAAGGAAGAGCAGTAGACTGGATTCTACCTTTCTTAATTAAAAGTATTCGACTAGAAATGATTACGAAAGAACGGTAAAACATGACTGGATACATATGAAACAGAGAGAAAAACATATGCGAAACTCATTACCACACGAATCTCATGAAACAGAGCTGTATCATTTCATTAATCCTCTGCCAAAACTGTACAGTGAAGCTTTTTTCCTCCACACTTCTCCCAGAACTCTCTGCAGCAGCCAGAAGCACCTCTCTATCACCAATGTACTTCTCCTGTGTCGAGCATTGAATCGTAAGGCTATCCACAAGTGCATTATGCTTATCCAATCCTTGACAACCAGCTAACTCAATCAATCTGTGACTATCCAATGTATTCCCTATTAAACCACCACTTCCAAAGCGGTACCCCACATTCTGAAAAGCCTGGTCTACACTGTTTATCAAAGTTTGGGCACATGACCCAAATTTCTTTCTATGAAATTCATTCTTATCCAGACCTTCCTTGGGAAGACTAGGATCCAGCATGAAAGGATGCCACTTCACCTTGAAGTTGTAGAGATCCTTGGTGGCATCCATGGCTTTCTCCAAGTTTTTCTTCCCAACGAAGCACCATGGGTAGATGGTATCCGAAGTGACATCAATTCTAATCAATTTCTTTATAACAGAGGGAGAGCCTACTAAATTCATTGTCTTGAGAATTTGGCAGCCACATGTCCAGTTGCAGTTCTGTAATAATCCCTGTCCATGGTCCCAACTGCAAATTTTGCTAAACTAAACAATATCGCTTTCAATACTAGTGATCCATATCCATTTGAAATTCATGTTTTTAATACCAGCGATTCATCGATGAACTTAACAAGATTCCCAACACTTTCTTTATCATTTGCAAAACTAACCAAAGAAAAGTCTTCATTCACCCCACATGATGCCTCGGTGAGTTTTCTAACGAGGATGCTGATCTAGATATTGTTATAAAGATGACAGATCTCTCACATCTGTTAGAAGTGAAAAACGAGCTCTCCATAGCTCTCCGATTCCTTGGCTTTGGCCCGCCTGTAAAGTATACCCGAGAAGGGAACTTCCTCATGCTCATAGAAGCACCAAGATGAATTCCTTTAAACGGCTCCAATGTATCAACGATCCCTTTTGGGAAAAATTTGATCGCGGTAACCATAAATGCATACGAATCAAATCAAACACACTCTAATGAAACAATCTGCCAGCATTACAATGGACTGAGAGTAACCTTCCATACATTTTTGAACGTTAGCCAAAACAATGATAGATTTTATAATCTGACATTCAAAACTCTCTTATCCAGTCTTCAATCACACTAAATACTGTCCAAAAACGATTCATAGCCTTAAAAATCCATTGGAAGCAAGGAAGTTGAGTTTTTTATAGAGAAGATGCGAAATTTTTGTTCCAGCTCTGTGCACCGCGCACTCTGCCAGTGCGCCGCACCAGTGTAAATTTGCACTGTGCAAAGGTGCCCAATGCGCAGCGTCCTGTGGATGCGCTGCGCTCTATCAATTACACACAGTCGGGCCTTTGAAACACAGCTTTGCTTTCTCACCACTTAAGTCGATTTCAATTGATCCCTTGAATGTAAAATGGCATCGATACACATAAAAAATATCTTCATAAATACATGGCTTTGATTTTCTGATTCAGCAAACCAAGTTGTAGAATGTTGGCACTTTGGCATTTTAATGCAAACTCTGTTTTGTTTGATTTCGCTTTGACTCTTTGTGCTGATGATGTTCTTTCTGTTTGTTCTTATGCAGGGATAGGCGCTGCTAAAGCCGAAATAGGGCTTCCATTGAAGAGCTGTAGAACTTGAAACATTTTGATAAATTACATATTTATTACAAAAACACATTTGATGATTTCTTCTTCAAAACAGGGTTTTGAAGAAGAATCAATCTCGCATTATTGACAATGGAAATCCTGAAATAACTACTTACTGAAGACATCCTCATGGCCTGTGGGCATTATTCGACATTTCTGAAGACTAGACGCTAGACCTATGACTCTTGTTTGACCAACCCAGCAGGTACAAACATGAGGGAAACCAAGTCCTTCCGTTAGTCAATGGCATGCCCCCTAGTGGAATGCAATTGGGTGAATCGAGCGAGACACCTAAAAATGAAGTGTGAAAAAAGTTTTGATCTCTGACGGAGGACTGACAAGACCAACTCTAACATTGGCTCCAATGGGGATGGTAGCTCCCTGAAGGTGCCAAGAACAACAGATCTTTGGGAGAGCAGACAGTGCCTTCATCCATTGGGCAATGGAGTCACTACTCAAGCTAAAATGCATGACTGAAAACTGACATAAACTAGCTTAATAACAAGACTGAAGACTGACTCACAAATGACTCATGACTGACTTAACTAAAACAAGAACTTACAAAGCTTATTGAAGGGCATCAGTCCATCAAGATTTCAAATCATGATGACAACCACCTGCATACTAATGAAATATGTACAATCATGTGTAATGAGCTTTCCAATGTAACCAATCAAGCAGATGCCTTCCTGATTGATTCTCCCGATCAGATCTCCTGGTCAAAAATAAATACTGGTAACTGGGCATCAAAAAACATAATTGACCATGATCTCCTTCATCACTGAATACTGCAATAATCACCTTCACTGCTGACTGCAATAGATTTTCCATTGGATCTTGAAAAACATGAAGATTTACCTCCTGCTGAAGGAACAAGGTGTCTTTTTCTCTTGCTTCTGATCTTTCTTCAGTAAAAGTCTGTTCCTGGTCCTCAAAAATTTTTGAACAAGTGTATGAGCAGATCTCCTCTTGGAAAAACATTTCAAAACATGAGACATATGAAGAAGAATCTGAAAGGGAATCCTGAATGGTCTAATCTTCTGTAGTCTGAATATATTTTCGGTCATCTTCATACGATATGATAGCCAGATTCTCATTACATTCATCAATCATAAGAAAATAAACTTCAAATGATTCTTGAAATCCCAACATGAAATTCCTATCATCTACCAATGATTCATCCAAGGAAACCTTTTCACTTACTTGAACAAAGATCTCATCCTGTTGTTCATGAACTGACTGAATTACCTCTTTATGAAGGTTTTGTTCTGATGACATGAGAACAGTTGGATCCCTAACTCTGTCTACTTCATTCCAGATGGTTTCAACAGCAGAGTTCAGCACAAGGTATTCTTGGTCATCACAATCTGAATCTAGATCTGAAGTAGCTGACTTGACATTATCACATTCTGAAATTGAAACTTGACTTTCCTGCATGCTGTCTTCTTCTATGGGCAGATCTGAAACGATACTCTCTCTTTCATCATTTTCATCCATATGGAAATCTTTAGCTTACTGATCTTGATAAATATCCTTTAAGATTTCTACATGCTGCTGAAATGGGTTTTCATACAATGCTTCCAGGATTTCTCCATCCATCAATTCATTATCTCCATAAAAATTCTCAATATCTTTAATGAAACTATGAACATGGCTACAACAGTTCTGAACTAACATTAAAGACGGATAAGATTCTCTGTACCTCTCAAAGAATATTGAATGAAAATCCTTTAGACAATAAATAGAAGCAGGCGGCAAACTTTCATACCAAGATCGGGCTTCATTTTCCAGAGTAGCCATAAACATTTTCATCAAACAGTCTTCAGGAAAATCGATCTTTAATTTATGCACATGAATGTGAAATTTCACTAGATGAAGAGCAGCATCATTACCTTCCATATTTCTGAACATAGGCAAATTCTGAAGCCAATCCACTTTGGGCATTTTATTCGGAAAACCTGGGATGTGATCTCGGCTCATGGGAGCGTATCTTCTTGCAACTCGATCCATCTTGAAAACCTTAAAGCTACTGATCTCCCTGCAGTGAATTCACCATGAAGCATTGATTTCTGGATTTTTCAGTGAGATCGCCAGGTGAATGATTTTCAGCCTTGCGCTGTCTGATCGTTGTCCACCATCAACCATCAGATCTAAACTTGATTACAGGTACTTGGGCAAGACAATCTACAAGTTGAGTGTCATGTTTCACAAGCTAGACCATCTTCCCCAGTATGGTTGCCACTATGTTAGTTCCCAAATCCACCTCAGGCTGAAATAAAGCAGAAGAAGGACAACACCAAACCAAGCTCAGCCTCGTAGCTAGCCCTACGAGGACAGGAGAGGGCTCTCTCCGGGTCTATCTTGGCAAAAGATGTCCAAGAGGGCCTGAGATGGCTGAAAATAGATACTGATTTTAGGCTAGTAAATAAATATGAAAAAGGTATTTTGATAAATGACTGGTTTTTTTGGGCTGTATGGGACAAAGAACAGCATGATCTGAGAAATTAAATCAACGACGCAGATTATTCCGTGAGGCAAGATAGGCGGTAAGTTAAGCAATTAATTTGAAATAATATGAAGTGAAAAGATTGTCGAGAGGGTGAAAAGGGCATAAATACATGAATCCTTTTCAACATAAGAAAACATAGAACATGAACACTTTCGCAAGGCAGAGAAGTAGATTGGATTCTACCTTTCTTACTTAAAAGTATTAGACTAGAAATGATTACGAAAGAACGGTAAAACATGACTGGATACATATGAAATAGAGAGAAAAACATATGCGAAACTCATTACCACATGAATCTCATGAAACAGAGCTGTATCATTTCATTAATCCTCTGCCAAAACTGTACAGTCAAGCTTTTTTCCTCCACACTTCTCCCAGAACTCTCCGCAGCAGCCAGAAGCACCTCTCTATCACCAATGTACTTCTCCTGTGTCGAGCATTGAATCGTAAGGCTATCCACAAGTGCATTCTACTTATCCAATCCTTGACGACCAGCTAACTCAATCAATCTGTGACTATCCAATGTATTCCCTATTAAACCACCACTTCCAAAGTGGTACCCCACATTCTGAAAAGCCTGGTCTGCACTGTTTATCAAAGTTTGGGCACATGACCCAAATTTCTTTCTATGAAATTCATTCTTATCTAGACCTTCCTTGGGAAGACTAGGATCCAACAGGAAAGGATGCCACTTCACCTTGAAGTTGTAGAGATCCTTGGTGGCATCCATGGCTTTCTCCAAGTTTTTCTTCCCAACAAAGCACCATGGGCAGATGGTATCCGAAGTGACATCAATTCTAATCAATTTCTTTATAACAGAGGGAGAGCCTACTGAATTCATTGTCCTGAGAATTTGGCAACCAGTTGTGCAGCTGCAGTTCTGTAATAATCCCTGTCCACGGTCCCAACTACAAATTTTGCTAAACTAAACAATATCGCTTTCAATACCAGTGATCCATATCCATTTGCAATTCATATTTTTAATACCAGTGATTCATCGATGAACTTAACAAGATTCCCAACACTTTCTTTATCATTTGCAAAACTAACCAAAGAAAAGTCTTCATTCACCCCACACGATGCCTCAGTGAGTTTTCTAATGAGGATGCTGATCTAATATTGTTATAAAGATGACAGATCTCGCACATCTGTGTAGAAGTGTAAAACGAGCTCTCCATAGCTCTCGGATTCCTTGTCTTTGGCCCGCCTGTAAAGTATACCCGAGAAGGGAACTTCCTCATGCTCATAGAAGCACCAAGCTGAATTCCTTTAAACGGCTCCAATGTATCGACAGTCCCTTTTGGGAAAACTTTGATCGCGGTAACCATAAATGCATACGAATCAAATCAAACACACTCTAATGAAACAATCTGCAATTGCCAGCATTACAATGGACTGAGAGTAACCTTCCATACATTTTTGAACTTTAGCCAAAACAATGATAGAGTTTATAATCTGACATTCAAAACTCTCTTATCCAGTCTTCAATCACACTAAGTACTGTCCAAAAACGATTCACAACCTTAAAAATCCATTAGAAGCAAGGAAGTTGAGTTTTTTATAGAGCAGATGCAAATTTTTTTTTCCAGCTCTGTGCGCTGCACCTGGTGAGTGCGCCGCGCCAGTGTAAATTTGCACTGTGCAAAGGCGCCCAATGCGCCGCGTCCTGTGGATGCGCCGCGCTGTTCTCCAATGCGCCGCGCTCTGTCAATTACACACAGTGAGGCCTTTCAAACACATCTTTGCTTTCTCACCACTTAAGTCGATTTCAATTGATCCCTTGAATGTAAAATGGCATTGATACACATAAAAAATATCTTCATAAAGACATGGCTTTGATTTTCTAATTCGGCAAACCAAGTTGTAGAATGTTGGCACTTTGGCATTTTAATGCAAACTCTGTTTTGTTTGATTTCGCTTTGACTCTTTGTGCTGATGATGTTCTTTCTGTTTGTTCTTATGCAGGGATAGGCGCTGCTAAAGCCGAAACAGGGCTGCCATTGAAGAGTTGTAGAACTTGAAACATTTTGATAAATTACATATTTATTACAAAAACACATTTGATGATTTCTTCTTCAAAACAGGGTTTTGAAGAAGAATCAATCTCGTATTATTGAAAATGACAATCCTGAAATAACTACTTACTTAAGACATCCTCATGGCCTGCGGGCATTATTCGACATTTCTGAAGACCAAACCCTAGACCTATGACTCTTGTTTGACCAACCCAGTAGGTACAAACATGAGGGAAACCAAGTCCTTCCGTTAGTCAATGGCATGCCCCTTAGCGGAATGCAACTGGGTGAATCGAGCGAGACACCTAAAAATGAAATGTGAAAAGAGTTTTTATCTCCGACGGAGGACTGACAAGACCGACTCTAACATTGGCTCCAATGGGGATGGTAGCTCCCTGGAGGTGCCAAGAACAGAAGATCTTTGGGAGAGCAAACAGTGCCTTCATCCATTGGGCAATGGAGTCACTACTCAAGCTAAAATGCATGACTAAAAACTGACATAAACTAGCTTAATAACAAGACTGAAGACTGAATCACAAATGACTCATGACTGACTTAACTAAAACAAGAACTTACAAAGCTTATTGAAGGGCAGCAGTCCATCAAGATTTCAAATCATGATGACAACCACCTGCATACTAATGAAATATGTACAATCATGTGTAATGAGATTTCCAATGTAACCAATCAAGCAGATGCCTTCCTAACTGATTCTCCTGATCAGATCTCCTGGTCAACAATAAATACTGGTAACTGGGCATCAAAAAACATAATTGACCATGATCTCCTTCATCACTGAATACTGCAATAATCACCTTCACTGCTGACTGCAACAGATTTGCCAGTGGATCCTGAAAAACATGAAGATTTACCTCCTGCTGAAGGAACAAGGTTTCTTTTTCTCCTGCTTCTGATCTTTCTTCAGTAAAAGTCTGTTCCTGGTCCTCAAAAAATTATGAACAAGTGTATGAGCAGATATCCTCTTGGAAAAACATTTCAAAACATGAGACATATGAAGAAGAATCTGAAAGGGAATCCTGAATGGTCTGATCTTCTGTAGTCTGAATATATTGTAGGTCATCTTCATATGATATGACATCCAGATTCTAATTACATTCATCAATCATAAGAAAAGAAACTTCAGATGATTCTTGAAATCCCAACATGACATTCCTATCATCTACCAATGATTCATCCAAGGAAACCTTTTCACTTACTTGAACAAAGATCTCATCCTGCTGTTCATGAACTGACTGAATTACCTCTTTATGAAGGTTTTGTTCTGATGACATGAGAACAGTTGGATCCCTAACTCTGTCTACTTCATTCCAGATGGTTTCAACAGCAGAGTTCAGCACAAGGTATTCTTGGTCATCACAATCTGAATCTAGATCTGAAGTAGCTGACTTGACATTATCACATTCTGAAATTGAAACTTGACTTTCCTGCATGCTGTCTTCTTCTATGGGCAGATCTGAAACGAGACTCTCTCTTTCATCATTTTCAGCCATATGGCAATCTTCAGCTTGCTAATCTTGATAAATATCCTTTAAGATTTCTACATGCTGTTGAAATGGGTTTTCATACAATGCTTCCAGGATTTCTCCATCCATCAATTCATTATCTCCATAAAAATTCTCAATATCTTTAATGAAACTATGAACATGGCTACAACAGTTCTGAACTAACATTAAAGACGGACAAGATTCTCTGTACCTCTCAAAGAATATTGAATTAAAATCCTTTAGACAATAAATAGAAGCAGGCGGAAAACTTTCATACCAAGATCGGGCTTCATTTTCCAGAGTAGCCATAAACATTTTCATCAAACAGTCTTCAGGAAAATCGATCTTTAATTTATGCACATGAATGTGAAATTTCACTAGATGAAGAGCAGCATCATGACCTTCCACATTTCTGAACATAGGCAAATTCTGAAGCCAATCCACTTTGGGCATTTTATTCGGAAAACCTGGGATGTGATCTCGGCTCATGGGAGCGTATATTCTTGCAACTAGATCCATCTTGAAAACCTTAAAGCTACTGATCTCCTTGCAGTGAAGTCACCATGAAGCATTGATTTCTGGATTTTTCAGTGAAATCTCCAGGTGAATGATTTTCAGCCTTGCGCTGTCTGATCGTTGTCCACCATCAACCATCAGAGCTAAACTTGATTACAGGTACTGGGGCAAGACAATCTACAAGTTGAGAGTCATGTTTCACAAGCTAGACCATCTTCCCCAGTATGGTTGCCACTATGTTAGTTCCCAAATCCACCTCAGGCTGAAATAAAGCATAAGAAGGACAACACCAAACCAAGCTCAGCCTCGTAGCTAGCCCTACGAGGACAGGAGAGGGCTCTCTCCGGGTCTATCTCGGCAAAAGATGTCCAAGAGGGCCTGAGATGACTGAAAATAGATATTGATTTTAGGCTAGTAAATAAATATGAAAAAGGTATTTTGATAAATGACTGGGTTTTCTGGGCTGTATGGGACAAAGAACAGCATGATCTGAGAAATTAAATCAACGACGCAGATTATTCCGTGAGGCAAGATAGGCAATAAGTTAAGAAATTAATTTGAAATAATATGAAGTGAAAATATTGTCGAGAGGGTGAAAAGGGCATAAATACATGAATCCTTTTCAACAGAAGAAAACATAGAACATGAACACTTTCCCAAGGAAGAGCAGTAGACTGGATTCTACCTCAAACATCGGGGAAAATCACCCGGTCGGGACCTTAAGACAACTCCTTTTCCGTTTGGTGTGGTGGCTCCGACTGGATTTAAAGGACCAGTTTCCTTTTAACTAAATGGATTGGATTGGATGGGTGGAAATGAGACTAAACTAACTGAAATAAAACTATCTAATTTAAGCTAAATACTGATAAAGAAATTCTAACATTAACTCGGGTAGCTATATGTGAATACAACTTAAGATTGTTCCAATTCAACAATAACCATGAAAATGTATTATTAATTAAATTGAAATATGCAGAAACAAATAAAGATAACTATGTTTAAGAAATTAAACAGAGTTATATAAACATATTGCATTCATCATTGTATACCATTTACATGTAACTATGAAAAATAACGTTTCAATTATACTCAGAAATGATATATAAAAGGAAGCCTTGTTAAAACAAATATACATATAAATTATAGCAATTTTAAAACGAATATCATAAAACAAAAGAGATCAACAATGAACAAATAGAAATACCTTGTTCATCTTGAAGAGTTTCAAATGCATTGTAATACTCTATCCAGTAATTATAATGCAAAACCAAATTCCAAGGTACAGAAATGCAACACTTCAAAGATAATTCCGCATGAAAATCACCAGATGTGATCCTTTTCAAAAAATATATAAGACAATGGAGTACAGAAATGCAATCTCCAAGTCCAAAAATAGTAAGATCCAGGACCCCTCTCTAAATGCATGAGAGGGGTTTAAATACTACTTAACTAACTCTAAAAATAGTTTATTACAAAAATTAAGGATTCGGTTCAATGACCGTTCTTTTCCTAGGCTAAAATACAGTGAAATTAAAACTAAATCTATCTATCTATCAACTTGATCTTTAAGCTTGCAGGCATCCAGCATAGTTTTGAGAAGATGCGGTTAACCGACTTCAGAATTCAACTGTCCTGAAAAGACAGAGTCGGCAAGCGTAGGAGCAATCTTCTCCGTAGCATTGATGATACAATTGAGCGCACTGTGCTGACTGTGTGGCTTTACCAAGTACATCCAGTATGAGTCCCAATTCAATCTTGTCAGCTCTTGGATGGATTTTGCTCTTTCTTCTGCCTTTTGCCTCCATTCTGTATGCAGTTGATTTGCCTGTGGGAGATATCCTGGAATAGTTTCAAAAATAAAGTTAGCTTTGTGTAAATTGTCATTTACACAATCAGTGAGAGTGTTTGCCGCTGTAGATGCATCCTCTGCTGCCCTTTCTGCCCTTCTGATTTGTGCATCCCAATTATTAAACATTATTTCTTTATGGTTCTCGTTGATGATGGGTGCACCAGCTTTTCCGCCTTCTTCTGTCTTTTGCCATGCTAGATAATCATTGATCTTTTCATTAATCAAATCATAATCATTTCGTAAATCTACGACATGATTTGTGATTCTATCGCTTTCTTGGCACAAAGAATTCCATTGCAATATTTTTTGGCAGAAAACTTCCTCTTTTTGCAGTAGTTGATTCTTCAAAGAGATGGTTTCTGAAATGAATTCTGGAAGCTTAGGATCATCCTTATGCTGTTCTTGGATTTCTTGAAGTTGTTGTTGTAACTCTTCAAGTTTTAATTGTGCTTCCTGATTGGCCTGTACCTGTTGCAATTGCTGTTGCAGAGCCTTTATCTGTTCTTCTTTTTCATCCAACAAAAGTTGTATCTCAATTGCTTTATCAATTGTTGTAGAAGCATAAGCTCCTGTTATTTGAGATAACTTAGTGAGATTATGAGTAGGCTCTGTGGCAGGATCTTTCCACAAAACATCTACTTGTTCTGCTTCAGTAGCAATTGCACTTTCTATTTTTCTCCTTTTCCTTTGTCTCTTTACTACTGCTTTGTATTTTGGGCTATAAAATACATCCAGAGGAGGAATGTCCTCTACATTAAGTACAATTTCAGAGGAGGGTGTGATTGGTATGTGCTATGTTACTGCGGCTGTGCTGCTTGTTCCTGCGTTCAAAACTTTGGTTGTTTGGACAGGGGTCTGTACATCCTGTCCTTCTACATTAATCAATTGATTAAAGGTTTCCCATTCTTTATCTAACTCAATGGTGACTGGCTGTTGCTGTACATTGGGTGGAGGAGGATTTGTTTGTAGAGAAGTCAAAATTTGTTGTTGAGCAAGCTCTTTAGATTGTGCAGAATCTTTAATGGATTCTTCCATTTTATCTTCCATTTCTTTGGATGTATTGGAGTGTTCAGAATCTCTGTTAGATTTTGATTTGGATTTACCTGTGCTTGAACTGCTGTTAAGACTAACACTAGGAGTTTTCTCCTTTGTAGGCTCTATGCGTAGATTATCCAAAGGAATAGGAATTAGTCTCCTTTCTCTGTACAACTTGAATTCCTGAAAATCCCCTGGAGATAGCTACTCTTTAGCTGAATTCAAAACCTCTTTGAATGAATTTCTTGCCTGGAACATATCATCAAAAAGATCTTGCTCCCCGATAAATTCCCTTACTTTGATTGCATTGGTAAAATTCTTAACAATATCATTTTGGTCAAATAACCTTCTTGAGAATTTGAACAGCTGTAGGCATGTAGCGTTGCCTATCTCGTGAAATGCATGACCAATATCCAACAGTGAAAATGTTCCACATTTTATGGGAAATTGTGGCCAAATTCCCTTTTTCTTGTCTTTTAAATCTTTTGTCATACCTCCCTGGCCACAGGTCTGATAAGCAATTTCCCGAGCTACAAGTCTATCTGGAACATATAAGGGTAAAACATGGGGAGAAGCATAACTTCAAAAAACCCTAATATAGGTGAACAATTCCTCTCCAAACCATCTTGCGACGGGGAGAATATCAACCTCTGTTTCTGAGGATAACCTCGGGGCATCCTTATTATACAATGTTCTATACAATGGCAGCATTATTCCATGACAAATTTGATAAAAATGGGGGATAAACTCAGAATCCCATAGTTCTTTATGGTACACATGAATGGGCAAAGGATCATGGATAGTCCATTTCCAGCCCATCACAGGGAATTTAGAGACATAGCAGATGGCGTCCATGACATAAGCAGATAAATAAAAAGGCGGATAAACCCACTGGGAAACATTTCGTTTAGACCGGTAATGAAAAATAGCAGTGGTGAGATTATCAGATAGGATTTTGGCCCAATCTACAATTGTAGAATTAACAGCCGCATTCAACAAGGGAAGCCATTCGGGTAAGATCATATTTATGTTAGGCTTTCCAAAAAGCCTGCATAACATGGCAGCAGTAAAACAATAAGGAGAGGTAAGTGAACCCGTGCTGTACATACCTTGTTTGTTCTTCTTCAATGGTTCAATTCTTTTGGTCCACTCCTTTGCGCATTCTGCCAAATTTGAGTGTTCTTTTGCAAACTCTTCCATAAATTGCCTGTTGAAAGTTGCCTGAGGTTCTGGCAGCTTATACATTAATCTCAGATCTTCTATGGTGAATGACCCAATTAGCTCTTCCAATGGAGTTCTGAATTTTCTGTCTGAAATATCTGTGCTATCCAACACCCATCTCACCATGTCTGTATATGGGAGAATCCTTGGTCTTGCTGCTATTCTATGTAGAAACGAGCAAGCCAAGTCTCTAAGGGTTGCTTCAGACGTATCCTTTGAACCTGATGTAGCTGCAACTTTTATCACCACAGGGTTTTCATCTTCTAACAGTTTATACATTCCCTCCCAAGTGGATATACCGGCGTCCTTGTTACAGGCGGTGTCTGCGTATAGCGAAGCCATTTCTTTGTTCTCAGAACTTGAGCTCTTCTCCTTCTTACCCATAATGTTTAGTGGAAGCTTTGTATAGTGGCCTGCTCCTTCGTGCCTGCGTTTTACGAATAAATGAGAGTAATGATATAAGAAAGGTGATGAGACTGTTTTGAATGTGAAAGTGGATGAAATATAATATTTAAATTGTGAAACGACTTTCAATCTAAACACAATCTCTTTTCACATTAATAATCAATCCAATCATTTAATATAATCATTAAAGCGCATAACAGATTTGACATATGGGAAGATTGCCTTGGGATAGCGCGCCTACATGAATCTGCGACATTGCGATCTGCGATTTGCTGCGCAAATTCGCAATATCGCAATGTCGCAATATCGTGAAATGGAGTCATCACAGTCATAAAAATAGCGCAAAAGTGGAAATTGCGCAATAGCGCAAAAGCGCATATTGCAATAGCGCAAAAAGCGCAAAAGCGCATAAGCGCACAATCGCAAAAGCGCAGAATCGCAAAAGCGGAGAATTGATAAGAGCGCAAAAGATATTTATTAATCATTTCTGTTTTCTGCGCTATGCGATCTGCGATCAATGCGTTTTATATATACTATTTTGTTATGGATGCGCTATCTTGTTTCAAGAGAAATTTTATTACAATCTATCATAAACTTAAGTGTTTCTAAATATTCTTTCTAAGGGATTTTATAAGTTTATGATAGAAAGTTTTATTTGTAAAGGCAAACAAATCCTA